>OZ032125.1:5103111-5595611 GCA_964026355.1 Pseudorhiza aurosa | reverse complement strand
TAAGAAACATCTTGCCCTCTCCTTCCTTTCCCGAAGCCTACAAATTACCCTCCTTCAAATCTAAAATCAATAAACTCGATCTTATCTCTCCCTCCTCCTAGCCTTTCACCTTGCTTCTTCCTTTGCTGGGTGTTGCATATGTCACCGTGGCCTTTCCCCAACACGACTCGCTCAATAAAATCCAACTTCTCCCCTCTATCTTTAAATAGAAGATTACATGCATGTCGGTCGTAAATTGAATTCCTTTTAGCCTCGAGTAGTCATAGGGTTGTCATGAGTTCCCATGCCTTCGATGGCATCACCACGTAAATCTATGTTTTTTTTTCTATTAGTGAGTTATGTTGAGGAAAGGCCATGGTGGCCTATACAAAGCCCCAACAAAGGAAGAAAGAAGAAAGCGAAAAGCTAAGAGGAGAGAGATATCAGATCAAGTTTATTGATCTTAGATTTGAAAGATGGCAAGTGTAGGACTCAGGAAAGCAAGAAGAAGGCAAGACGTTCCATAAATTGCATGTTCTTGGGATGAATGATGATTTGTGAGATAGAATTCATGAAGTAGGCAGGTATGTATGCGGTAGGTCGTTAAATGTTTATGAGCATATGAGAAAAATTATCCACTGATATTTAAGCTCGTTTGATGTCCTTCAAGTTGTCATATTTTGTTGGTGGGAGGCAGATGGCTCCTTACTATTCAATTATTCAAGACCTGAAGAAGGGAATCTGACAATTGATTTTTGGCATACTCCGCTCCAGATTGCATCTGAGATCTCCGCAGAATCGCGAGCTACAACCGGAGTATTGCGAAGAGTATCTTCGTGAAATTACACGGTGCTTCATAAGAAACCGTCTATAAGTAATGCAGTGCCCGAGCTGGTGAAAACCTTAAGGAAGCTTTTCAATTCTTTGAATGTTTGATATGAAAGTTGGAAACATGCCTTAGCATAAGTAGAAGATGAACAAGTTGTGAAAAACTATTGACGCTGGCACTGACGAAAATTCAGATATCGAGGACATTGATGGAGTTGATCCTATTCGAATTAGAACATTTTTCACACTCGAACTATTTGTCTATTTTTGTACGTCATTTGTGATGGCCATCTTTATCTATTCATCTTCGGTATTCACCAACATTATATTGGAGTGGATATTCTGAATTTCTTAAATTTTCTGCCAACCAAAATTTGGGAAACTTTCCAGAAACTGAGTATTCGACTCTGGGGAAAGTTGAGGGACTCTCAGTATTTGAAAGCTCTAAGTTGCTCGTAAAAATGTGTGGATATTTTTAATAGGGAGAGACATGGGTCCCTCCATCCCCTTCCTCTGGCTACGTCCGTGACGGTTAATTAAACCAAGGTAAACAGTTATGAAAATGTTGGAGCAATGCAGTGCCACGGGGGACGGGGGAGTGAGTCACCTCGATTCTCAAACGGACCGATGTATCATGACTTGTACAGAACCAAAAGGAAAGTGTTAGCCAATGAAACGTTTGATGAAATTTCATATATCCATCTGGTTTAGCTGTCATAATTCATCATTTCGTTCGGTGATTAGCTAGCTAGCTAGTTCATTGAATTTTTTATGCCTGCTGTTGAACGCCCTTTTAATGGAATTTGAACCATTGAATTACGAATAGACCCAATGCTCAATCATCTTTCTTGAGGTCCCTAAAATATGGGGAAACATTACAAATATGGTACCTTCTTCATGGTGACCTGTCCATCAGGCAACTGATATCCAATGTGAAAGTTGTCATTCAGCAAGTGCCTTGAAAAGAATGGAGCAATCTCAGAAATGGAAGGAACCAAATGGACTAAAGATTTGGTAAAACAAAACTATATAACTATGGCTGATATCATAACGGCTGAATATCATTACTAGCATTACAATAATTACTATTATTATTACTAAAATAATCATGTTTGATAAATTCACATTCAAGGCACGATCTTAAATGCTTTGGAATATAAAATGTTATTGCGGATAACTGCCGGTAATCAAGGGAATCGCATTAATTTCTCCTTTACTATAAGTACTCAACAACCAAGTATCAATCTTAACATCCGGGCTGTTCCTGATAACGCTGTCTTTTGTGCATTTTCAGTCTTCAATATAATTCCAATGTCTTGCTTACCGTTACTGAAACTATTATGATTACTAAAACCATATTATCAACAACGTTGCATGCGTAACAAACCTGGGACTAACCCGAACCTTCCATAGTATAAATAGTTTTCTTTCGCGCTTTAGCTCTTTCTGTTATAACCATACACTTTCTTCTGTTACGCTCTTCTTTTTTCTTTTTTTTCCTTTTTTTTTAACGTACTGGTAATTAGGCTAGCCGAATATAAATTACCTACCATTAGAGAGAATAAAATATCTGTGCGTTTAGTTTATGCTAATTTATCAAAGTGAAGGTTTAAAAAATTATTACTCGACATTCTTTAGCCTAACTGTATGCAGAGTTTGAGAATTTGCAAAATATTCGTTACAGTCTTCAAATTAGGTCATATGATTTTATCAAGTTGACTTATTTGTTCATTGTGTGCTTGCGTCTTGTGTTTGCTCGTTACATCCTTGGGTTAACGACTTCCTTTCAGGAAACCTTTGTCCTTGTCAACTTGATATAGGACATTTTTCAATGTTCTTTGTTTCAGCATGAATCGTCTTGTTTTTAGAAACGTGGTAGTCAGTACTTAGTTCTGCCTTGTCCTTGCTTGGAAGAAGAGAGCAAGGCCAATCGAGTTCATTGCTCGTTTTCTGGCTGAGGAGGACCATAGCTGTTCCTTATATATACAGGACGAGAGAACCCCTTAAATCTTGCCCATACACTGGCATCTACATTGGGAGGAATGCAGCTATCTGTTGGCTGATTAAATCTAACACTACTGACGTCTTCGGATTAAGGATTGAAGAAACGAAGGGCAGCATCGCCTTTGAGATAGTATTTTGGAATACACTCATTATTTATAAAATAAACGGCCATAATAAACCGTGCAGTCATGCTTAGAAAATTCTTTCGTTATCTTGTCATTTCCTGAAATTTGGTCAAGCAAAAATGGGGGCGGTCAGAAGTACCGCATGCAACTAGATTTAAGGAAGGGGTGTGTGTCAAGGTTGAATTATGTCATGTGTGACGTATCTCTACAGCGTATTGTAGAGAGTGGGCTAATTGGATACTGCGAAGGCTCTATACGGTTTTGTACTGTAAAATGCATTGCGGGAAAGTACATTGTGGCATAATTTCACCGCATTTGACGGTTATCAAACGGTGCCGTCGCGCAGTGGGTTCCACCGAAGTTGTTGTGGTTTCAAATCCAACACGGTTCAAAAGAAAATAAAACACTATTTGGTGCGAACGATCCGCTTCCCTAGAAAAAATCGAGAGCTCTGTCTACGGTGCCTGCAACATTCAACATCCAAAATCTAGCTTGCCATTCGTACAGAAATGAAATGGTCTCACAAGACTTACACGCACGAGTTCCAAAGGGAGGGAAATACGATGGCACACGGTGCATGATAAGACATGCAGTACTTGTATCGTCGTACAGTGTTGTGTATCTTCGCACAATATCGAACATGCACGTAGATCGAATGCTAGACCGAGAGAGCACGCTGGAATACAGACGCCATATTTTTCTAATCCACATCTAAGTTTTTTATATCCTCTCTAACCATGTTATCTTGATTCTAGGACACTACAAAAAGATACACTTGACTTTAGAGAGCGAAATATGTTATATAAATGTCAGAATGTCAGCATTACTGATTTCTGACCTGACATGTTGGTAAATATGCCTTGTTACCACTGTCGGGATTGAAATCAATCATAACACGGAAAATGAACAAAAAACAGTTGGGGAGTAAACAACGAATTGAAAATTTAAAAAGCCGGGACTTCCTTGTATACAAATATGCTAGGCAGGTCTTCGCATTGAATCTGTTCTTTAACTGAGCAAGAAATATTTACGAATTCAGCGCTGGTCAATGAAATGATCAAGGAAAATCCAATCTCGAAATTCAATCGCAAAATTCAATTGCAAAAAATCAAACTTCTCTTTTGAATTGAGAATGAAGGGCCTCGGTTGTTTCTTAACCGGTTTATCGCTTGGCTTTGTCTACAGCTATAAACTTACCCTGGGAAGCGTATTGCGAAAGCGATCGAAGTAGATGGGTTGCGTTGTTCCTCCATAAATATTAGCATTATAAGAATACAGTTATCAAAATCAGTAGTTATTTATCTGGTAGCTTGGCTAAATATTCCCCCTTAAATTGTGACAAATCGCCGTCAATCAGATTTGCCCAACTACGCGCTGTTGACGCTAAACCAATCAGCCTCTCTTCTCATCTCATCTCTCTTTAAAGGGCCTCTCCAATGAAACACTTTTGTTTTGAAGCAAGGTGCAATAAAGTGTCCTGATCTTGAATCCGTGGTTATTTTTTGATACCGTGTACTGTTTTTGTATGTTTTAAATCAGACTTCACCGAAAAAAGCGAGAAAAAACGAAAACAAAACCTACTTTGTGACGTCAAAGAGTGTATCACGATAAATCAAGAGCATTTGTGAATGTCCGCATTTTGAACAACTAACAACTTAAGGTGTCGTCAGTGTATCGGAAATTGAGCTTTATTCCTAATCCAATAAATCATCGTGAGAAAAATGAATGACCGAGAAAGTTTTGTACGTCATTTTGATGTCACAAAGTACAGTAGGTCTCAGATAATTTTTCTTGAGCAAATTATGAACTCAAAAACGAACTTTAAGCTCTTATAAAATGAAAACGATACGAGGTATCAGGAAAATAATTGCAGGTTCGAAATCGGGGCACTCGATGAAGTTTTATTCGAAAAGTAAAAATTTCAATGGAGAGCCCCTTTAGATAGATGAGTAAATGCATGCTGTTTTAAGAATTGTGCATTGAGAAGGGAATCAATGTACATTCATTATGAACTGCCTTAGGGTCGCAATGCATGACCGTGTTCTCTGTGCTACCTACGTGCAAATCAATGCCAGTTGTATGTCTGTAAATCCAATGTGAAAATATGGAAAAAAGGACAAAAAAATTGTCCGGTTTGAAGCCAGGGCGACGGCGATCCAGGTTGGATTGTTTTTCAGGGAAAAGGCAGCTTTATCTTATCACTCGATTTTGAGTTTCTATCGTCACTTCGTAGTAGATGTAAAAATCGCAGCCTAGATCGATGAAGTTTTGCTGTGTTGTGAAGAAAAATGACGTTGGATGCAGCTGTGACGAGAGGCCGTGTTGCTGCGAAAAATCAGGGTGAACGAAAAGCGTAAAATCAATTGTCAGGAATGATACGTAGGATAGGTGACTTGACCACGACAGAGAAGTAATTCTGCGTAGAGATCTGCAAAGTTCATTGACGGCAAAACAAATGCATTAATTGTTGACAAATAATCGATGGAAGGAGCTCTGATAACAGGCAGCGTAATGATCGAACAGGAGTAGAGTTATTGTCCAAAGCAAAGGCTTGTTTCAAGTTGATCAAGCAGAAAACTATTCGACTGAGCACACGAAATAATGGCACTTCAATACGGAATAACTGACAGAAGTGACTTCGCCTTTGATATTGAAAGCAAAATGAGAACTATTTGAATGAATTGAAGGAAAATTAGAAATATTTGAAGGAATTGAAGCAAAATATTTCAATCGAGTCTGGAAAGAGAATTCCTCCGTTCGACTATTCAAGTCAAGTTTGGTTACCTAAAGGTGACGGTTTTAGGCGTTTCCATGCCAACAAGAAAGCAAACATTAAAGTTGAAAATATCTTTCCAGCAAATTGAATAGCTCTTTCTTATCCATTTACAATCTGTATTACATGCCGTACATATAAACATAAATACGCAACGATGCATCCATATTCATATATAGATTCCTGATGGCATTGGCATCAATTTGACACTAATAAAAGAAACTCCAAACAAATTTCTAATACCAATGACTCCATTGATAGACAGCTAGTATCATATCTTTAATTTATATGATAGGTGTGTGAACCTAGACGCTGCATGGGAAAAATTCTTAATGAATAAGCGGATGAACGGAAGATGGATTATGAAATCCCCAGAATAAATTGGTTCGCTGAGCCGGTTGATTCACATGTCAGATTGAGAAGCCTCCGGGGAAAACGTCGGGCATCTACACTTGTTCGTCTTGTGGCCTATTGGCCTATTGAGCGTATGTTTCTAAAACTTTGTGATAAATAATACTAATAATAACAATAACATTGTTCACAATACTAAAAAGGCAGTTGTGTTCACATTACTCAAAGGCGCACTGCACGAGGCATAAACAATGCACATTTACTTCAAGAATACTACAAGTAGATTTCATTTCATCTTAGCATACTCAACAGTTATAATTCTGTATTTAGATACATATATTTACTACCTTGCTAGTTTTATAAAAGCTATGCAATGCGCCCTTGAGTGGTGTGGATACAAATGCCTTTTTAGTATTGTCATCAATATTATTATCAATATTCATCATATACTCAATGGTGCCTAAGTCTACGCTTAAACGGTTCGGAGGAGTCAATTGCCTTGAATGACTTCGCACAGCAGTCCGTTGCAAAGATGAATAGAAGCAGTGGAGGAAGGCATTAACAATGCGCGACTAAAAAGATTTTTATGCGGCCAATCCGCAAAAAAAACAATTTGAAACCAAAGCATGATGAGATAAAAGAAAAACTGCTTCGTGTATGAAAAGAAAATGCACTGAAAATTCCAATAATGCACTTGATGGTCACCAACGGCAGCGCTTCGGAACAGCCAGAGGACTTCTCAGGGGAAGCAACCTCTCGAATCAAACCATACTGCCGTTGCACAAGCTGTAACGAGCTGCGCGCTTCGCAACAATGAGTGCATCGAAAATCGTTGCAAAATTTCCTCTCTTCGTGCCGCATTTTAGACGGCAGTCTCAATCCAACATTGGCATTTGAAGAAACAACAAAGTGCCGTTACCTATAAAAAGCCAGCTGCTTCTGCTTGCTTCCCCATTCTCATTATCTTTCAAGCGATTATCCCACGAATGAAAATAACAATCTACATATTTCGATCTTTCGATACGTCTTGCTGGACAAAAGCTACCAATGAACTTCAGCAAATAACGTGGTCGAGTACAGCAAAGAAGTTGTCTATTCTTCTTTACCTCAAACCGACCAAAGTTTGACAAACAAATTTATAAATATACAATTTCGTACATAATCATCCAAGATAATTGCACTTTCCTGTCTCCTAACTATTTAGCTTGATGATGCCTGGAAATTAATGCACAACCATTTTGTGAGGAAGGTATCGGTCCGAAGAAATCACCCGTCTACGCTCTTGTGTGCATTTCACGCAAAAAATCGCTTACCGACCCAAAGGATGGCTTCATTGAACACCAAGGATCCGGGATAAACTTTCATCGATTTCTAAACCAGTAGAAATGGTCACAATGAAGAATATACCCAAGAAAGATACTCTTGTGGTGATGGGAGATTGGAACGCAAAAATAGGACCGGATGTACATGCAGACTGGCCGGGAACAGCAGGAAAAAATTTGGTCTGGGATGTACTAATGAGAAAGGATTGAGATTGCTGGAGTTCGCAAAGCTACACAACTTGGTAGTTGCTAATACGAAATTCAAACACAAAATGTCGATGAAGATAACATGGGTCGCTCCTGATGGCATCACAAAAATCAAATTGCCTATATCCTGGTTGAGAGAACATCTTTCAGTGGCATCAATGGTCATAGGACGAGATCTTTCCCAGGAGCGGACATAGGTAGCGACCACAACCTTGTTGGGGCCAATCTCAAGCTCAAGAAAACAAAAAGACCGCCGAACACGAGAATCAAATATGGCACAAATCGACTGAAAGATGTAGACATACAGGAGACCTTCCAAATTACCATGGGAGGAAAGTTTGCACCGCTTATGGAACTGATGAACTTACAAGAGTTGACTGATCGTTTCACTGAAGGAACGAATGAAGTTTCTATGGAGGTGTTGGGCAAAGAGAAAAGGAAGAAGCAGCCGTGGATGACTGATGAGATACTGGAAAAATGCGATGAGCGGAGGAAGCTAAAGACAGCGAAATTGAATGATGATGACAGCAACAAAAAACACACAGATGCAAACAGGCTGGTCAAGGAAGAAATAAGAAAGGCGAAGGACGAATTCTTACATGAAAAATGCGAACAAATTGAGAAGGCTTTGAAAGAAACGAATCTAAAACTGCGTACAATGTTGTCAAAGAGCTGACCAACGAGAAGTCAGCAAGAGTGTCAGCAATCGAGGGCGCAAACGGGGCCCTACTAACAGAAGCCAGCAAAATTCAGAAGAGGTGGACTGAGTACGTTCAGGCACTGTATAGTGATCCAACCTCAACAGATGACAACACAACCAAGACTTTACAGCAAGAGGGTCCTGGTCAGCCTGACGAGGAACCTGACATCATGAAGTGTGAGATTAAGGAGGCTGTGCGATTGTTGAAGAACGGAAAAGCTGCCGGTTTTGACAATACAACAGAAAAAATACCTCTTGCCAAATCACTGTGTGCTTGTTCCACACAGTGATTATGATCAGATGTGCCAAAAGTAAACAAAGGGAAACAATGATAGATTACTTACTGGTTTAAATATATTTCCATTCTAAAATGCCTTTCCCTTGCATTGAAACCAAATGAAGTAGCATGCAAATGCCCATCCTAGATAGAAATTAAGATTTGCAGAAGATTAATGTTATGAAGATGAGTGATACAAAAACAAGGTCAGCATAGAAGCTGATGCTAGTCTAGAAAACAAAGAGGAACTGAAACACATAAATGCCACGCACAAGTATGGAACAGTGACACATAACTGCAAACGGCTCTGTGCCATGGCTTAGGTGTCAGAGAATCGTAGTGGTAAGGTGTTGCCCATTGATCCTATGGTCAATGGTTTGAGTCGACCTTCAGTTTAATATTCACTTTGAGTAAAGAGATTGACTAGTCCTCTGCAATTCCCTGCATATGAATCACGGGGTGTGGTGGCATCAAGGGAATGGATCAAGGCACTGCTCAAGAAGCAAAAGGTATCTCAAATTTCCAAAAAGCTACCTTTGGATGCTAGATAGACGTCAAATTAAGAGGTTGCATTATTACAAGTCATTTGTTGCAAAACATTAGATATCCCCAGCACTATTCATAGACAGCGTATCTTTCTCTCCCTTTAAAACTCTGGTATTGCATGATCTCACAATGCAAACAAGAAGTTCTAAATATATCCACAAGTAGTTCCCAAACACAATGCAATTTTTACTGTTGGTTCCTTTGTTTGGCTATCAAAAATCAAATGTGAATAGTTTTGAAGAATGGCTGAAATCATGAACAGAAATAATGTGGAACTATTGCAAATGTCAGCTAAAAAATTACAGATGCTTCATTCTATAAATAAACTTTGAAGGTCAAGCTATATCATATTTCTGACTCAAACTTTGATCTTAGATTTCAATCCAAATTACGTGATTAACAAGCACACTTTCAAATGATCCATAGGTATCAGTTCAATATTCTAATTATTAAGTAGCCTCATATGAGAATGCTGGATCAAACTGCGATTAATTCAGAATGCAACAGCTTTTTTGTCGCTTCTTTTGCTTCTCAAATAATGAGGTTGTTGCACAAGTGACTAGAACAGCCCCGCACTAGCCATATTCATGCAGCCAGTTCCAACGAAATGCCTCCTGCTACTAGCCCTCTTCGTTAGCCTGAGCTTGGGTAGGCTCTAGACACATTTGGCTGCCACTTCCAAAAGCCTGATTGCAATTCAACATGTATTCATCAAATCAGATGTCAAATTAAGCAACAGTGACTAAATTATGCACAAAGGATGACTCAATCCCAGCCCATGAAATACTGAATGATCCAAGCCCTGACACCAATATGCACAGCAATTTGATGTGAACTGGATTGCATTTGCATATCAATAGAGGTGTTGTCTAGATAGACTATTGTATCTTCAATCATTAACTTCCTGCATAAAGCAAAGGCTGAATCATATCAATTGAAAGGCTTGTGAGTTCATCACAATCAGACCATTATGCAAGAGGCAGAGTAAAAAGACATCAGATCTAAAATATGCTATGGACACATTAGCAGTAAAAATCCAAGGCATACCTTTACTCACAAAAAAGGCATTGATTATTTCACATCATAACATAATGAAATAATGGCACATGCATGTCAACATTCCTTGCTACCAATTTGGTATCAAGTGAGCAGTGTATAACATGGGAACAAGGTGCACATTTTTTAGCTGTACACCATTGCACAAAAAACCATTCTTAGAATGGCCATGTAAGGATCGTTTAGCAGCATCCCTACTGTAATTCTCTCTTGAATGCAGTGTGGACAAGACAGTGCAAGGCAAGTAAAGAAAAGAGCCCATATTGTTGGTGTGTGGTTAACTATTGGCTGGTTCTTCATTCCTTACCATCAGCTAATGGGAAAGCACAATTGAAAAGTACCATGAATCACTGTGAATTGCAACAGCTATACTGTATGAAGAAACTGCATTTTAAAGAATGTTCTGAATACATATGAGTTCTGAATACTTTCTGGTATGCAATATCTCCATCTTAGAAACCGTTTGTAAATACTATAGATTGTCATTCCAGCTTGCTATAAAAATTTTTGCATGTGTGAAAAGTCGCTGAGTCCACATATCTGCCATGTTTAACACGTGCGTGTTGTTTTAGGGAAATAATTCAATCGATGCACAATTCGGCATTCGTCCCGAGGATTCGTCCAGACACAAGATGCACGCTGCCATTCCCATCCATTTCAGCTGAATTTCAGTATAATAATATTTGCCGTTTAGCGAACGATTTGGTTAGAACTACCCTCGTCTGAGAACTGTCTCAATGACATATACTGTGAAGGTATGCTGCTAATGTACTTAGGCAATGCAATTAGTACAGAAAGTAAGCGAGCTGCTTCCCTTGAGATTTTGTAACGATATTTTAACGAGTTAATACCTGTTCTCTCGTCGATAAATCTCGCCGGTGTCTCTTCGGATGAAAATGTATCGGCGTAATAATCTCGTATTTGCTCGGCATCGTATCTGAGGATTCTGTAAAGTAAGAAAATTAAAAATGCCTTTAATCCTTTAACGCAAATATTGCTACAATGTTGACAGACTTCCAGTTTTGAATTACAGCCCAAAAACTGCCGGCACTTATCAAACATTAACAATCCCAGTGTAACCCTCTTGAGCAACGGACAAAGAAAAAAAGCGAGTGAACAGTACAGAGGCGATAATTCGTGACTTCTTATTTGCAATGCAAATATCACTACGATGAATTTAGTCTTCGAAAACTTCGTCATTCTGACAGATGGTCACTTGAATGCTAGAACCTCACCAACTCGCTCCAACCTCTTTCCCATCGTCGTTTAGTTGGAGATCTTTCCATCTTTTACAGATACTTTAACGGACATTGTTCTCAGGAGATCAGGGATATTATTCCAGTTCCTCTGAGGCGTGTCAGGACCACCAGAAGCTCAACTCATTCACACCCTTTCCAAGTTTCACTGCCTAATCCACGAACTCTATCTCACAAATCATCATTCATCCCAAGAACATGCAACTTATGGAACGTCTTGCCCTCTTCTTGCTTTCCTGAGTCCTACAACTTGCCATCTTTCAAATCTAAGATAAATAAACTTGATCTTATCTCTCTATCCTCTTAGCTGCTCGCTTTCTTCTTTCTTCCTTTGTTGGGGCTTTGTATAGGTCACCATGGCCTTTCCTCAACATAACCCACTAAAAAAAAAAAAAAAAAAAAAAAAAAAAGGTTTGCTGTAGCACTTGATGTTGAAAATGTCATACGCCCACATGGGACAGAGGGATGCTGACGAGCTAGTTATTAGGCTCATAGGAAGTAAGAGGTGCATCACTTTAATAACCAACTCAAAATATGTTAACACTGAACATGTAGCTTTCGTCGAGTGCGATGCGGTTCCTTAATGGCATCGAAATAGCATCGGAACTGCGAAGGTATTAATGACTCGTTGACTGTAATTGGACTGTGATACGTGCATTCTCGACGAAAACTGCTCCCTTAAAATGTGTCCTGATGTCAAATGAAAAATTGAATCATAAGTACAGTTAGGAAAAAACTAGATGACTACGGTAACGAAAATTAAATTGATGAAATTACCTCCCGGCGGCAAGGACATGAGTAAAGCAAGCACCGATTGCAGCAGCCAGATTAAAACAGCCGCCATTATTCCTCGAATATGATGTTTATTGATGAATGGTTATCAAATCAAACCATCTAACAGTGCAAAATAACTCTACATCAGGAGACGTGTGCACCCATTCGAAGAAATTTACCGAGTGTGATGTTCGAGTGATCATAAGATTGATAAATAACCCGGAAATCTCTCAACCTCGATTTCAGTTGACCTCTCTTTCCATGAATCAAATTCCTTGGGGCGGTGTACCCATGATAACTTCAAAGGTGTTGAGCAAATTCCTTAGCCGATACTCGAAAATGTGGGCATTGATTTATCAAATGCCACTAGGGTACTTTGTATCCTCTGAGTTATTATGTTTCCAAGTGTATTGAATTATTGAAGACTACTAGGCCACATTCTATGCTCTGAATTACTGCTTTCCAGTCCGTTGATGCATGTAAGAAAAATCTTCCCCAATCACAAGCCTGTAGTGATTCACTCAGGAAAGTTTTATGCTTCTGCGGCCGCCAGTGCTTCAACAGAAACAAGTTACATATCAAACAGAGAAAAGTTTTGCAAAATTTCCTCAAAACTGGTGACAACAAGAAATTATGGTTTGTCAAAGAGCAAGACTTTTTGTATGGTATATTATTTTATGAAAATATGTATATTGCTGTAAACAGGCACTGCTTTATAACTATGGCTTTTTAAAGTACTATTAATTGTAACTGTTATTTTTCAGTAAAGGTCCCTTGTAAATCAACTTTGTTGAATGGCAACCCTAAAAATGAAATATGAAAAATATATGAATTATATATAGAAGACTTCTTGTGAATTCACTCCATTTACACTTCCCGCCTATAGATAACTCCCTCTATTTTACATACATTTACAACTAGCACCCCTCCTTCGTTTACTCTCTCTCCCCAGTTACTCTATTTGGGTAAATAATCCTGTAAAACCGGTTAATCAGTTGGCAACGCCTCTTGCGCTTTCTGACTCAATCTTCTATGCACGTTTAATGAAGAATAAAGACAGGGGTCGATGATGCAGGGGTTAAATATTCCGTGGTCAAGCATCTCTTGCGAGCTCGCATATTTTCAACAACCTTTCAGCATCTCATTTTTCATATTCATTGGTCGACATGTTGGAGACATGACAGCTATGAATGCCGATAGAAACAAAGGGTGCATCAGAAATCGTTGTCATTTGCGACTTTCAAAGTCGTTCCAAAACATCTTGCTCTTATTTCAGCTTAATTCTTGAAGTTGCATCAGCTTGAATCTGCTCATGTGCTTTGCGAGATTTTTATGAATTTTTGTAACACCTGCAAACACTTGGTCCATTTTCGTGTTCGGGTCGCTCTTCGATCTTCTTAACGTCGAAAATGACCTCACTCCGGTCGTGCTAATTGTAGCTAAGGCTGCGAGCACTTCCGTTACTAGCTTTTCAGTTTCTGACAACAAAAGTCAGTGCAAAACTTTTGCAACAGTCGTATCAATTAGTGGACCAGGAGTTGAACCCAGCCTGGCAGCAGTGACGTCACCTCAAGCATAAGCTCTCCCATCAGGGGCTGACTGTGAGTCAAGACCAGTCCGGACATCCATATTGTTGGAACATGGTGGCCCCCGTCTGCGGATCAAGACGTAATTGAACTACACATGGTGCAATACGTCACAGATGACTCCTTATCGCTTTCATCTTATTTAGTTGAAACTATTTTGAGTTCCATATCATTCACTTATATAGGTATTAGGATTTGTAGAGAAGAGAGAGAAGACTTCTGTGTCGAGCGAAGCCCGATGCCGAAGCCGAAGCCGAAGCCGAAGCCGAAGCCGAAGCCGAAGCCGAAGCCGAAGCCGGAGCCGGAGCCGAAGCCAAAGCCGGAGCCGAGGCCGGAGCCGAAGCCGAAGCTGAGTCGTGAAGAGCTGAACTCCACGATGAACTTTTTCTTTCGCCGACGATTTCTCTGAAACGCCTACTCAAATCGTTGCCTGATTACAAGGTCGTAAGTTCTTTGAGATATTTTATTCCACTCCCAGTCGGGGCGTGGCAAACGGACTCGTGCGTGCGATCACTACAAATTTTTGATCCAATATGCAAGAATTGTGACTTAACATTAGAAAGTGTAATTTGGCAAATTAAGAATTTGCCGTGGTGTATTGATTACGCACGCAGATTCATAACACAGGTTCTCAGTTCGATTCCTCCATGTTTCACAACAAGAACGCCATTGGCGAGGAAGGCAACGGGAAACCACCTCATAAAATCCACTTCCCTGTGACTGAACAATATTGATGAAACCGGACCACATTTCTCATAACATATGAAATTAAGACTCCCGGCCCACCGGGCGTAGCCCAAATGCCCAGATGACGATTCCGCCTCTGTATCCCATTGATAATCATTGTATCTTGGGCTTAAGCAAGTACGAGACGAGATAAAGACTTTGCTATGTCATATCATAATAATCAACCAGAACCTCATGCTCTACCGACAGAGGACATTATCATCAATTTATATAAAAAGGGATTTGGTACGATCCCCTGGAGAGCTGCACCACGACCCATGATCAGGAGGAGAACATGTGATCAGTAACATGGTATTGCTGACCGCGAGGCCAAACAATGTTGATCCGAGGTGACAAGAATAACTGATAACTAAGAAAGAACTTTCGCGCTACTTAAATTGATAGATAACGACAATAAGGAAAGTAGGTATCACTAGTAAGTGTCATTAAGAAAACGTCCACCAGAAGCTATTCAGGCTTAATGCCCTTTTAAGTTTTCAAGAGGAAGGAACAAAGGCAGAGGGTGCTTTGAAAAAAGAGAGGTTCACACCACTTGATGTGCCCACTGCTCAAACTGGCCTGTAGGCAATCACTTGAGTCCTTGTTCATCTAGGCAAGTGGTTCCCAACATTTTTTTACTCCTGTACCCCTAAAAACGTTTTGCTCCGACTTCGCACCCCCTACATTTTGTAATTTGTTCAAAGATAAAAGTTGTGAAAGAATACTAATTTTTATCAAAAGAAGATATTTATTTCTTTCACTTAAGAAATTTCCTAAAAGTAACAAGCCTACTTCTCGCACCTCCTGGAATGACGCCTCGCACCCCTGGTTGGAAACCCCTGATCTAGACCTTTCATATTTATGTGCGGTAGGTAGAGATATTGATGTCAGGATAGCTCAATGGTAAGGTTCTTGCGCATTGATCTTATGGTCAATAGTTCGAGTCGCACCTCAGCTAAACTTTCACTTAGAGTGAGGAGATTCGCCAGCTCTCTGTAATTCCAGGCGTAGGAATCACGAGGTGTGGTCACATTGAGAGGAAGGACCTGGACACTGCTCGATAAGCAACAAGCTTCTCAGCGTCCAAATCTCTACCTTTGACATCTAGGTAGAATCATGTGTATAAAAAAAGAAAAATCTAAAGGTATTCAGAAATTCTACGTTGATGGCTGATTCGTTGCTGGAAATTTTGCTTTCGCTAACATCTGAAACTAATGAAAGAAAAATGTGTTAAATGGGTTAACAATAAACCTCCATATTGCGAAATGTAATTAAATGTGAAGTAGCATTCCCAAATTGATGATCTTCAACGCTGATAAGAAGCTGGACTGCAGCATCGGGTTAAAATTTATCTGCTAAATTCTAGTCAAATCTGAATCATGCACTTGCCTCAGACCCATCCAGACCAATCAGTATACCTTTGAATAAATACATGTAAAGGTTTGACTTGTCGTCCTTGTTCCTTTGCAATTGCGGACTTTTTGTGACAATTTTCGCCCATTCAATTCAAAATTGGTAGGCATATTGGCTGTCAAACGAGCATCTGTTCTTGCACAAGAGAATATGTCGAAGACGCTCTTACGACCTCTGCTGATCTTCTAAAGGAAAGCCAAGTGCTTTGCGCATTATTGTTATCTATTTTCTGATGATTGTTAAGACAACTATCACGATTTCAATGATGAGCAATTTCTAGGGGCTTTACTGACGTAATTCAACGATTGACTAGTCCTCATTCATCTCCATTGAAGTCACCTGGTCACTTAATCATACCCTTGTTGCTTGTCGTCATCTCAAGGCACACATACTGCGGTTCCCAAGGGCAGAGTGGTCCGATCGATTTCGTACAATGGCAATCAGCGACCATCTCGTTCGATTGTTGAAACTTGGCATGTTCTACGGTGACCTCTGATGAAATATGTCATTGGGTGTATATGAGTCCAGTAGCGCTTCTAGCTATACGGTTGCCATGCAGTGCACAACAGAGAGCACATTTCAACTCGTGCTCTCTATGGTTTATTTTTCACTGAAGGCTTGTATATACCTATATATGCTTAGATTCCCTTTAACTTAGAGAATAGAAAAAGAGTTTCCTTTTATATTATTTTAGACACAGATGCTAAGCTTCTTTTTAGAAGGCATTCAGTACACCGGTAGATAGATAGATAGAGTTAGCTTCTGTCCTTCCTGCATTTCACTTCCAGCATGATGATATTAATAATAATACATTCTTTATACAGGGTTATTCAATCACCTACAATATCTTAGCTGCTATCAATAGAAGCCCTGTATTCTACTAGGACATTGTGTGATAAAATATATTACAAATATTGCTAACAAAAATTAATCAATCCATAGAATGTTCTTTGAGTCCTTGGGCATGACACCAGGCACCCGTATACTGTGAGATGGGCAGAGAGAGGGAGAGAGAGAGAGAGAGAGAGAGAGAGAGAGAGAGAGAGAGAGAGAGAGAGAGAGAGAGAGAGAGAGAGAGAGAGAGAGAGAGAGAGAGAGAGAGAGAGAGAGAGAGAGAGAGAGAGAGAGCAGAGAGAGAGCAGAGAGAGAGCAAAGAGAAACGTGCACAAGAGCACCTCGTTCCCGGTAGCCTTTTGATAGCTCTGATGGAGGCTGCACGAAAAGCGAACATTCAATATAAAAATGTACGAAAGAATCTGTGGCGAAACTGACCACGGGTCGGACTTTGGACACCCCTGCTCTAAAGCAGAACAACAAATGCATAGCAGGGTAAGAGAGTGTTAAGGGGCTGGCTTCCCTGTCATGGTAAAGTACTCGCAGAGTTTGTCAGCGGGAAGGCCTTCCCATTCACGAACCCGAAATTGCCTCACACTACCCAATGATGCCTTCCGCAGGCTTCGAAGCAACTTGGCTTCCTCGAGTAAGATTTCCTCTGCTTTTTGCTGCTAATGATAAATATGTGATGAAAGGACGATATGCTGTATAATAGATTGAATGAATCGCACCTGCTACCCGCCATGTATGCAGCACACATTGAATAATTGTTGGTAGATTGTTGGACACAAGTTTGCGGAAAGAGGCGCAACCACGAATCGGCATGTGGAAAATAAATACAGTTGTAGAGGGACACGTGGTGGCTATATAGCTCTCTGTATCTCCTCCGCCGTGCTGGGCAGTGCCAGATTAAGGACAGGACCTTGGGACAAATGTCCAGGACCCCCCAAATTCACCTTAAAAAGATTTATTTTGCTCAAAAAATTATTTGGTTGGGGCCTACCCTCTCCCTGTCTGTCACATCACTTGAGGGTGGATTATATGTATCTTATGTCCCGCTGATATAAAGCTATTTTGTTTTTGTGTAATGCGGTGAGCCCCCACACATAAGGTGTCCCAGGCACCCCAAAGGCTTAATCCGGCCCTGGTGCTGGACTACAACTGTTGCATAATTAACGCATAGAATCATGGACGATTCAATGGAATGAGATTAACCGCGAAAGCCCAACATCGAATATTCTTCGGCTGTATACTTTTTGTAATCACTATCACCATCATGTTTACACGAATACCTCTAAACTACGTCGCATACTGTTCTGTGGCATAGCCTCTCAGCCGAGTCAAAGCAGGCATCCTCGCTGCATAGTTAAAAAGAAATTATTTAGAGAGTGGGATTTCCTTCCTTCTATTGCTTGACGCATATTCTTTTGTTTTTTCTAATTTTCTTGCATTTCGGTTCAATTATTGTACCCAGTGATTCATGTAGCTCGATTTAATCTAATTCATACTGTTTGTGTTATTATCGTAGATAGCAATGGATGCTTTCCTCCATAAAGGAATTAAATATGAAAATATAGAAATATTAAATACTCGATTTTCAGCGTAGCAGAAACCACATACAGGGCTATTGAGTTTTTTATAGGGAAGTGGATTTTATGAGGTCGTTTCTCGCTGCCTTCCTCGTCAATGGCGTTTTTATTGTGACACGTGCAGGGTTCGAACCGACAACGTCTGCGTTACGAGTCCGCACGCTTAACCACGACACCACAGCACAATTACGAATACCTCCTTCAGCTAAAATGCATGCAAAACAGAACATAGCTCAGTGATTATCATATTGCTGCACTAACCCAACCCAACGCAATCATAACCCTGACCCTGACCCAACACAACCATTTCACTCTTGCCTTGCCCAACCCTAGACAACGAAATAGGTGCTGAGAATTTAGCGCGATGCTTACGTCACAAGACGAGACGCACAACAATGTATCAGAAAAATAGTTAGCGATGTGTATAGAACACGCACCGACGGTGACCCAGGTCACATGTGTTCGTGCGTGCTTTTGGATTTCTCTGTCCGTTAGAATCGAATCGAAATTAGCCTTCACCACCATTAATGGCGGCAAACCGCGGTTCGGCGCAGGCCTTTCCCAGACGCTTCCAAGCTTCTCCTGCCTTTGCCTGATGGTACAACTTCCTAATAAATAATTTCCAGCTCACCCCACCACCTTGTAATCGTGACAACCTGTTTACCCAGCAGTAATTCAAATCATGGAACGTGTTGCCTTCTTCTTGCTTTCCTGAGTCCTACAACTTGCCATCTTTCAAATCTAAGATCAATGAACTTGATCTGATCTCTCTCTCCTCTTAGCTTTTAGCTTTCTTCTTTATTCCTATGTTGGGGCTTTTTATAGGCCACCATAGCCTTTCCTCAACATAACCCACTAAAAAAAAAAATTAGCTACCTGGGGTAGAGCCGAGGGTAAAATTTGGAGGGGAAATGTACCGCCCTCATAATGTCATGGATTAGGCAAGTGCCATTTCATGGTGCCTCCCTAAGCTGCTATTCGGCATGAGTGTTGCACACCACGAAGAGTCGGGCTTGTGGCAGTCTGGGTTTGCCAAACCCTTGGCGGAACGTAAGTGGCGCAAACCGGCCGGATCAGGGCAAACCGCGCGAAATTCGACCAAGCACAAAACAAATGGAGTCGACTTGTGCCGACACCGAGAACGAATTAGAAGCACGCCCGTACCGCGGTCATACACTTTGCCTGGTGCAATCGCAAGAAATGCGGGCTACAAGTGCCGATTGACAGTTGCCACTGCCCCTTTGTACCACGCAAACAACTGATATAATTGCATACGGAGAATCTGGATTCCAGAGAGCATTGACCAGTCAAAATTCCAAGACGAAAGCGAATAGGCAAGCCCTGTCGAGAGGACATTATTTACCCAAGGCTTCTGGTAAAACACTACAAGCACCCAGCTGTGTTCATATTTCCACAAAATACAGTGCCTCTACCACCACATACGCATTAGAGTTCGAAGAGAAAAACATGTCGTACTGAATATTATCGCTGGATGATGCGATCGATACAAACGCAATCGAAGGATACAAAGATTGAAGGAAATAAGGGTAAATTAGAATCACGGTCGATAAGAAATTCAAAGTTCATCAAGACAAACAGAATTATCTGCACTGCCTGATGTCTATCGTTCAATTCATAAATATACAAGGTGCATACCATTTCAATGCAAGTTAAGTCGAAAATACCAAATATACTTTTTAAATATCTAAATGTAAAAAATACATGAATTTATTCCTATCATACCGATCATAACCATTTACTTTCTTCCCCTAAGCCAGGGGTGGGCAAACTACGGCCCGCCGCGTGCTTTTTGCGGCCCGCCAATAACTTGTATCAAGCAAAAACAACTCTCCCGTTATTCTCGTTTTCTAATCGCTTGATACCGTATAACCGCATTATAAACATGTAAAGCGTTACCATACTGAGGATGGATTATATTTTTAAAATATTGAAACATATTTCCTATTTTCATTGAGTGACAATCTAATTTTGAAACAGCCTTGCAACGTACTGTGCGGCCCTTTAAAACTTAAAATTTGTGACTGCGGCCCTTGTGTTGAAAAGTTTCGTCTTATGATCGTGAACGTGTGCAATGGATGAAACTTTCGCACACACGCTACGAAGAGGCAACTCTTGAAACAGTAAACCAGAGAAGTGGCAGTTCAAGATTCATGCTAAAACTTCATTATTACCTCTGGAATGGAAGGGGCTTGCCATTTGAAAAAACACCGGTCATAATTGGACAAAGTTGCTCTTTGGCCTCATAACAGAAGTCAATCGCAAATAACAAACCAAAAAAGACTGAATTATTCATTTGCATTCGCTTCGCCGGTTCAATAACAAGCTCCACTTGTATATGAATGAAGAAGTGTGGTCAGTGGAAGATAAGACCCGCCAATTCAGCGTTGATGACAGCATAGGGTCGATGCGTCTATGAGCCATGTGGAGATATGGCGCAATATGTGTTTTTATTATTATTATTATTATCATTATAAGGTGAGCAGGGGTGTAGCCCATCTGCCCCCTGGTGCAGCACTTGCGGGTGAGATGGAGGGACAAATGAAGAGCAAGAAAGCATCGTAAATCTTAAGAAACGCTCAAGTAACCGCAGAGCAGACAAATGAGAACCGGTTGGGAAATCTAGAGAAAAACACACATTTGAATATGGGTAAACGAGGCAAGACGTCCAGTTTACCATGATCTTTCAAATCTTGGTCTGGAATGTTTCGGAAAGTAAAGATGTTTAATTGGCAATTGTGACAGTGTTTGGCAAATATGGGAAGGGGCAAGCCATCTTTTTTTTGAAACAGACAAAAATGAAGCGTGTATTTAATCGAAGCTGACTGACGCAAAAATGAAGTCAGGTTTACCGAAGTTCAAGAGTCGTGACTTCAGGATATACGTGGTTGGTAGGGCTAAGGTGGGGACAATGCAGAAACCTCCACGTTGGTGTCCCTGGATATCAACCGCCGAAAATGATCTCAACTAATTGTTGTCGGCTCTTAACCGATTCTGCAACCATTTTCCCTCAAAGCACAGTTGAAGGTAAGACTCGAAGGAGGGAAGAAGTAGGGTTAAGGTAATCCGGTAAGCGCTGCTAACCCTGTTCTACCTTAGAAATAGCGTGCGCTTGTAAGAAAGGCGTGATCCCACAGTTCTTTATCAGTTAAATTAAAAAATCCACTGCGTCAATCCCAAAATTTGTACGACATTAGCAAATACTGGTGTCGTGTGAAATACGAGCCCTGCATCTCTCGATAAACCGCCGAGGCTTGACGCGTCGTTTCAAAAACCCTGCGCATGACTCGGAAATGCCTTGACCAACCCACACAACACCGTACTGCTAATCCGGTTAACGAAAAACTGATGCCAAACTAGATAATGAAAAGTCTACTTGTTCTCTGAGTTCAGTCGAGATGCCACCGCAGCGACCAGCGCAGCTCCCCTTCCAGATCCGTCTTCTGACAGCATCAGCTGCACTTTGCATTCTGGAACCAGTTCGACTAGTGTCTCTTCCATGTACCCCTTGAATTTGGGGTGCTTTTTGAAGAGAGTACCATCGACCGCGATTGTCAACTTCCTCTTTTGAAGCCGCTGAAGTAGGGAAAGAAAGTTTTTCATTTCATTTTAAAATGGTTAAGCCTGATTTCTACTGAGGAAAATCTTTGCGAAATTCGAAAAATTTATCTGAGAAAAAAGATCTGCTCACGAGCACTAGAATTTCGCAGGTTTTCTCGAGAAAAAATTTATCTGAGAAAAAAATTGAACTCAGTCTACATGGGCTTACAAGGTCATATAAGATTCTTTCAAACAACTTTTAACAAAAAATCAACACACCCTAGAGATCAGTTAGATTAAATAAAAACTGTTCTTGTCTGAACCTGATATCTTGAAGGTTTTTAGAGAGGCTGTCTGTTCTGCTTGCATTTCTAGATCGTTCCAAAGTCTAGCAGGTCGACATGAAAAGCTTTTGGCCATTGATCGTTTTTAGGAGCGGTATCATAAGATCAATGTCTGACGAGTGTAAAACACATTCTCTTGTACCTGAATACTTTTGAGAATGATTTTCCCAAGTAAACAGGAGCAAGTGAATTTAAGGACTTATGTTAACGTGGCTGTCCTTTTCTTGTAAGTTCGCTGATAGTTGACCAGCCAAGATGCTGAATCACTGGAGCAGCTGTGGTACATAGTACGGATTGCTAGTTACAATTCAACGATACAAACGTAATCACAACCAAAATAACCTGACTGACAATTTAGACACACTTTCCAAATTGAATAATTTCTCAACTTTCACCCCACCCCCTCTCTTCTCATTATCTCTCTTTCCTTTGTGGAAGCGTTGCTATAGGCCACCAGGGCCTCTCGTCAACATGACGAACAAAAAAGGATCTTGGCGGCTTCCTCTTCTAATTCAACAAGAGATCAAGGCTTTACTGCTGAATCGTGGGGTGCTTTTGAGAGTTCAGATCACCTTTGCATAACGGTGGAGATCACTTGGTATCTGATAGCTTCTACCTTTGCAAAACGGTGGAGACCACTTGGTATCTGATAGCTTCCACCATTGCATAACGGTGGAGACCACTTGGTATCTGATAGCTTCCACCTTTGCATAACGGTGGAGACCACTTGGTATCTGATAGCTTCCACCTTTGCATAACGGTGGAGATCACTTGGTATCTGATAGCTTCTACCTTGGCATAACGGTGGAGACCACTTGGTATCTGATAGCTTCCCCCTTTCCATAACGGTGGAGATCACTTGGTATCTGATAGCTTCCCCCTTTCCATAACGGTGGAGACCACTTGGTATCTGATAGCTTCCACCTTTGCATAACGGTGGAGATCACTTGGTATCTGATAGCTTCCACCTTTGCATAACGGTGGAGATCACTTGGTATCTGATAGCTTCCACCTTTGCATAACGGTGGGTACTCAATTCATTCAGAAGTAACGGGCGTACGCTGCCAACATAACTGGAATATCATTGACATCTCAGGTCATGTTGTGTCTTTTCACTATCAAGTTAGTGAATGCATCTGAACTTGGGATAATACCTTGACACGGGAATAAAAGTCAACAAACAAGATAAAAATTCTTCCATCTATTCGTATTCTTTACTAAGCATGTCAAAAACTTCCAAGGTTAAGTTGCTATCCAACCGATAACCTTCATGCCGTGGGCAAAGTAGAAGGCGTCTAGGGGTTATGCAAACCAGTCAAATTATCCCTCTAGTTATGCCGATGAACAGTGAAATGGTCAAGACTCTATCACGTGCACGTCCTCTTAAATATCTAGAGGCACAAAAACTATTCAGTCAATCAGTTTGAACTCTCCACACTAAACTTGGCACTGTACCAGCGTACACAAATGCTATCTATCAGGCTTGAAAAGCTAACAATAGAATGTGCCCCCTTTCATTCAGAAAACGTTA
The DNA here is from genome assembly GCA_964026355.1 of Pseudorhiza aurosa. NCBI lineage: Eukaryota > Metazoa > Cnidaria > Scyphozoa > Rhizostomeae > Lychnorhizidae > Pseudorhiza > Pseudorhiza aurosa. The sequence goes on along the minus strand of OZ032125.1, from coordinate 5,571,832 downwards.
GGTTGAACTCGCTGGCACTGAGGGACACAATAAATCTCGCCCTTCAGGTCAGTGAGATACTGCTGTCGAATTTAAGCTCCTTCAAAATCCCACCGGCGTAACGGAAAGGGAAGTTGTTTAAAAGTCAAGAAAGTGCAAAGAAGCAGCCATCTTGAAACATCCCGCAAAAAATTGAAACAAGTTTGGCGCTTCGAACACATTCACGAACAACTGATTCTGTATATCGCAATTGAAAAACGTTATTGATTGAGACAAGTGACAATACAGCTCTGGATCTGCGTACAACCAGTACTTCTTTCAATAGACGATTCATAAATGGTCACGCCCTAACGTTAAGAATTGGCGGACTAGCAAACACGAAAGGAACAAACTAACGGAGAAATGCCATCATATTTAACAACCCTGAGTCCTAAAAAAGGCTGGCTTGTTTGAAATATGATGTTATGGCGTGGGAGAGACAGACCAGTATATTGACAGAGTAAGCAAACGGCATCGATCCGGCATCGTTCGGTTGTTCTATCGATGCTACTGTGACACGAATTGGGGAAATTAAGAGACGACATTGCGAGGGTTAAGGAAGACTGATTAAATGTTTCGCGATACACGTGCACACTGCTTGAAGGCGTTCAGTCTCACAAATGCCCTATCTACCGGGGGCCCGTTGAGAATTTTTTGATAAATGATTCTACCTAGATGTCAAAGGCAGATATTTGGACACTGAGGATCTTCTTGCTTATCCAACAGTGTCTAGGTCCTTCCTCTCGATGTGACCACGCCTCGTGATTCCTTCGCTTGGACACAGAGCTGGCGACTCGCCTCACTCTAAATGAAAGTTTAGCTCCGGGTGGGTTCGAACCACTGACCACAGGGGCAATGTGCAAGACTCTTGCTATTGAGCTATCCTGGCACCTGATTATACCCTCCCCTCTCATGGGAATGCAAAGAAGAGGCGACAGTGGACAAGGGAACCTTTGTGCTTATGTATGGCTACCGTACCCCCCGATCTTAAATTCATATTCGCGATAATGCTACAGTAGTGAGAACCATTTCATCGTTTTGTCGCGTTTTGCTGCACGTCAGTTTCTTACGAAATGCTGAGCTAATGAAATGATTAACTGAACTGACAGACACCTTAATCGTACTCGAACACCACAGAAACAACTCACTGGAATCAAACAGGCACCGCTAATCTGTATAATGAACGGAAGATTTCATCAGATATGCTTATGGGAAAAATTGAATCACTTCTTCAATTCCCATCCGATAACAAAAATGATGAAGACGTTGATGTCACCAAGCCAACAACTTCCAGGCAACGAAAACGTTGAAGGATTTCTCACGCGTTCTTGGAAGCACAATTCTTTAGATAAAGAAGCATTTATGACAGGTTTATGTCAGTCGGCAAGAGATTTATGACGTGTTGGATTCTGGTTACAACCTCGGTACCGTTTATGGGACAGAGGTGATATGAAACTCGCATCGGATTTCTTCCATGTCGGTGAAAAAGACAGATAAAAAAATTCCATGCCAAGCGCCAAAATCTCACGTAAACAGACGAAAGTGAGATTTGGAGGATCTAGGCAAAAGTCCTAATTAGCGTGCAAGCTCAAATTCATCGCAAATGCTAGATAGATCTTAGTTGACTCTGCTTGGTATTCTTGCCAATTTTTCCTTTTGTAAATGGTTGGTTTGAATTAGCTACCTATACAAAATACTGTAAATACCAACTTAGACAATTCCATGATAATAATGATATTATGATAATATTTTCATTACGTTTCTTAAACTATTCATCAACTACATCGAAATAATAATAACAATAACAATAATAATGATATCATGATAACATAATAATAATAATTATCGTCAACACCCACTACGACAGTCCCGCCATGAAATTATTCGTGACTATGAAGGGGGGGGGGGCATGAAGCTCAGTGTATCTAGAAAGCGAGCTCTATCTCACGTCGGCTATCATCCAAATGACCTCCTAAACAGATACTCCCTTCTTATTCTAGACGCAGTGACAAGAGACCTTAAGGGCTCAGGAAACCACTATAAATGTAGATTTTTCGGAAACGAGAGCAGACAGATTAAATGAACGATCGGATGAAATGCTCCCGCCATGACAACCTTGTTCGGCTAACGCAGGTTACCGCCCATTTTGTGCAAAATTTCTCCCCAGGCTTGCGTTGAGCAATAGGATAGCTCAGTGATAAGATAAGTCGCCAGCTCTCTGTAATCCCAGGCACAGGAATCACGAGGCGTGGTCACATCGAGAGGAAGGACCTTGATACTGCTCGATAAGCAAAAAAGCCTCCCAGTGTTCAAATGTCTACCTTTGACATCAAAGTAGAATCATGTAAAAAGGTTTGCCATCTTTACAGAAACTACGTTGGGGGATGACCATTTTGAATCATCTTTTGACCCAAGGAGTGCATGTTTAAAAAATACAGCGCTATTGTTCAGGGATAAAAGGTAAGTAACAAAGCCGCGAAAGCAAGTAGGGGCGTGGTCGAAGTACAGTTCAGCAAAAACCCACCACTAAGAAACTGACTCATAAGAAACTGCAGCTTAGTACGCGAAATGACGTTTACTCAGTTGTAAGAAACAACTCAGCCTCGAACTATTTTTCCAGTTTCCTTGAAGTCCAGAAAGGACACCCAGAAAGACAAATATCACAGCACAGTTAGCAAAGCTGATTTCTTTCAAATACAAAAGGAACCGAAAAGAATACTCGTTGATTTAGCTCTGCCCCTAAATGCTATGCTACATACGTTATTGTAATGGTTTTTAAGCGCTCTGATTGAGGGTAGCTCAAAATCAACTGAACATTGGCATTGAGGTGAATGAGAATCCTGTCTCGAATCGGCAGCAGACGGCTGCTTGGGAAACATATCCTTACAACTCGAGGCAAGAGATACTTGATTGGCGCACCAAATAGCCTGATAGGTTTTGGAATAAGAAGTGCGTGAAAATACAGTAGATTAGAAAAGCAGAGTTTTCTATGGATTCTTTGCCCTCTAGACAGAAGTACTCCTGCTCGGGGAAGGGTCATCAAGATTGTCGGTCGGGAATAGTGTTATCTGTGGCATTCTGTCTGGAACTTCTAAATCTATCTCTATTCGAATAATCACCCTTGTTGGCACAACTATCTCCAGCGATGAACCTTGAGTTAACTGAAAACTGCGTCGCACATCCGACTTCGAGCTCAGCAGAAAACAGAGACAGTGCTCTGAGTCTTTCTAGGAAAATGGATTTTCATGAGGTGGTTTCCCGTGGCCTTAATCAACAATGGTGTTTTTATTGCGACGCATGGAGGAATCACTCTCACAACCCCTGCGTTATGAATCCGCATGCTTAACCACTACACCACGGCACCACTGTATCCTGAGTTAACTGCCATCGAAATCGACAAAGCGCTGCCCTGGCCTGAATCAGATGAATAGTTTCCAGCTAGTTTCCGGGTGCAAGGCAATCAATATTCAATCAGTGCAGCCTTGAAATGCTCATTTTACGGACAAAAAAGTGCGACCAGGATACCAGAACGGCGTGAAAACGAGGCCTTACCTTGATGATTGTTGCCAGCCCAGCAGCTGCCAGTCTAGCTGACCTCATTGAGATCATATCGCAGACGTCTTTGACGATTTGAAGTTCGTTCAGACTAGGCCTATAGCCCAGATGTTCCAATACATCTAGAATCTTCTTTGCCTCGTCGCTAGAAAACAGCACGTAGCAATGATTACAATCATGATGATTCTCTCTATCCAATCCTAGGAGGGGAGTTTGGGTCATGCCTTTCCACAATGCGGGTTTTGCCCCTTGATATTCACAAGTTACGTCTTTGTCCGTTTTGGGAATTATAATATTGGAATATATGATACTAGAATATATCATAATATCATATAATATTATAATTGTAATATTAGAATATTGGAAGCCTACTAAAAAATTGGCAAGAATTTTGTATATGGCATTAACAAAGCTACAAAACTGTCATCCATACTAAAAGGGAAAAATTACTGCAAAGCAAGAGTGCTTTCAACGACTACAAATCAAGTCAATGAAGTTACTACAGGTGTCTATAAAGGTCTTGAAGGTGTGCAACATAACCGTAAAATGAATGAAACGAACAGGCAACGCCAAAATAAGCCCATGTAGTTCTCACCTTGCAATGTCAGATAAGAACCTTGTTTCAAAGCTGCCTGGCCTTTGCAGAAAGGGTGTGACATGGCCATCAAAGAGGACTTTTTCATTGATAAGATCAATGAGGACTTTTCTGGCAATTTCACCAAGATACATCCCCGAGATCATCTTCTCATACCTATTGGGCAAAATTCTCGCTTTTATTTTTAAACACAATTCAGCCAATAAACAATATATCAACAATATCTGTTGAGAACAAGGACTAAAACAATAATAAAAACATGAATTACTGCTCTACCAAGGGGTCGTGTTTGGGTCTTCCACACACTTGAACAATTCAAAACCTACTGGCTGATTTCTTTGCTAAATAGAGTGATTGGTCCCACCCATCAAATACTGCCAGGGATATCAGTCTATTTATTGAAACCAGAGCAGTAGAAGCTTCACTCAACATACTTTAACCTAACTCTGATTTTATAGTCTAAAATCCAAGGAATTTTCCGTGAACTTAACCAAATCAACTTATCTGGGATCAAAACTAGAGGAAGTATGAGCAAAATAACACAGCTTGAAAACTGGCAAAGCTTACAAAAATTCCAAATAAAACTCAAGAAAGTCTATGTACGACTCTTGAACCCTTAACTTTTCTCTATTCAAAATAATTTTAGAATTGGCCCCTGCACTAGTATCAGCCTTGTCAAATTTGACTAATGAAGAAAATCCGCAAAATATATCCAGCAACGCACTAATTAATTTCTATGTATCTGTAGTTCCAACTTACAACCATCTTAAAGATAGGGATAAACTGTGCCACATGCTCTATTTCAAGCATAGCAGAAACCAGAGATAGGGTGGCTCTGGATTTTTTCTAGGGAAGTGGACTCGATGAGATGGTTTCCTGTTGCTTCCCTCACCAATAGTGTATCTATTTTTGACACATGCAGGATTTCAAGTCACAACCCCTGTGTTATGGATCCCAACGCTAAACCCCTGCACCACGGCACCACTGCACAGAGAGGATTGAGATGAAGCTAATCCAAAAACTAAACCAAGAATTACTGTTAAGATGAAAATTAGTTCAAAAACCTAGCTGATAACAGTTGAGCAATCATTGGGATCAAGTTCCTTCACAATTCAAGAACAGTAGTTCTAAACAATTTAGAAAGTACTTACACTTGCTCCCCAGGATACAAGGATTCTTCGTCTATTTTTATATCATATTCAGTTTTCACAAAATCTAGCTCTCCCTTTTCACCAAATGCTCCCCATTCTGTGTTTATGATAACTTGCTTTGGATGACTTTGATCGCCATTCCACTTGGGGATGTTGGAAATTTGTTCCATGTAGCAAGCATTGGTTCCCGTTCCAAGAATGAGTCCAATCTCAACATCTGGGTCATCAAATGCACAAGAAACCATAGTACCAGTGGTATCATTCACCAGAGCAATTTTGCTTACGTTAAGGTCCTACAAACACGAGAGATTCAAAGATGAATTACAATCATGTGAGAAATGGCAAAACCTTCCAGCGTGAGAAAAATAGTTGGATTATTCCTTCGCAAAGGTGCTGTGGGTGACATTCAATGTTGGTACACCTCTATAAAACATTCATTCAGAAAGCTAAAAATTGGGTTGCAAGTGGGGCATCCACTAGATTATTCATTCAAATTATTAATTCTTCATTCTAATAGCCATCATAATCATTCAAAAAGATTCTTTGCATCACAGCAGCAACTTTGAAAAGTTGTCAATGAAAGGCATGGAAACTTAAGGAAGCCATGATTTGATTCCAAATTGTTTTAAAGCAAAGGAATTCATTTGAGATAAAAACAATGGGGGGACTTATCCATCCTTTTGCAACTAAATTTGTAACTAAGAACTCAAAATAGCAAAAGTTATCAGTCATTAAATACATAATAATGATCAATTTTTTCAAGAAATGAAAAAAAAAACAGAGTCTGTAGCATTGAAAACTTACATCTCTCTTGTCAATTTCGTCATGGAGTAGTTTGACAATGTCTTTTCCTTCAACTCCATCTGCACTGTATCCCTTGGTCCATTTGATCAAGTTACCAGAAGTCAGACTCTTTTGATCAATAGGAAAGGAGAAGGTGAATCCAACAGAGCATAGACTGCTAACTTTGTGTTCATTGGAGAACTTGGCAAGGCACTCTGCAATGTAAGCAAACAGCTTGGAGCCAGATCCCTTCATTAACGTATCATCCATAGCGTACTGCTTGTGTGACATTTGTATTTTCTTGTCATGGATTTTCACAAGAAGGACTCGGAAATTGGTGCCTCCGAGGTCAAGTGCATAAAAATCTCCCTCCTCTGTTCCATTAGGCGTAGAACGGACATATGTCACAAGCATTTTAATGGGGCTTTTGTGGCTCTTCTCTGGATCACCGGACAAACCATTGTTGAAATCTTCATTCATGACAGTTATCACTTTCTCAAGAGTTTCCCTCGTCAAAATAAACTTGCTGAGAACCTCTTTCAGTTTCTCCTAAAAATTGACCAAATTATTATGATATAATAAGGTCAAAAAAGTTTCAAACGTTCTGTTAATCTAAAAGTTAATATACACAGCTAAGGGCTTTGGCAGTACTAACAGTACCGTGGAAAGAAGAGAGCAATGCTTGGCAACTTAGACGGCAAAACAGCAAGATGTTGACTGAAACAGAAGGGAGAGAAGAAATGAAATCATGCTTAAATCTTCATAACTCTGTCACAGCTATGCAAGACCACAACGAAAGGGAAAAGGGTCATTACAAAAATGAACGACCAGGGGTCTGCCCTGAGGGAAGGATAACAACAAATGAAATAATTTGATGCAGAAACTTGGTATCACATCAATTCAAAAACTGAAAAGGCAAACTTTTACACCTGTTTCCAAATGATAAAAACAATCAAAACTGTACAGTATCTACCTTTTCCCATATTCCTGGGACCAACTTTTTAGACAAGTCTACAACATATGGAATCATCGAAAACATTTTCCCTGGAAAAAAGTAGAAAAATCAATGCATTTAAGTATCCAAAGAATATTTCATCAAGGTAATGAGAATCTCTGGTAATGAATGGGTGTTCCAAAGAGTGAAAGAGATAGATTACAAAGGCGGGGAAGGAGATGCAATTGCCATTGCTACAAAAGCTCACCATCCAATCGAATATTGCTACACAAAGTTAACTGACATTAAATGCTGAAAGGTTCTTCATCAGCATTGTATAACAGGTAGCAACTGGTGCAGGGAGCAGTCTCGGCAATAGCAATGCATTGGCAAGTCAGTGATGCCTACAGGCAGTCCAAAAGCAGGAGAAAGGTAATTTGGCTGCAAAACCACATCCATCAGCTCAGTGGAGCATGACCAATGAATACGTATGACTATGGCGAGGCCAGAGAAGAACAGGACAATACCATACAGTGTAGATGATCTGGAAATTTTGTTGGCATCTGCCAATACATTACAAATTAGTAAAATTTAATGTTGACTGACTTGCATTTGGGGTGCCCCTGCACCTATTCAAACCTATCAATGCCGGGGATGACTTCTCAAACATTAGACTAAATTTGGGTAAAAAAGGAAGCATTCAGATTGGATTTTGGCAACTTAATTGCACTTGTATTCACACGGATTAGCTCCGCTCTAAGATCCCTTCCCAACCATTTGGTATGATCAAATTCAATGTAATCACCTTTTTTCCGTTCAATATTGGCATTTTGCTACAATTCAACTTATCTGTTGTTCTTTCATTCAATAGTGTTATTCTAATCGTTGATTACAATTCCTTGTAACTCCTTTTTGGTTAAAATGAAAATTCTTATGTCTTATCAATTACAGTGTCTTGTGATAAGGCTATTATGAAACAATTACTGAAGATTGAAGAAGATAAAGAAAAATAGCACAGAATAGACTAAGTAATGCTGAAATATTTTGTAAAGGACACCTTCGATAAAATCAAATGTTGTATCTCTAAAAGGAACTTAAGATACTTTTTGTTGACGTTATAAGAGCTGCTTGTTGCATAGGACAATCTGGCAAAAAAATTAAGAGCGGCTGAATAGAGGATTTCTGTTGCGATACAGGTCAGTGTGTGAAACCGATATTGTCGTGTTCAAATTGATGACTCAATACCAACATGAGAAAATGTCATCACCATACCATACTGACGCAGATGTCAACAAGACAGCACATGACACAGCACGCATTCAATACTCAATCACACCACAACAGGGACGAGAGATTCAAAAGATTCCTTTCAATTCTACATGAAACCAGGTTTGGCTCTGACTTTCAATGCGACTCAAGCAAACTGAGGTAGCAGAGTTTAGTTTGACTTACGAAGGGTGAGGAGATTAACGATTTTCATAACAGAAAGTTTTCTCTACTACGAAATCAGGGGGTGATCAGCATCAAGGATAACGTATAACTGATAAACAATTTCTAAATGGGGAAAAATTGCTAAAGAGATACACAACATACCCTTGCCACGGGAATAAACAAAGTGGGTGCGCCTACACAAACCTACCAGAAGTAGAGCGAAGTCTTCAAATACAACATCCGCTTTAGAGGACAGGGCCGATACGAAAAACTACCTACGCTACTTAGAAACCTCTTGAAAAAACAAACCTCCCTTCCTGTCTCACGCCCACGAAATGACGGCCTTCTTGTGACTGACTCTTTTCATACAAACAACACACTTTCCAAGTTCACTCAGCGTCTTACTGTGCTTCACAAACACACCTCTAGCTCCCAGACTCCACAAGGAGCGCTGAGGGCGGAGGAAGGACGTGTCCGCAAAATGGTTGCGACATCCAGAACTTGCGTTAAGCCGCAGTGGTCAAACCTATTTACGTATCAATCGCTTGTACAGATTGATCGCATTTCATTTGTCATAAAACACTGCATCATTCTGCTCGCAGTCTGCGACATACTGGGCCTAATTAGCTATAGGTCAAGCTAGTCCTCAGGCAGAAAAGCCTGGGGAAGTCTATCTGAGCACTGTAAATGAGGCTGGTAGGGAAACCTAATTTGGAACCATTCGAGGTCTTCAAACCGCTGAGAAACTGTAACGAGAACTAGACATCTCGTATGATACTGAATTATTATTGTCCGACAGCCAACATGAAAAAGAAGCGTGGACTCTGGTGCGAACAGCTCCCTGTTTGGTCACCTTTTAAATCAAATGTAATACAATTTCGAAATGCAGCGAGAAATTGGAATTGCTTCAGGATTTCAACGCACGTTCCAGAAAAGAATCAAAGCAAGGGTTCTTGTCCCAATACAAACAACCGGATGACGGCAGGTCAGAGTCTGGAAAACTGAAGGTGCTTTTCTCCTGGCGCACTTGTATATGTCAGGCCTTTGGCTATCTCTGCTACAGATTCTGGTTGGAGCCAAACGAGACTTGACAGTTGGGACAATTATCGACTTGGAGTGCAAAGCACACATTGACTAAGCATCATGGACGTATCGTTCGGATAGTTTTATCTATGCAAATACCGTCAATAAAACAGCTTCAACTTCTATTTTCACACGGAAAAATTGCGCAAAATTGCGAAAAATTGTCCAGGAAGCGATGCTATTTACCAAATAAAACTGCCTTAAACTGGCTAAAGGTGCCGTGCAACGTACGCAGACACTGATATGGAAAATTGAAATTCAAGAAGATGCGAATAGAAACTGGGTTTGCTTCCTTATGCTAGGACGTTCAAATGTATGTTAAGCTTTGCTCCTACCTCAGAAACAACTTGAAAGTGGTGAAAATTGATGGAGTTTTTCAGCAAAGGAGAACGTGGTACACGGCTAGATCCTTTTGGTTCGTCGAATTTTAGAAGCACCTGCGCGGGGGGGCTCGGCACACAACGCGCGTTCAATGAATGAGAAGAAGGAAAGGAATCTCATATAAGTAGTGGAAGTTATTTGGCAGTTAGTTCCGGCAGAAAGGACTTCGTCCGGGGCATTAGAGGAACCTCTTTCTCAAACTGTGAAACAACCTTGACATATCCTGTGTGCAACAACTCGAAGGACAAAAGACAAATTGAGGATGATGGGTGTGAGACGGAAAAAACAGGATGTGACGTCGGTGTGAATCGGCAAAATCTTCCACCAGCTCTGTTGCTCGGACCATCCTACTAGGAAGGGCAAAAGGTGGGCGGAAGTGAGGAAGACCTTGGAAGATGTGACTGGATGACATGAAGGGACGAACAAACCCAAGCATAGCACAGTGTGGTAAGGTAGGGGGCAGAACAAGATGGATCAAATCATTTTCACCCGCTGCCATTATGACCTTTCCACCCTAGTTCATAGGTCAGAATTCAACTGCACTCCACCGACTCTAGATTTGTTTGGCCCTATTGTTAGTTCACTTCAAAGACTAATGCAATTCACACTACTATGGCCTTCTACCCATATGGCACTGCTGACTGAGTCCTATACGCTCTGTGTTGTTTTTGCAGAGTGACGCCCCACTTTGAAAGTGGTACGTACCGGATTAACTTTATGTCGGATCGCTTACGAGCTCGTGTGAACACTCTAGTCCGAACCATTCCCGAATCTCTTTTCGCGGCAGACAGCTTCATTTTCAATGCCAGTTTTTGTCGCAGTGTAGAAAGCACAGCGAACAACATTGCAAACAAACTTCCAATTGTGACTGTTGCTCTGCGAAGCTCGTGCAACCAACAAGTCTTCGCGACTTGCACAGACCGGCGCTGTGCGAACCTAGCTGGATCCGGTGTCGGGCGAAAAGGAGCAAATTTCATATCAGATAGGCTCAGGAATCCGATACAAAGTGAATCCGTATTGTGTGAACGGAATCTTAATAGAGTGAAAGCCGAGATGATATGCATTATCGCAAGTAATCTATGGAAAAACAAGACTTCCGTTCACTTCCTTCCTTTGAATAAAAAATTGAGTCATAAGAACCTCTTACCTCTATCCTGGGCGTATCTGAGAAACATATCACTGTACAAGTTCCAGGTGGTGCCAATGGCCTCCCAGTCTCCAAGAGACGGGCACCAGGGCATGGGTTGACTAATTGCCGTTGGCCCATCATCCAACCGAGACTCTTTGAACACATTTTTGTACGCCTCTTCGATTGAAGTGACACTTTTGCGTTTTGGACGCTTCTCCAGTGCATTCTCAAAATGTCCAAAGTAACTGAAGCCTTGTATCAGGCAGTCCTCGCAAAGGCATCGATCGTGTTTCGATCCCGTGGCATCATGGCTATCGTGAAAGTTAACTTCTTGCAATTCTTGATCCATGAATGGCGTCGTGTCGGGTGTTGTAACACTCTCTATCGCAATCTTCTCAAGTTTCTCTCTCGTAAGTGCGTCTTCAGCTAATTCGCAATTAAACTGGCCTCTAGGAGTGCTGTCCTTCCTTATACCTTAGGTAAGGCTGAATCAGCACCTGTCATCACTAGTCCCAAGAGGTATTCTGGGCACTTTCCTGCCGTGATTGACGATTTCGCAGCACGTCAACCTAAGGGCAACACGTCAATCGAGTAGATCATGTGCAGGGAAATATGTGGTGTAATATTTTTTGGACGTAATATGATCCAGTCAGTTTGTCCAGTACATCAACAAGCAATGGTTTCAGACAGAGAGAAGAGCATTGAATGAATAGATTGAAGTCTTCGTTTTCATGGTCGCAATCATGGTCGCCATCATTTCCCGTCTATCTAAATGCAGAGCCGCGGAGAGGATTTATGGACCCCGGGTCAGCGGGTCAGAGGAAGGCACGCTAGCTTTTTGAAAAGCGTTATTATTCATGGGCCCCTATAGCTATGAGCCCCAAGCTAGTGACCCCCTGACCCCCCTCTCCTCAGCATTGACTAAATGACTGGCTTCTAGCTACCTTATTTCGTCAAAGTCGAAGCATCATCCAGACCAGGATTGTCCAATTTTTTTTCAAGGGGAATCACTTCCAGATTTATGACATAGTCAGAAGGACAAGTGGTGCTGTGGTGTAGTGGTTGAGCGTGCGGACTCATAACGCAGGGGTTGTGAGTTCAAATCCTACACCTGTCGCAATAAAAACACCACTGGGGAGGAAGGCAACGGGATATCACCTCATAAAATTCATTTCCCTAGAAAACACTCAGAGCCCTGGTTTCTGCTACGCTTGAAATCGAGTATGCGATGCATTCAGTCAGAGGGGCACTTTTTACCTACCAGCATACATGTAGTTCTCTATCAACTTTGACATGAGTTATATCAAAATAACACGAAGGGTCACAATAGCCCCACAGGCTACGCTTTCGACAACTGTTATTCACACGATACTGCATGATGCCAAAATATAGCATCTCACATGAAATGAGACACGAACGTATTCTTTTTAGCACTGATTTCTTTGCTGGCTTCGCGACAACATGTTGCTGTATTCTATGCTTGCTTATCACCTGTCTACAGATCCCATCTGATACTTTTATAGTTTCCATATAGAGACAGAGAGAATAGCCATTTTATGATCTGAACACAACATAGCACTATTTGAATATGTCACGATACTTTATCCAAAGGGGTCTGGGTTTTAGATTACAGGATTGCTACGCATGTGCTAACCACGGCAGCCTACGTCTTTTTCGGGCTTAGGTCCTTGATTCATTGTTATAAGTGATGGATGTTACGCTTTTCTGAATCGTCGTCGAGATGTAGCATACGCTTTCCAGAGCGTTGAAAATTCTGTGGCGAAAGCCCAACCAATGCTTTGCCAGTTCTCCCAACTCTCTCGCATCAATATGCATCCATTTTTTTGATGTTGTCTCCCCCACTTTTTCGCCTGCCTTGTCGCCTGGCTCCGTCTGCTTTTCATTCCATGATTATCTTCTCGAGCCTCGACCTTTGTCTAAAAAATTGTCTGAAGAAGGTCAGCTTTATCTTTTTAACGTTTTCAGTAACTGTCTTTTCTCTCCGACTTTCTCCAGCACAAATTCAGTCGTCCTGTGATCGCTGTACAATATTAGACTGATTCTTCAGTATGTCCACATTTATCTGACTAAAAGAGCTCTAACCTAACCTTGTTGGACCGGCCTTGCTGTTGCAAGGTAGCAATGAGCCAGATATAGACGATAAGTAGAAGCTGATGAGGCCTCAAAGTGCTGGTAGCTTGTGACGAGTTAACGGTGGCGGTGGAGAAAATTGAATTGCTCAACTTCGGCTGGAAGTGGAGAACTTCCAACAGTGGAAACTCGCTGGCCAACAAGGTAAAGAAAACCTTCATTCGAAGACGCCAAATTGAACGAGTTGATAAAAAGGATGTCGCCAGTGGGTTGCAGTGATCTAGTGAGGTCGGAGCACACCGGAATGCCGTTCTGGTAAAGTTGTTGCTTGGGGGTTGGGGCAGGCATTCTTCGCAGGGCACTTCGGAACGGAATGCCAATAAATATACACTTTGAATTTCTAGGGATATGATGGATGCAAGTTTGCGCCAGTCAGAAAGCAGCGCTTCTCCCGATCTTTCAACTGCTTCTTTTGGTTTACTTTAAGGGGCGCGGTTTGAATTTCATCGATAAGTGATTCTTTAAACGAGTTTATGGAGCTATACGGACAACAGTGCGTTGGCTAGGTAGACGATTAACAGCGAAACAGACGATAACAAGGTATCTATGAATTTGATACTAAGACTTTAAGCGGGGTAAACGAGTGCTCTGACCACTTTCAACTGTTCCTAATGCGTAGCTGTCGCAAAAATCTTGTTAGAGAAATCACAAATCCATCATGTGACTGATTCCCGGGGGCAAATTTAGGCCTTCATGGAAAGCCCCATTTCCTAATGGAAAAACATGCTGCTCTCCTAGAGGCTCCCAATGCAAACATGCATTCATTTATGATCTTAAGTGCATCAATTTGCCACAAAATATCTTTCTACTCACCTTGTGTAATTTGTTCCTGGTTGAGCTTTTCCTTTATCAGATGTGCAGCAATGACTGTCCAGAACTTTTATACAAGGACCCCTTCTCTGACTTTTTTCTACCAGAAAACACCCCTATTTTTAAACTTCTCTTATCAAAAATCTAATTTATTACCCCTATTTCTAGGGTGTGTCAAAAATTGAATACATTTTATTAGAAAGATATATTTTCTGAGATTTGTCTATGACAGTCATTCACTTCTTTTTTCTAAAGCAGTGGGTCCTAGTTGCTGCTAGTACATTTATGAAGAGATCTTTTAAAGGAAATCGAGGAGAGCTTTTGAAAATCTATCCCTTTTTTGAATTTCTCTGTCCTAGATTTTATGCAAATAATTGACCCTTTTTCATAGATTTATAGAAGCTCGTGGTAAATGAAGATGGCCCCCGCCGGGGACTTGTTGCTGTTTCTTTGTGCAGCCTCGTGTGCCTGTGTTGGGTGATTGACCCGTGCAGAAAAATGGCGGCCAGTGCAACAACCCACGATCTGAGGCACTTCGCACGATTTTGCAGGAAGATTGTTTGTGTTGGGCGAAACTACAGGTATTTCTATCTCAATTTCAAATGCAAATGCACGTTTGGTGACATGGCTCATGTCTGCAGATTGTCTCTTCTTCTCTCCAACGATATAGGCACCAGTTGCGCCTATCGACTTGGCACAGCATTTGCAAGAACGAACCCATCTGTTCTGACGATGTCGTTAGCTCGTGATAGACACAATACGTTAGCCTTTAAAATCCCTTACGACTTGAACTGGAAAGCTAAGGGCTTTGTTTCATATAAGGTGCCGAGGATTTTTTGCATGCTGCAACTTTTTTAGATGTATGGAAAATGCCCCTGTCTCATAATTGATGTCCATCTTGTTTTTATTTTTCGTTTTATTCTTTATCTCTGAGCCTCCAGTGATTTGTGTCCATCTTTATAATCACTCCATCTCAATTCAGAACTTAGTCATGCAAGATTTTTTTCAGAGAACATGTCAGTGAACTGGGAAATGCTGTGCCAGAAAATCCATTAATTTTCCTCAAGCCACCTTCCTCGTTATTGCTGGAAGGAGAAGGGAAAGTCAAGGTAATTTCAGTGCATTTCTGTAACTTTTCCCACAATTACCAATTAGACGGACAGATAGGCAAATATTTTTCAACTGCTGACTTCATCAAATGCTTTAGAATTCTCAATTGATGACATTGTCTGCCATATTGCAGATTTTTTATGCAGGTTTGATGAAGCAAAAAATAATTTACATTTTCAGTTACAGATTGCATAAAATAACTATAATTTTTCAGGTACCTCCCGGCTGTTCAGAGCTGCATCATGAGGTGGAACTTGCAATAATAATTGGCAAAGATGGTTCACAAATTGAAGAGGCAAAAGCAAAGGAATTCATTGGAGGCTATGCACTTGCTTTAGACATGACAGCTCGCAACTTTCAAAATGATGCAAAAAAGAAGGGTATGCCATGGACCCTAGCAAAAGCATGGGATACATTTTGTCCCATAAGTAGTCTGGTTCCACTTTCAAACATCCCTGACCCTCAGAATGTTCACTTGTGGTTGAAAGTTGACAATCAAATAAGACAGGATGGCAATACCAAGGATATGATCTTCCCAATCCCGAAATTGATTAGCTATATCAGTGGAATAATGTCCTTATCTTATGGGGACATAATTCTAACTGGCACCCCATCAGGGGTGTCTGCTGTATCATCAGGGCAAAGCATGGAAGCTGGCATTGGAGAAATTACGAAAATGAACTTTAAAGTAGAGTAGAAGTGGCCACTGTTGCAAGAGCGGACATGCAAATCACTGAACATTGGCAAACAAGGAAAAAAAATGTATAAATGAAAAACTAGAATCATATTGTGTTGATAGCAATAAACATGTGGGAAGCCAAGACAGAGAAACTCTGCTAAGATTGCGTATTGATCAAACTTCTCTGTATTATTAAGTACCACATTAAAAAAATTTTATGAAAAAATGTATCCACCTTTGACCATGTAAATTATCGTATCTTCAATGAAAGGGAAACGAACAATCGGCTTGATTGGAAGTGGTTTCGCAGTGTCATGGTTGGGAGTGCAGAATCATTCTGGGAGGGTGTAAGTTCGAGCCCACCACAAGTCACCATTAATATACTTTTAGTGCAGGTGGAGGTATGATCCAAATACTTGATAAACAAATTTGGGAGTTTTGCCTGCAGCAGTTCCCTCTGGTTTAAGCAATGCTCAAAAGGGCACCATTAGTAGACTTGTAGTGGAAGCTACGATATGGATAGGTGGCATGGATGCTGCTCTATGTTAAATTATCTTGCTTTACTATTAAATAACCAGCGG
Source organism: Pseudorhiza aurosa (assembly GCA_964026355.1). Lineage (NCBI taxonomy): Eukaryota > Metazoa > Cnidaria > Scyphozoa > Rhizostomeae > Lychnorhizidae > Pseudorhiza > Pseudorhiza aurosa. The sequence continues at coordinate 5,555,441 of OZ032125.1, read as the reverse complement.
TGTTAACTTGTAATCATAGCTTGTAGTTCCAACTCATAGCGTTCAGTAAACACAAATCAACAGGGCTTAATACAACACAAACAAGTTCCAAGTGCAGCGTGCAATACGTACCTGGGGGAATATGCAAAATACAACAAATTTGTTAAACACAACACTCTAAACACCATTGGAAACTATTTAGTGAAATCAAAGTAACATCATCGTATTCCCTTTAACACCTGTTTGCATGCCAGCATGCATTAGGTAATTGTTAGACATTGACTCCCAAGCTGACCTTTGTATTGACAGGTATTTATTAACTCTTCTTTCTTTAGAAATCCACCATTATTGCTTCCTCTCACAATTTCTTTGGCGTTCTGCTACCAACTGAACCTGCCACTCTAACTGTTCTACATCTACTAACACAACGGCTCTTGTCCATTCCTCTAGTGGGAACAAACCACCAGTCTCCTATGTTGAACATTACTTTCAACTTCATAACAACACAAATTGATAATCTCCAGACAAAATGAGAATGGTGCCTTTTTGTATAAAAGATTGTCCATTGTTTCACTCTTTCTAACACCAAAGAAACACATTGAGTCCCCAACATTGAAAAGTCAATAAAAGAAAAGAAGAAGCATTGAAAAAACGACTGACTTAAGTTGTGTGCACATAGTTTTTAGATTGGTTAAATGCAACAATCAAACATTGTAATTTCAACAATTCATTTCTGTGTCATTTCAAACTTTCTTCCATTCATCATCACCTTGCTCTGCTTGACGCCCTGACCTTTCCCGATCTTGACGTGATCCAACCCGAGAAGCTTGCCAGGAACGACCTGTAGATTAATAACTTCACTAAAATCTTCATCATGAATTTCACTGACACTAAACCATTTGGCCGGATTGCTTTGAATTACTAAGGTGTACAACATTTGATAGCTATTTAAATTGGTGGCAAATCCATTCCAATGACAACAAGTTATATATGATATTACAAAAAGTAGCGCGTTAAGGGTTTAAAAGTCATCAAAAATTTCACAAAAACAAAAGAGAGAACCGCTGTATCTACCGAATGGAAAAAGCTAAAAACAGTAAAAGCCTTGAGCAGAAATATCATCCCGTCTCTCTCCTTCCAACTTATTGGTAAAATCTAACAGAACTTAACTAAGTCTATGTTCTTCCACATCTTGACTGTGGCAACATCATATAATAGCCTATATTCCACAGAAAACATACGGTCTTAGTCTTAAAGCTGCTTTACATTTGACGCCATCATCGTTGTGTGGTCAGCCGGGTCAACCATCCGTGGCCTTGACAACCATTTCCCACCATGCTGATCTGTCTTCTGTCGCTCGTGCCGCCCCAAAAAGAATGACTTGTGTCCATTCAGTATTTTGCTAGCTGATACTCGGAAATGTACTTCCATAGACAAAACATGTGAGTAACTTAGCTGGCGATCATTGAATGACAAAGGTGGAGTAGACATCTCATAATCTTTTTCAAGTTCATTAATAAACTTGCACCAGAATACACAAGTCCTTATACCCCATCAATTCACTGGTCACACTTTGCTCTAAAAATCAGTCTGCCATCAGGAGAACAAATAGCCATGCCTATAATACTCCCAAATGGCAGCAATCTCGGAAATATTTTTCATCAAATGTTACAATTCAAATTGTGTATAAAAACAATTGGGTATAATGGAGATGTCTACGAACTCACCCTCAGTTCTGTCTCTCGGTCCTTCATCTCTCCTCCAACTTCCACCACCTTCTCCTCCATCGCGCCAGCCACCACCAGGTCTGCCACCACCGAATCCACGATCACGTCTTGAATCACCCTCAAAATCACGCGATCTTCCACCATCACGATCAAAATCACGCGATCTACCGCCATCACGATCAAAATCACGCGATCTACCACCATCGCGATCAAAATCACGCGATCTTCCACCATCGCGATCAAAATCACGCGATCTACCACCATCGCGATCAAAATCACGCGATCTGCCACCATCGCGATCAAAATCACGTGGCCTACCGCCATCACGATCAAAATCACGCGATCTACCAAAATCTCTAGGATTTTCCCTGGGCCTACCAGAGCCCCGATCACCTCGATCTGGTGTTGACCAGCCCGCTTCCGCGCGATTTCTTAGACTAGGAGGTACGTATTTTCCGCCGCTCACCGTGCCACCGCTCGCTTCTGAAAAGGAGGCAAAACAATCATTATTAAATCTGGTATCATTTCGGCTCTGCGCATTGTTTGTCTTGTTTGCTACTGGTTTTTAATAAGATAAATTTTTTACCTGATGGACATTGTCAGTACCGCAAACGCTGTTATCAATGAAGGCGCTGCGAACTTCGATTTTTGAGAATAAGGTTTATTGAGTATCTTACATTAAGAACTGGAATCAGAGTGAGAGGTAAAAAGCTCTCCTCTTAACGATTGTATTTACTCTATTGACCGATTGGCATTAATTAGCTTCGAGCTATTAGGCACACCAACCTTAAATAAAGACTTTACTTATTGTTAACTATGAGCTACTGTCTCAAGGAGCTTTCAATCTACCTGAATGAAATCCAACATCCGAGACCTGTGTAGGATAATAACGAGAACTGAGCTAAGAAATTTCGCATGAAGACAGCTATAGCTTCTCCGATTTCGCCCACACACGGACAATACGTATGATTGGGAAACGTTCCTCAGAAGTCGTTCTTTTTCGGAAAACCAAGCACACTCTATAAACGAGGGCCCTTGGAATTAAACGAGTGCAATTTTCAACTTCGCCGTTCTTAAAAAACATACAATACATAGTTATCGCCTTTGAAATAGAGGTTCGAATGATACTGGAATTTCCGTTTGGTAAGAGTGACACCTACACATAACTGGAATTTCTCTAAAATGGAAACAGTCGCCATTGGTTCGGCTTTGGCTGTGCATTTGAAACCTGAAAACCGTTGCTATATTCACTCGTCAATTGTGAAAAGGTAGACATACCTCGAGAAGGCGGCTGATCCCTTCCTGCTGCTCTTGCGTCTGGACCTCCTTTTCGCCACGACCCGGAATCTTCCGTTGGACGGCGCCACGCGTCTTCGGGCTCTTGTTTCACGACAGGGTCCTTTCCACGAGAATCTCGCTCTTCTAGTTCCATTCTCCGCATCTTCTCCTCGATTTCCTTTTCCTTCTCAATTTTCTTCCTTTCGATTTCTGCAAGCTTTCTTTCTCGTTCCTCGTCTTCCTTTCGCTTGGATTCAAGCTCCATTGCGAGGCGCCTCTTCTCCTCTTCTTTTTCTAGGGATAAATAACCCAACAGGAATAATGTGCGAAATTCAACCATCCAAATTCCAATTGGTAGCACATTTATAAAAAATAACAATAAAATCTTGCTCAGGAGGGTTGGCTGACTTTAAACGCAGCAAAACAGTTCCTTAGAAAAACAGCCTTCAATATGATTGAAGTCCATTAGTTATATGGGAGCAAAAATGTGGAATGATCTTCCAGAAGAGTTAAGAAATTCACCTTCTAAATATTCATTTAAAAAGCATCTTAAAAAAATCCCAAATTCTTCATAATTCTGGAAAATATACGTAAGACAAAAACATGCACTTTTATTGAATAAATTATCGTTTCTAATAGTGGGAGGCTTTCTTCTCGTTAGTTCTCGGACTGCTGGGAGACCTCCTGTAAAAGATTATACTATCCATGCAGACAAGACAATATTACATATCATAGTTACTAAGTGCATCATTTTTATGTTTATATTTTTATATGTAAACTTCAATTTAATGGAATTTTAAATTTTGAGATGAAATGAATAAAATTAAATATTGCAATAATAGTACAAGGCTACTTGTGAACAAACAACACGATACATTAAGGTAAGCACCAGTATCGAACCCCCGTCAAAGTCATTCATACAGCCAATGAGCCTGCATTGCCACCTACCTCTTTGGATTCTTTCCTCTTCTGCTTTTCTGGCTGCTTCTTTCTTTTCTTCAATATATTTCTGCTTCCTTTCCTCAATCCGTTGCCTCTTTCGCTCCTCCAGTCGTTTCTGCTTTATTCTCTCAAACCGCCCCTGAAATTCCTTCTCTGCTGCCTAAAACACAAGATGACCGTCATACATTGACCTATTGCCACTGATTTCCGTCCATCAGCCTGCCGGCATGTCATGCATCAAATAGTCCATAGCACGTGCAAAAAGCAGTGCTGTACTACTTCCAGTCATGGCATAACAAATCACAACTGATTTGGATATTTGGATATTTTCAATTAGCATCGATCATCCTTGGTACCTCACCACGCGGAGTTCACTGTGGACGGGCGACTGGGAAGGTCTCAAACCCAGAGGCATGGGGGTGGGTTGGTAGCAAGAGAAGATGCAGCTTGAAACCTCCAACCATCAACTTGATGTAACTGGTAAGACCGGGGAGTCCAATGGAGGAATCGAATCGCATGACGACCTTGGACGCTAGCAAGAGAGAGAGCGGCCAGAAAAAGAACAAGAGCAGTTCACGTCAGTCTGGGTGCACGACCCCGCTTGTCGAAGAAATACTTCCATTTAGCATCCACCATCGAATTTGGAAGGTTTTAAGAATAGATCGACTTGATCTAAAAAGCCTTAACGTTCTTCCTATTGTAAATCTGATGGTTTTTCAAAGGCATAAAAAATAGGAGAAACACGCAAACAAATGTCTACCGCAAAAACGTCAGCTCTCTTTTTCGTCAAATCCTCCACGAATTCATCTCTATCTTTAAGCATCCGCTCCAATCTGTACTTGGCCTTCAATGTCTCTTCGTGCTCCTTTTGTGCATTCTCAATCTAAAAAGGAAAAAGGAACAAATTTTGAGCTACGTACACAGTTGCGTTCACTCTTTTACTGCAGGGTAAATGTAGATGTAAAAAGGATTTTCAAGATTGCCTCACGGTGTTTGATTGAACAGCCAAATGGTTGCAAAATCAACACAATACATGCTGTAGAAAACATCTGCCTAATTTTGCAATTAACAGCTAATTAAAGCCTTCAATTTTCAGTAGATAATGCTATGGTCAGTAAATAAATGACTTTAAAAACCAAAACTATCTTTTTTCTGCAGCCAAAAATTGCCATTCCGTCTCTTGCTTAAAATTAATATCTTCCTTGCAGCAAAGTAGAAGCAGCAGAATGGCACCAATATTTTCAGGGTAGGGATTAATCAATCTCCCTGTCTACTTCTCCGCTCGCATTTCTGGAATAATTGCTACTACAGTATTACCAATTCAAGTCTTACAGTGGCGATGGAGTACAAACTCATAAAATCGATTTCTCTAGACGAAACTCAAAGTCCCAGGTCTGGTTTCCGGGGAAGAAATCAAAGATGTTCCGCGTCAGAAGTTTTCCACCAATCAAACATTGATTAGGTGTCAGCATAACTCAGCGGCTCGAGTCCCGCCTCAGCTAAACTTTCCCTTAGAGTGAGGAGAGTCGCCAGCTCTCTGTAATTCCAGGCGTAGGAATCGCGAGGTGTGGTCACATCGAGAGGATGGACTTGGACACTGCTCGATAAGCAAAAAGCGTCTCAGTGTCCAAATGCCTACCTTTGACATCTGCGTAGAATCACATATAAAGCATTTATGCTGGCGCGAACGAGGGAACTTTTCGTTAACCTTGTGTGAATTGGCATAAATATTTAAGTACTGCGTGAATGTTGCAGTCAAGGAGCACGGTGCCTAATACCTTTTCTTCCTCCTGTTGCTCCCAAAATATTTTGTCCTTCTCAGAATCCTCTTCATACTTCTTCTCAAGCAAAGGAATCTCTTCTCTTCGCATTGCACGAGCCATGTAATCAATCTATGGAAACAGCAGTATAGTTCAATGTGTCAGAATGGTTCAGTAGTAAGATTCCTGTCTATTGATTAGGTCAGTGGTTCGAACCAACCTTAAGCTAACCTTTCAATTAGAGTAAGGACAGTCACCAGCTCTTTTTAATTGCAAGCGTATGAATCACAGGGTGTGGTCACATCGAGAGGAAGGACCTGAACACTGCACGGTAAGCAAAAAGCTTCACAGCATCTAAAAATCTACCTTCGGGTGCTGGACATAAGTCATAAAAAGTATTAACATTGATAAAGTTATCACAGCTCTCAGGGTTTGACCAGTGTCGACAGTAACATCTCAACATCAACGAAAACATAACAAAATGCTATTTCATCTTGGATTTCAATGTCTTCATACTATTCAAAGACTGCAGTTGCTGCTAGCATTGAGTAATAAGGTAAACTAACAAGAACCCCAGCCCCAACCTCAAAACCAACCCCACCCTAGCTCTTGCATACTCTAACATTAGTTTAAGCATTCTGATATATAAAAATATATATCATTATAATAAATATATAATGTGTAAAAATGTTTCATATAAACATACTCTCTTTTCCTGAGTCTTCATTTTCAAAGAGAGTTCTCTCTTCTCTTTATCAAGCTGTTCCACTTGTATTCTTATGATATCGTCCTCATTCATGTCCTCGATTTGCTGGAAGAAGGAGCAAACTTTTAATAAACGACAAGCATACCCCTTGAAATCATTTGCTAAGGAAACGCGTCAGAAATTGTTTACATTAAGTATCGTATGTCAGCAGCGTACCCTCTCTGATGGAGATCCACCTCAGTATGTTACAACAAATCCTAGTACATTCATACAAACAATTTAGCAGCAGACAAAGATTCCCAGCACATTATGTGATTATCACATTAAATAGAAACTTTCCGTTGAACTGAAGTTGGTCTACAAAATCGACAGGCTTACGTAAGCAATCGATGCTGCAGTGTAGTGGCTCATTGTGAGGACTCACAAGGCAGGGATTTTGCGTTCAAATGATGCACGGCCCACAATAAAACACTACCGGCGAAGATAATCCACTTTCTTGGAAAACCTGCAGCTTAGCCTCCAGATTCTGCTTAGCTAGGAGTCGAGTGTGCTGCACCGTTAGGTAAGCGAGTTCTGGATCGTAATCTGATGACTGATGAGTAAAAACTTGTACTTAAAATGGCACCTGAGTACAAACTTTAAAAATAAAGGCACTATGAGTGAAGAGCAGCGAGAAACTAGTTTGAAAAATCCATCTTGCGAAAAAAAGGAGAGCTCTGTTTCTTTTCTTTCCTAACAAGGAATCCAATTCTCCAGCATTTCATACAAAGCAACAAGAAATCGAAATTCCACTGAATCCTAATTGAAATCATTCGAGACCACGATGAGGTATCTGGCTTTGTACGCGGTAGATCGGGGTTCGATACCTGGTCGAGTCATACCAAAGACTTGAAAAATTGTAATGCTTTTTCCCACCTTAGCATTCAGCATTTTGGGAACGAAGGTGGGAGTGAAACACACGCTGCTACTAAATGGGCAGCCCCCCCCCGATTGTATCATTTACTGTGCTTAGACAGCTGCGTGGCCCAAAGACTAATAAAACGGAGATGGGCGCTGGCCTATTTACCAAAAATGGCGAAGGAAAAACATCGACTTTGGACTATTGAGTTGGAGCAGAAAGCAATTGCTCATCAAAAAATTCAAATACTTGATTAAAATATTGTCTACCTCTGATGTGAGACCTTTGAACGCTTTTCTTCCCACGTCTGTTTCAGTGAGTGTCTTCACTCTTTCCATGATCTGCTGCTTCTTCACTTTGGCGTATTCTTCCTGCTTCCTCTCTTCTTCTCGTCTTGCTCTTTCTTCTTCCAGCCGCTTCTCTTCAGCAGCTTTCAACTTTTGCTGTTGCTCATGGATCTTTGCTTGCTCCTGTCTTTCCTAGTTGCGTAAAAATAAAAACATCTCACTCTGTCAACACGTTCTTCCCATTGTCGTAACGCACTACTTTACGTTGACTTAACGCCCTATTTTGCAAGCTGGTGATGGATCTTGGAATGAATCCGAAACGTTCCAACTGCGCTTTGCTTGGATATGTCAACTTTTACTGTCCTTTTAAATCAACAGATTAGCTATTTTGAAACAAAATAATACATTCTGCCATCGCTCTGGCCCTGCGTCGTATACAGAAAGATAGCATTTTCCGCCTGATGTGCCAATTTCAAAATTGGTATTGTCCTTTTAGTGTGATATTGTTGTGGTTTAATTTGTAATTTGTTAATAGAAAATTTTGTATCGGATACATGAGAAAAAACAGAAGAACAAAACGAGACCTATGATTAACCTATTAATGTAAAATTAATTTTAACTGACATTAATTTTTCATGTAAAATTTTGCATGGGATGAATGTATAAAAAAGTTTGCAGTTAATTCGCGAGCACCTGATCGAATTGTTAATTAATATAAAAATGCATACCAATTTATTACGAAGGCTCTCAATTTTCTCTTTCCTTGCTTCAATGACTGCTCTACGGTTGAGAATATGTGAATGCTCTTTCCTTTCTTGACGCAGATATTGCTGAATCAATTGCTCCCTCTGCTGGTGACGATCTTTCTGCAAGGAAACAGCGATTCAGACATGCCATTTAACTACAAAAACCTAGCCACCTATCTGGTGGTTGATCACGAGGGAAGGCCCGATGGTTTGTTTCACGGTTGTACAGACACCATGTTAGCAGAATGACTGAAAACGAATCCCAAGTGACCTGGTGGTAGAATGCTTGTTTTGTAGGAGGTGGGTTGGGTTCGAGGCTCTTGTCGAGTCGTGCCATTCGACTTCGACAATGGCTTCCTGTTAAGCATTCAGCACTTGGGGAAAGAGCATGGGAGTGAAACACACAACGCTACAAGAGCAGCCAGCCCCTAACTATAGCATTCCCTGTAATTGAACAGCTGCGTGACGCAAAGGCTAGAGAAATGGAGATTGGCTACGTCGTCTTGTTCGCCAAAAAACGGCGAGGGAAGGAACTTTGAATTTTGAAATCGAGACTCTGACCAAAAAGGACATCTCAACTTAAATGGTATTCATGAATGAATCATTCTGACCACCCTGTATCTCCGTTGGGATGTTAGTATCATCAGTGGCACCAGTGACAGCAAAGATATCCTAATTAACGAGAGCATACTAACCCATAAGAAACCGCCCCACCTTAAATTCCCAAATTCTCTCCATCCAACTAACGCATATTTGAACCTTTGCCTCTGATGAATTTGACCATTTCCCACTGATTTTACCCTTATCCCACGATTGTGATTGGATTTCTCCTATTGACTCACCCCTTGTTTTGCTACCATAAATTTTTTCCTAAACCCCCCTTGTAGACTTTGTTCATCGTCAATTTTTCCATATAAGCTCCAATCACTATTCTTTAACACTGATGATGGATTAGTTGATTAGATTTTGCAAAATGGAAAGACTCTGTTTGACTTTGAAAACATTTCCAGGAGCACAGAAAAAGACGAGTTTTAGCTGCACCCACCTTGATCGTATCTGGACAAATCATGGCTACACAATTCTGCAGGTTTTGAGACATCATGTGTAATTGACTCCTTGTCAGTTCAGATGGCAGAGACTATGGAAGAAATACATTTGTAAAAAACTGGCATGCTAAGACCGCAGTTTTTCAAAATCGATCAAATTTGACTTTCATAACAACCTCCCCAGAAATTGATTGAGGAAGACACCGGCGTGGTCAAGCCGAGAGGAAAAATCTGGACGCTGCTGAACACGCAAAAAGCTTCTCAGTGTCCAAATTTCCACTTTTGACATCTCGTTAAATGAATAAAGGAAAGACGCGCGTGAAGCTGAACGCCAGTTATGGTTTGACCGATTTGGTACTGAAAGCAATTTCAGAAATTATATCGTGTTTGAGACATCAATGTATGAAGCTGGTAGAGCAGTATGTTAAGATGCCCTTTTCTTTACGGGAATTACGTCAAAATTTCATCGAAAATTCTTCGTAGTGCTCGACTATTGGTCTTGCAAAAGATTAAAAAGGATTAGACCATGTAGTTCTGTCTTTCCATCCACAAGCTGAAATGTGCAACTGATCTATCCAAAAATAACAGTAACCCAAAAATCATTAAATAAAATAAATAAAAGAAACCAATAAAATTGTAACCCTAAAATCATTACCCCCACAGCAAGTTCTGACTTTCAATGCATTCCATTTATCAGAACGTAGCAAAAAGGAATCAAAGTCATAATAATTCACCTGGATGTGCGGTCCCTCAGGAACATCCTCTCTCATTGCAACGACCAAAGTTGAACCAAAGGTAACATATTGTTGACGATGGTCAATTGATAACTGTCACATAGAACAAAGATGACAGTGGTGATAATGAGAGGAGAATACTGTCTGTCAACTCAAATGAATTAGAGGGTAGCTGAGGATGGTGATTGAATGAGATTAATAAACTGTCAACTTATTGTCAACCAAGGAAGCGCTTCCTCGCAATTAACGTGGTCGGTCAAACAGCATTCACAGGAACAGAGTAGCTCAGTAGCTCAGTAGATCAGCGGCAATGCACCTCACTATAGATCGTGTGGTCAGTGTTAGAATGAGGACAGCTCCTAGCTCTGCATAACTTAGGACATAGGAATCATGAGGTGTGGTCGCACCAAGAGAACGAAATGAAAAACTACTTCTGGATGCTTGGTAGAGCACATAAAAAATCGCAAGTGAGGCTCAGAGCAATTTGAAACGTTTAAAAAGAAATACATCAATTAAATATGAATTGGGAACAAAAGGTATGAAGTACCTGAAGGTCTCTCTCTTTCACAGCATCGACAATGATCCTCTCCAGCTGGTGCTCATTGAAAAATGGAACCAATGCAGACAATTTGGAGAACTTCATTCTATCATAAACTTGAGAGATCTGCAAAAAACAACAATCCACCATATCAACAATCCATCATGGTCATATCAGCAGTCCTTAGCAACCATGTGATCACATTCATAAAAAATGTGGGCAAATTATGGGCTATACATGGGCTGAAGAGGAATGAGTTTGTTCTGGACGCCGTCGGCAATCCCGAATCCAGGGGGGGGGAGACTGACGCTAATTAAGCTCAGGTACTGCGGCCCCTGCATCTGGAAGGATGGCAGCCTCGAGAAGGACATCATGCTGGGAATGACGGAAGCAAGAAGGAGAAGAGGAAGACCACGGCAGAGATGACTGGACACGTGGGACAAATACCCGCAACTTGAACTCAGTGCAGCAGACGCTTTGTGCAGAGACAGTGCGGGTTGGCTTGCCACATTCGGGCAGTCATCAGGGGTCAAAATGTGCCAACTGATATAATTATATTCACAGCAACTTGAAGCAAATTTTACGAGACAACTTCTACACTTAGAAATTAATAAGCAGGACTAATAACGGAGAACATCATATAAAGATGGAGCACCAGAGAGGCTCGTAGAACAGAATCAAAATAATCAAACTATGCAGCAGATTCTACCAGATAAAAACTGATTATTTGTCATACGCACCTGTCTGAGCATTCTAGTGGCAGTTACTTCCATTAGAGGCTTAACATATTGCTGATAGTCATCAAGATCCTTTATCACGTTCAGTACATTGTTCACTTTGTCACACAACTTCAGAGGCTCAAAATCGATTTCAATCCACTGATATAAGTTGGAGATCTCCGGTATGACATTTAGGGTCACATTCACTTTGAGCTAAAGAAAAAAATGAAAAAATTTCACCACCATGAAAAGTTTTTACAACATTACATACAATTTAGTGTTGCCTTGTCATTGTGTTACAAATTATTAGCCTTAAAATTATTATACATACATACATATACATACATATAAATACAGACATACATAGCCATACATACATAGCCATACATAATAGCCATACATACATAGCCATACATACATACATACATACATACATACATACATACATACATACATACATACATACATACATACATACATACATACATACATACATACATACATGCATACATACATATATATATAAACTTACAGACATACACACACGCACCACACATGTATTCACATGTATTTATATACCGTACAAACATAAATGCACAAACAAACATACTGCAATTGTCTATCCAATTTGCACCTACTGCCATCCATTTAAAAATATGGGAAAACTATAGGAGTCCAAAATTCGAGTTGGTAAACAGTAGCCTACTTATGATGTCAATGGAAGGCTATTCAAGTCAATTTCCCGACAAGGACGAAGGAGAGGCAAAAAAGCAGCCAGATAAATATCAATGTATTACCATTTCCTTGATGAGGAACTGTCTGGATGGGATGGTTTGCAGTCCAAGCAAAGCAGAGAGTCGTTTTGCTTTTTCGTGAGCAGTATCATCATGATTCAAATACTCTTCCAATTCACTCTTACCAGCAGCTGTTGGCACAGCCAAAGTTGAAAGCAATACCTTGGAACTTATCCTTTTTTCAAGAAAAAAGCGAAAATTATCAAAAGGGACAAATCATTTTGATGCATCAAGTGATAATTTAGACAATTAGATATTAAACAAAGTCAGCTCCTTCCTTTAAGAAAATCTACTGTTGTACCAAAAATGTTTCTAAGATACTGTCACTAAAATTTGCGTAATCCCTGCAGTTCCATTTAATAAGCATTGAACAAACAAACCAATCATGCAGAAGCAGATGAGTTTGGTGATACTTCTGGGAATGAAGAACGTTCTAACACAATGAAAGTCTAGCATGTGCAAGAACCTCCTCACTTAGGACTTCATCTTTTTTTCTTTTTTAGTGAATTATGTTGGGGGCGATAGGGGCCTGTACAAAACCCCAACCAAGGAAGTAAATGAAAGGCTAAGAGAAGAGGGACATAAGATCAATTTAGTTGATTTCGATCTGAAGGAGCAAAAGTTGTTGGATTTGGGATAGAAAGAAGGTGAGTTGTTCCACATGTTTATGAAGAACACACTGCCAAAATTAAAGTTGAGTCCCATATTAAACAAAAGCCTTGGGCAACATTTCGCTTTGAAGGTGCTACCCTTAGCAATAGGCTTGTGAGGTATATTAATGGGTTCCTTCCCTTGCTGTACTTCAGACCAAGCTTCATGCATGATACTAATAAGCCGGTAATTTTAAAGGGAAGAGGAATTCTAGAAATATGCACGAGCAAGGATTTGGTCCCACAACCTTCAGCACAGTGACTCATACTTTTGGCACCGTGCCAACTAACAATGCAGAATATACTGTCCCACTTGAACAACAGGAAAATACTAACTTTTGTGTTTCCTCATGGCTGATGCTTTTTTTCTGTTCTTTAAACAAAACATACAATCGATGAAGAGTTGCAGCATGGAATTGGAGATTCCCAGCTTTCCAAAAGACAAGTGCCATTTTCTCATAATAATTGGCTAGGACGTGTGGCTTTGGTGGCTTCTTGGACAGTTGCATCAGCCCATGGATGTCTTCAATTGCTTTGAATGCTTCCTATGGCAATGAGAAGGTCACAACCATTCAATGAAAAGCGTTAAGGGAAAGAAAATCAATGATAAATCCCAGACTCTGTGCGATCATTGAAGAGAACCTTGCTAAAGAGGTACTGGTCCCAGTCAGGGCATGGTGAAGAAGTGGGGATTGCATTTTTTCTCTTTAATTAAACCTCAATCAAAGCTAAGTGCTCATGTACAGCTGATTTGAGAGTTGGATCCAGGCAGGGCCTAAACCTGTTGACTGCTGCTAAAACATCAGCTGTATTCAATAAGATCCCTCTTACTGTATTCGATAAAAGCCAAAGCTCTAAGATAGCTCCATCAACCTTCCATTTTCAATGACCAACTCATTTGCAATTAAACTTCTGTTGCTGGTTACTTGAGCTCTGAAATCCTGATGTAAATACCAGCATCAGAGTAGTCCAAAAAAGAAGTCTGCAGACCACACGTGTAAACTAAAACAGCACTGAACATGCTCATCATCTACCCAAGCAAGCAAAAAGGTACAATATTTCCATTATTTCAATCTTCTGCACTTTCGCAGCCTGAAACAGGATTTCAAAGGCAAAGCTTTGAAAACTCATTCCATACAAATCAAGATACAGTGTTAGTCATAAATGCATCCAAAAAATTCTCAAAGGTCACATACCTGCCACAATTCCATCTGTATAGCACTATCAAGTTGTGACAGCCGTGTCTCCAGGTGCATTTGAAGACTCTCGGCATTATTCAAGTTTATTGCATTAGGCTGTACCTGATACTTCTGGATTTGCGTTAGATGATTACGAATCTAAAACAAGACATACATAGAAAAGTCTTCATCTCACAAAATCTTTGGAAAATGATGCAGCATACCAATAACTCATTAAAAATCTCTTTCCTATGGGATACAGGTGGACCATCACCCATCATAGCAGCAAATTATTCACAAATACAAAGTGCAAAAAACTGGATTCATCTGTAGTAAGGAAATAATTTCTATTGACAAAATGGAAAGGCCACAAGTCAAAATGATATGACTTCTATATTTTTCTTAGTGAGTTATGTTTAGGAAAGGCCATGGTGGCCTATACAAGGACCAACAAAGGAAGAAAGAAGAATGTGGAAGGCTGAGAGGAGTGAGAGATCAGATCAGGTTCATTGACCTTAGATTTGAAAGATGGCAAGCTGCAATATTCAGGAAAGCAAGAAGAAGGCAATGTGTTCCATAAATGCATGTTTTTGGGATGTATGATGATTTTTGGGATATAGTTTGTGGATTAGGCAGTGAAACTTGGAAAGGGCGTGAATGAGTTTAAAAATAAATGGTTTCTGCAAATAAATTTGGAACTTAAGTCTTATGTTAAAGTATCTTTTGAGCTTCATGGCCTTTGTAAACAAAGGCCTGGTTACATTGTCACATCCAGGTAGAATTTGGTTCACATTTTTTATGTGATTGCGGACAATGAGAGAATGTGGTGATGTAAATCATGGCCTCAAATTGCTTATATTTGTTTGAGTGGAATTTCAATCCATGTTGAGGAAAAAACATTGGATAGCTATTCACACAAATCATTGACTAAAAAACTACCAGAATAAAACAAGGTAATCAAATCTGTTCATTTTTCAACTGAGCAGGCAAACCAGTCGAGGGACAAATGGCCAATACAGACAAGTCAAATTCCCCTGTGGGTTGTCACTGGTGTCACATCAGTGCATAAGGGGCACCCCACGGTGTAGTATATGCAGTGAATTTAAAAATGAATGAAACAGTATCCACTTGAATGTAGGAGTGAGTTCTTGCGTTAGAAGATGTGTAGCAGTTGAGGTATCAGCTGCAGTTGGAAGCAGAAGGCCAAAGTAAATGTGAGAGGAAGTGATAAGGATGGATTGGAGAGAAGGAATAGTTAGTTAAGATTTGGGGAGAGGTGGTCTAACTTGTGAGTTAATCTTTAAAAACTATCCAATGTGTGTTAGCACGTATAACAGATGCTGAACCAAACAAGTTGAAGATGATGATAATGAATATGTGATAAGGAACTCACTGCGCAAGAGCTATACACACAATCTAGTTGGCATACTTTTGGACTGAAGAATACTTACATGATCACAGAGCTTTCTGAACTCTGTTCTCCTGTTGTATCTTAAGCAGAACTTGAACGCTTCATGGAAAAAAATTGAAAAATCCTTAAGAAAGGGAGCAAAAATCAAAGCGTAGGTTGTAATAACAAAAAGAATAATAAAGCACATAATAACGACAATGGATATTTAAAGATCCACACAACATAGCTATTCTCTGTTAAATCCTAGGTGAATGGCTGTCTTGATTGAATTAACTTTGTCCAAAAGACGTTAAAAAAACACTCTTACATTACTTTAATAGACTGGTTTGGATTTCAATAAGCAAACTTAATGGGCTTTTAACCTTAAGAATAACAACCCAAAGTGACTGAAGTGGTGCTTTGGTGTAGCCGCTTCAGTGTGCGTGCCAACAGGGCTGTAGTTTCAAAGAATGCACCGTTATGATTCTAGCTTTGTTTCTCGCTTCTACTATGCTCAATATCAAGTACAGTATCTAATTGGAATTAACAGGATAATACCTTGCTGGGCAGTGTCTTGGTACAACCGTTCCACCTTGTTATTGTTTCTGAGCAGGTCCAAAACATTTCTGTATGCTTCCCAAAGAAACTTTACCCATGGTGTGAGTAACACTCTGTCTGTTCTGTCCTGGGTGTCTTCCACACTGACACTACTTAGCAGAAGCCTACATGACACAAAAAACCCATAAAAAACTACAGAATTTATCTTAATGATAAGAAAATCCAAATCAACATGAGCTCTTCCTGTCTCAAAATGAATAATCTGCTATTCAAATTACAAATTATATTTCCTGTGTTTATACTAGAATCTTTGTTGTTTGGAGCACTATCATATACATTGTCAATAACAAGTAAACAATGCAACCAACAAAAGATTTGGCACCAGTTGAGCATAGGAAAACTGAGCAAAGATTTATTTTCTGAAAGGTCCTTTTCTAATTCAATGATACATGGAAATAATAAAAAAATCCAAAAGTCATGCAAATGCAGGAATATGGCCTGAATGAAAGATGTTCAGCTCCTTTTAAAGCTGAGCATCAAAATGCAACAAGAAATGGTGAAAATCTCCACAAGGTCTTGAAGTTACAGAATGCTTAAATTTAACTGTTTGTGCTCTTAAATATTAGCAATTATGAGAAAAGATACATGCATAAATTGATAAATACCTACAGTATTTCATGAAAAAGAAGCAATTGAAGGTAAAAGTATTCCGTTCAACTGAAATTGCAAAACTGCAAACTACAGAGCAAATGGTAATTATCAATATTTAAAAAACTTGGTATTTAACTCACCCTTCTGGTGTCTGCACTTGATCCAGATCGTCAACAATGACCTGTTCCCTGGATTGCTGTCTTGCATTTTCTGCAGTGTCCTCTGCAAGCTTCAAGAAATACCTCACCACATCTTCTAATGAGACAAAGTTCACCTGCTGGCAGATCAGCTTGTACTGGTAAAGACCTTCTTTGGCACTGACGCTCCGCTTCAGCTCAACGCAAAGCTTGAGGTAGAGTTTGAGAATAGGCTCATGAATCTTCTGCCAGTTCCTGTGTTTCTTACTTCTGATGACTTCATAGAGGACATCGAGGGCTGCTTCGTTTGTTCCCACATCAACAAATTCTAAAAAGCAACAAACGAAATTGAATATTGTAATCAAAGGAATTGCTTACATGGAAAAGGCCTATCACATGCTACATAGGCTAATTTAATTGTTCCATTAGTTTTCAATGTACTTTGTTATTCCACAAGGGGATGGATTTTTCCTGCATAGCCCAACAAGATGTACAAGAAGATCACAATAGATCAAAACATGGAATAAGGAAAAATCATTCTCGGAAGTGAAAGTCCTGGTGATCATATTCTTCTGTGATGAATTTTATTTTTTATATATAAATACAAAAATATCACATCAGCAAAATAAAAACACTAACTCTCTAATATACAACACCACAAGAACAATACCAGGAGAAGCAAAATGTAAGTGTTTATGCCTAGTTTAATGAAGAAACCTTTGAAGCTTACATGGAAGAAATCGGAAGATATGAAATGCACCTTTCAAAGGCACATGAAATATCTCCCATGTACAATGCAAGTTATTCAGCTATACAAAAAAATATCTTGCAAATCGATCTACACTTGAGTCTGGAATAAACAGGAAATTAGAAGAAATTGGGGGTGGGGGGTGGAAACCACATGGGGTGGGTACAACACGCCGTAGTAGGGAGAAGGTTGGCATTGTTTGGTGACTTGGGAAGAAGGGAGGGTGACAATATTTTCAAGCTCTGCAAGGAATTTCTTTTTAATGTGTTATGTTGGGGAAAAGCCATGGTGGCCTATAGAAAGCCCCAACAAAGGAGGAAAGAAGAAAGTGAAAGGCTATGAGGAGAGGGGGATCAAATAAAGTTTATTGATCTTAGATTTGAAAGATGGCAGTTTGTAAGATTTGGGAAAGCGAGAAGAAGGCAAAGAATGAGGGTTAAAGGGCATAGGTGCCGTGGGAGACCAAAGATGAGATGGATGGATTGTGTCACAAACAATATGGCGGGACTCAAGATCAAGAAAGAATTTACACAAGACTGAAAGAGATGGAGGAAGCTGACACCAGCAACCCCGAACCAATAGGGAGAAGCTGCGGAAGAAGGGTGGGGGGAAATTTCCCCAGCCAATAATGAACAAGGTGGGTAACAGGCGGTTCCTTGAAACTATAAGACACTGATAATTTAAAGCTTTTGTTGAAAAAGAGTACAATATAAAACAGAATAAATTACTAAAAGCATTCAGTTGATCATAAAAAATTTCACTGTTTTGTTGTGATCGCATGGAATGGTCTGAAATGATGATGGTCTTGGGCTTCTTTTTTAAAAAAAAATTGTATGCAGGGAAGGGGTCTACTTATTTTACAATATAGATTAGATTCAGTTTTACTTCATAAGAACAACTACTGTATATTCTTTATACAATTTCTTTGTATATTCTTTATACAATTTCTTCATACAATTTCTTCCTACTGATGGTCACCAGGAAAAATTCTGGCAAAAATTGGTGAATCTTTTCCTAATCGTAATCGCCTTTAAAGATCTTAATGGCCTTACCATAACAAGTTGTGACACAATGGACAGGCAGGGCTTGAATGTTACGGTCACAAAATATACACTGATCGATAGGGATTGGGCAACACATTGGGCTTTCTATAATAGGCCTACAGCTAGTCGGAACAAGCGCGATCGTAAAGAATGTCGAGGAAGATCAAGAATTGCTTACCATGGGCTCTTTTCAGAGCATTTTCTGGCTTTTGAAAATAGGTTGGCATCGTTAATTGGTGCTGTCTCCTTGTTCGAGGAGGAATCCAATCGTGCAACTTAGGCCACCTTCACCCAGGCGAGCGAACGTGTTATATCAAGGGCATGGAAGTCTGGTGACGAATGTAATAAAATGGCTGCCCTACCAATGTGACATGCACGGTAGACAAGTGGAACACTGGGGTTTTTGACAAGAAGCTCGCAACAAGAAGCTGTGCCATCACAATTCCAAAACTTAAGAGAATTCGGTACACAGGTGTCTTTGGCTTGAAGAAAAATAAGAAACTTTGCTGTTGTGTTACGGCTATCAAATTTTTAAACTTTAATTTTGCTTTTTAGAACTCTGAAAAAGTGAGCCTTATTAGCCATTAACAACCTTGCAACCATCAAACCTCAAGGTATTATGATTGTAAAGGACTCCTGTTGACCATAGCCATTGGAAATAAAGATTTAGCTTTGAAGCTTTTCATGTTAAGAAATTCTCTAAGAAAATTTTTGTACAGACACCAGACAAAAGTTAAGAAGCTTGTTTTACTCCTCTTATGACTATGGTTGTATAAAAAGATTTTTGAAAATTTTCCGCCAAGAAAATTTAGAGTATTACAGTCCTTTGCAACTGAGTACGTATTCACAAGTATTGAATTATTTTCTCGTGTACGTCTCTCGTCACCCTTTCCTTCCACCCTATAGCAAATGGATACATGACTTGGGGTAACGTTGGACGAGGAAAAGAACTTGTAAGCACATCTCACAATGCCGTGGCCCAGAATGGTAGCTATCTAACAAGATGCTCTCTAACGCCCGTTTCGCTAAGTGCAGCAACACAAATGTGAAATGTAAGGTAGGAACAACAGAAAGTTTCCAGGTCAAGGTAGACTTCCCCAGATGTGAACACCTATTCCGTTCCTCTTTGCATTGGTCATCGACCGTCTCATGGAGGAGTCGCAGAGAGGGAGTTCTTCGGGTCTGCTCTTCACGGATGATGCGAAACTGAGTGAAGAGAAA
This sequence comes from Pseudorhiza aurosa, assembly GCA_964026355.1. Lineage (NCBI taxonomy): Eukaryota > Metazoa > Cnidaria > Scyphozoa > Rhizostomeae > Lychnorhizidae > Pseudorhiza > Pseudorhiza aurosa. Next base: position 5,535,711 of record OZ032125.1, on the reverse strand, counting down.
AGTGGGGAGGTTATGGAACGACTGGATCAGTGGAGAGATGCAATGGAAAGCTGTGGATGATAGCAAGTAGGCGGACGACGGAGTACCTCTGCATGGAAGAGCAGGAGCCCGAAGGGGAAATGACAATGTCGGGTCAGAAATTAAATCAGCAGGAAGAGTTCAACTGCCTGTGATCCAAACTGCACCACGATAGGGGATCGGACAATGAGGTAGCTAAGAGAACCCAAAGCAGGTGTACAGTATCTAATGTAAATCTTTATGTCAATCTAATGTACAGGACAACGTGGCATAATCTTAGCTTCCCTTCTACCCAGCATCGGAAGGTGGATTTTTCGAAAAGGAGAAGCTTTTTTGTTATATAACAGTGTGCAAATCCTTCCCCTTTATGTGATTACACCTCGTGATTCCTACTCCTGGAATTACAGAGAGCTAGTGACTCTCCTCACTCCAGCGAAAGTTTAGCTGAGGCTGGGTTGGAACCACTGACTATACTTTCAATAGGCAAGCACCTCACCTCGGAGCGATTTTGAAGCTTAAAATATCGAACGTTCTGCTTCTACCAATAAAGGTTTTCCGCCGTGATCCAAAGGAGACATCGCCCCCACCCTTTTCCGATCATGTCAGTTATCTCAAAAGCAATTCAAATACATTCTCAGCATGTGAGTGAATCTAAAAATCGAAATCTAAATTGCATTCAAAGCTATGTTATTTAAAGTTATTAAAAGCCTGCGAGTTGCATCGTCTTGAGAGATCAAATTGCAAGGTGATTAAGACGAGAAAAATCTCGAGAAAGTTTCCTACGAGCACCTTCTCTACGGAGAAGTAAATCATTTAAACGTGCTTAAGAATCTTTTAATAACATAACTAAAAGATAGAATCGTGGTTTCTTGGACACATTAGAAACCAAAGTCTACAGAAGACTCTTTGCCATAAAATGGAACAGCAAGATTAAACAGTGTTATGAAAGACCTGTTGATGCAATGACAGGATAAGAACAGAAAGTACCCGCTAAACTAATAGAAAAGAAAGCTGTGGTCATCTGTCAGATGTGATGATAGGAGGTTTCGGCGAATAAAATACAGGCAGAGCAGGGTAGGTTAGGGTAGGTTAGGGTAGGTTAGGGTAGGTTAGGGTAGGTTAGGGTAGGGAAGGGTAGGGAAGGGTAAAACAGGGCAGGGTAGGGCCTTAAAGACCTCGACTTCAAAGAGGGGAGTGGACTTGGCCTGAAACAACTTGTTGCGCTGGGGTGTATGGAGAATGAAAAGAGAGTGAATAAAGAATATCAAAGATTGGATGAACTAACGCCTACTGGTATGAAATAAAGATTAAAGAAATGAAAAAATTGATGACATGAAATAGACACTTAAAAAGGTGAAGCATTTATCTTTTATCATAGAACTTCTGGGTGTGTGAATGTACCATTGCAACACAGTCCTATTTGTGAAGCCAGACGTGATCCCTGACGACGTTATCTTTATTGCGGATCCACTCGTAAAGAAGCGACGTCGAGTTGGCTACAGTCACGCGCCCGTATCCGTAGTTGATTTCATGATACATCGACCAATCTTTCTTATAGTAGCCTGCTTGGTCAAGGGTCATCCCAGCACTACCTACCACTATGTGGACGATACCGTCGTCCTTGCATTGCTGTTTGTAAACGGCACATGTTCTCTCGTAGCTGTGGTAATGAGCCCAGAATGCCATGTCGACTTTGTACTTGTACAAGAGATCTTCAAAGCCCCTCTGCATACCAAGTGAAACATCGTAGTCACCTAAGATAACGGACAAAGAAGTCATCAGGGCCATAGTTGGCGCAGGCTTTTGGGATTTTCCTCCAGGTGGGGCACAAGGGGGCAAATGTCTCGGCTTAAGTATATTGAAGAATGCTGTCTAACATAAGGCGAAAATAAACTTTGATAAGAGATGTCATTCACAGCTTGATATCTATGTCTCAAAACTGTGTCAAATCACCACCCATTCAATATTTGGTAGCCGTGCCCAGCTTGGTGTGGTTCTGTCGCTGTACATCTCCTGATCTGTGGAAATAGACATCTCTCCATTCGTAGCCGAAAACGGCTAGAAAGTCAACATAAGCTGAGTGCCTCAACTCTATAACTGCCAAAATCAAGAACGTAACGGAAAAACTAGATGCAGCTGGCAAGTAGGGGGTCACAAAAATATTAAACTTAACTTGACACAAGTTCCATATAACCGTATTGGGAAAATTTCGCGACGTGTCAAAGTCATTGCAAGATATTGCCCATGACATGTCGAGCTATTGACCTTGTTGATTGTTGCTAGCATATACCACGCGCATGTGATTCTCAATTCGTTGTGTCAGGTGCTCCTTTTCCCAGGGAGCATTTGTCATTGTTGCTTGGTACGAGGCGCTCCCCGTGTTTCTTTTGACATCTCTCTACTTCATATCAGCATTTTGTTAAAGTAGCTGGAGGTTCCTGTCTTGTCCGATGGAATGAGAAAAGCAACTGATTGCTTTCCTAAATCTTACAACTTGCCCTCTTTCAAATCTAGGGTCAATAAACTTGATCTGATCTCTCTCTCCTCTTAGCCTTTCCTTTTCCTCCTTTGCTGGGGCTTTGTATAGGCCACCACGGCCTTTCCTCAACATAACTCACTAAAGAAAAAAACTGCCAGGTAGGTAAAAAGGAGGAGAAGTCAAACTCTGAACCAGAGTGCCAAAATGTTTATCCAAAACTATGCTGTACCAAGAAAGCAACTCAGATAATTTGTATGATTTTCGATTGATTTCAATTTCAAAATGACATTTGCAAGATCTATGGCGGGAACATGGCAGCATATTGAAAACAAAATCAACTTACTTTGAATCTCTGCACTGCAGTACATGGCACGGTGACCTCCAATCATGACCCAAGGCGTTTTGGAGCGGTCAATGCTCTTTAGATCATTCTCCAACCACTCGTGCTGTCTGCTACCTGGCATGAAATCATGCTCCGTACTCATCATTATCATGTGCACCATGCCATAGTCATAGCTGTACCACCAGACATAGTTCCCATTATCTGGCATGTGGAACCTGTTGTACATGGGCACCCCACATTCTCCACCAGAATCACCACCATAGTTACCCCATGATGGGTGGAAGCCTTCCCCTTTTGCTCCACTTGGGTCCTTTTCCCCACCGATTCTGTGATCCTGTTCATGATTGCCTATGCCAACCATGTATGGCACAAGAGTTGAGTATGGCTCTATAATTGCATGCCACTGGTCCCACAGGTATGCCTATGTTTGAAAAATGAGAAGAGTCAGCCCTTGAAGGGAGCCGCAGTCACAGTAGAGACCAAAAGTATTGTTTGAAATCTATAAGATATTCAGGTGCAAAATCTTGGAAGAGCATTTCACATATCATAAAACAAGCTTAAACAGTAATGAGCATCCGGCATCAACTTAAGCTCCACTTCCTTGCTTTTAACTACCAGTCCTAGAACTTACAGCCATCTAAAATTAGCAGTTATACTCAAACTTTGATAATGATCTATTTTTGGAATCCTTCTTCATAGTTAATCATCTTGTTTTCAGCCAAGGGGGTGCTCTCTCCTTGATTAGTTTACTATTGAGAGAGCTCCTCCTTTAAGAAATTCCCTGCATACAAACTTTCCTGATGCTTTTATTATTTTTCCTTGTTTTCACCTACCTATTATATTTTAATTTTAGTTGCATTTTCTGCATCTTTCTCATTTCATTGTTAGCATTTATGTTTTTTTATTTACACTTCGTTAATTTATGTTTAAATTGCTTGTATGTAGTGGAATTTTAAAATAAAACTGAACTGAGCTGAACTGAACAAGGGTTATGAACAAAAACAGAAGGTCATAGATTTGGAAACAATCTAACAAAATGAAAGCCTTATTACAGAGCAGAGTGTCAGAGTAGAGTTGATTTACATGGTTTGAAATGATAACAATTATTCCATCCGTTGATGTACTTAAAGAGAAGATCCTGGAATTGCAATAACAAAAAAGCTCATGGAAACTTTCTTAGTACACAAACATTCTACTCCTCCAGGAAATGCAATTTCATGTCAATAAGCAAGAGCAGAGGTCCTTCTAAGATTACAGCAAACTCGCACTGTAATGGTCAAAAATATGCTTTCAGAAAAAACAAAAAAACTCCCAGGGTGCTAAAATGATTCCACTCCACAACATATTGATTTCACCTGAATGTTATAAAAACATTTCCAAGAGCACAGTGACAAAATTTTTGACAAGAATGACTAGAATCACATATGGAATCTTTTCCTTGTACCGAGAAGAATCTGTTCCTTCCTTTTTCTTGACGAACTCAGCTAAAACCAACTATTCAAACGCTCCAGAAGGACTATCAATGAGTGAATTTCAGCAACTTTCTGCAATTAAATGCTGGCAAAAAACGAGCAAAGGGCTCTTTATTTTTAATTCAGAGAAAGCACTTACCCGTCCCTCTGCATAAGATATATCGCCATTATGAAAAATGAACTTAATATCATGGTTATGGTACTCATTGAGTATCAACTTTGCGGTCTGGTCAGCCCTTGGAAATGTGGAAACTCCCATGTCACCATACACAATGAATTTGAATGGCTCTTTTGATGCAGTTGGAAACGGCGTTGTAAAATTCAAAACAGGACTCATAGCCTTGAGAAAGGAATTGTCACATTAATTAAAAGGAACAGCATAAAGTAGCAAAGTACAGATTCATTACCTTCTGCCACGTGAACATTTTCCATCAATACTGCTAGTTTTAAAATAGCTTGTATCAAATCTTAACCACAACTTCTAGATAGGAGTAAATCCTATCGAAAATTTTTTTCTTGGGGAGGTATTGAAATGATTTAATTGCTTTTTTTGTGGAAGCAACTTATAAAGAATCTAAACAGCAATTATAGGAAACTTGAATTTGTCAAAATTTTCCCTCAAAAATTGAATAAAAAATCCAAAAATTATAACAAGGATAACGTATATGTATTTGAAAAACCCCCAGCACTTAGGATAGATGATGCTTTCACTTTTCTTGAAAACAATTTCACTTGCACCAGAGGATAATTGCTCACTCCAAAGATGCTAGCCAGGCAAAAAAGAGTCAGTTATACGGAAAGTCTCGTGATTGTCCCTTGCTTGACCGGGTTCAGACCAATTATAAACATTTTGTATCCTCCAGAGCCAATGGGTTTAGCTCTGATAGATGAAGCTTCTACAAGAAGTCAGCTTACCCCTTTTGTTCCAAATGAGTAGTAATATCTAGTCTCTGGCTTTAAATCTGTGAGCAAGACATCATACATGTAGCCAGGGTCTTTGAAACCAGTTGTGTTTGCATATGGTCCACACATGTCACTTGCCTTGTATGTCCATGACTTGCCAGTTGCTTTCATGGTGAGCTTATCTTTCGATTCTCCATACAAAACAACATGGCTTTCAGCTGTAATGGGATGTAAGGGGTGAGTTTAATATGCTAAAAATACATGATATGGCTCATACTTATCAGGACATAGGAGCAAGATTTGTCTTGGTTAAATAAATTAAGAAACTGTTGCAGTCATGTTATCAAACTGTGAAACTTTGATTTGCTTTCTACAATTTCAACCTCCCTGCATTCAATTTCTGCCCAGGAATAGTAACATATTTCAAATCTTCAAGAGCTTTGGCAAATTTTAGCAAATTGATCTGAGAAATTCGTTATGGCACGTTGGGTCTTGGCAAAGTTAGGAAAATAAGTTTTCATGTTTAGAAACTAACTAAGAAACTTTCGGTGCAAATAATGCAAAAGAAGTTAAGAAACTCAGGTACAAAGTTTTTGCAAAGTTCTTACAAGAAAACGAGTGTGCGTCTGCAAACGAATTAATGGCAGTGCTAAGCAAATAATACAGTATATGGGTTCACATGCAAGACTTAAGTATGCAGCAGGCTCAATCCACAGTTTTTCTAGACCTTTAATAAAATCTTCATAAATAAATAGATTCAAGCCAAAAAAAATCAACATCTCCAATTCTTAGTAAGGACATAGGCATGATTGAACTTACATTTTGCAGCCGTCCACATTACCCTCATTTCTGTCGGCTTCCCTGTCAGAGCAAGCCTTCCTTGCAAGGGTGCATCTCCTCCGAGTTCAAACCCTAATTTGTTGCTCCTTGCAACCAACTTGCTCGATAAACCATCGTTTCTGAAGTATCGAAGCTCACAGTCTTCTCTCATATTGAAAACATGGACTTTATGGCTACCATAACCTTTATGCCAAGTTGGACTTTCGTCAGCAAAAAAATGGTCCAACTGCCTGTCAACTTTATCGCCGTATGGACAAAGCAAAGCAATCCAGTCTTTGGCATTCGGCCTTGTTACACCTCTCCAAGACACAGTGACTATTTCACCATTTTCCACAATAAAAGGCTTGACTTTGAGGGCTGCATTCAGTCGGTCATCCTTAGCTATTCCCTCGACTATCGGAAGGGTAATCTCCTTCCCGTACGCCGGAGAATTCCGGCTGATAAGATTGCCATTTTCATCTTGCCTTCTGAAATAGGTAGGAACGGTGTGAGCATGGCCTTTCTTTTTCATACCACCGTAGTGCTCTGCTGGCCTAGGTATGGCAACAGCCAAAGTGAGAAGAGAAAGAAATTGCAGGCCTTTGAAAACCATCTTGCTGTCTGCAACGCTGCCAGGAGAGTTACGCCATAAAACAACAACGATATTTATGAGACAAGGTCTCGTGACAGCAGTGTGACTAGTTGGTGACAAATTTCGCATTCACTAAGCAACTAGCCTTTGTTGTCGTATCAGCCGTGCACACTCTCGTGTTTCATTTTGTTTCTGAATAATTAAAACAGCGCACTCTGCTTGCTCTAGAACAATTCTTTTCAAATAGCAACAACGCCATTTTGCAAGCAGCCTCTTTTCAACAACCATGCAAAAACAATTGAAACCATCGAAAGCGGGGCCGAGAGAGTAATAATAATTCTTTTAAAATGATAGTAATACTATTTTTTTAACCTTCATTTGATATCTAAACTAAACACACAACTATAAATCTCTCTAATGATAGGTAATTTGTATTCGGCTTGCCTAATTACAGGTATTTATAATGGAAAAAAGAAGCAGAGAACGGTGAATCATTTTAAGAAGAGCTAAAGGAGGAAAAATAATAATAAAAATGATAAAAATAATACGGATATTTAAATAGGGGCAGTGTGACTTTTGCAGATACCGTTCCTTTTTATTGCGACAAAGTCAACTCAGCTATTGGCATCCCCAGTGCCAGTCCCAAGCCCGAGTAATGGGAAGGGGATGGAGTGGACTGTCGCAGCAGTGTTAGGGTTTGGGTTAGGGCATCCAGCGATCTAACAGCTCCCACCGCCTTGCCAGAGCATACGCGATATGTAGATGAACAGCCCAACTCACCGGCGACACTAATTAGCTAGGATCGAAGCCAGAAGAGATGGATGACGGACGATGTTAGAGAAAGACCTAATTAGGCGAAACAAAGCATTACAATGGAAGAAAGTGAAATGCTAAGAGATCGATCAAGATGAAGGTTATAGATTTCAAAGAAGACAGGGTGCAGGATTCACGAAATGAAGAAGACAACAGGCTCCGCAAATTGCGAGCTATTAGGATGAATAATGCTCTGTGGGATAGAGTTGGTGGATAAGGTGGTGACATTTGGAGAGGGTGTAAGTGGTTTGAGCTTCTGGCGGTGGAGGAATAACAAAAATGGTAACAGTAATGAATATTGAAAAGTTCTATACAGATGGTATTTACTGCCACAATCGTCGATTCTGAAGTTGGCCTTAAAAAGTAACAATAACGAGTTTTTTAACAGGATAAAAACTTCAACAGTTGCAAAATTGCTGCTATCAATGCTTGTCCTGTAAAAAGAAAGGTGCTCAAAAGAAAACATAAATATATCAAAATTGCACGTCCAAAAGACAGTTTTGTATTGTTAACATGTTAAAATCTTATACACACACACTGCGTCTTGTGGTCTCGAAGACAAAGATACTGATAAGATAAGATATTTCATGAGAGGATAAGGCCTAGTGTGAAAGTGTAGGGATTCTGGGGTTCCTTCGAAACATGGACGGAAGCAGCACCCAAGCGTCAACCTTGGCCAGCTAAACTTCCACTGAGAGTGAGGCGAGTCGCCAGCTCTCTGTAATTCCAGGCGTATGCATCACGAGGTGTGGTCACATCGAGAGGAAGGACCTGGACACTGCTCGATAAGCAAAAAGCTTCCAAGTGTCTAAATTTCGGCCTTTGACATCTAGGTAGAATCGTGTGTATGAAAAACCTTTGCCAAATAAGGGAATCAAATCAATCCGTCAGCTGTTCTTTCCTCTTTCAAATACAACCCTCGATCGAATGCAATCAGCCTTGCAGTTGATGGCGTCCCAAACGCTTCAAATCTCTCCTTATCCTCTCTAGAAGGTCGCTTTGCTTGACAAAAGGCAAACATGATATAAACCATAACAATGGAACACTGCAGAATGTCGCATAAGAGTAAAGGTCAGAAGTTAACAAATGCAAAGGTCTTCGGAAAGGTGGAGATTGGCATTACAAGGCGACAACCAACCGCATGACATAAACACGCAGGCTGCAAAGGCGAACAATATCTTAAAATAATCTTTTTTTAGTGAGTTATGTTGGGGGAAGGCCATGGTGGCCTATACAATGCCTCAACAAAGGAAGGAAGAAGAAAGCGAAAAGTTAAGAGGAGAGAGAGAGATCAGATCAAGTTTATTGATCTTGGATTTGAAAGATGGCAAGTTGTAAGATTCAGCTGTATAAGATGTATAATGATCATAACAGTTAGTCCAAAAAGGGGTGTCACCATTTATGCGCGCGACAACATAACAGCCTTTTCTATGACAAAGCTTCAAGCTGTAGATTCGTTTTGCCTAGCAAAATTGCATGTATTGAGCGATCATCCCTGCTAAGATGATGCTAAAGTCCAGTCGAAAGCCATTCGTCTCATCAACAATCCCAGCCTCACGAAATCCCTCCAACCTCTTTCCCATCCTCGTTAAGTTGCAGATCTTGCCATCTTTTATAGATACTCTCACGGGCGTTGCTCTCAGGAGATCAGGGATATTATTCCTGTTCCTCTGAGGCGTTTCAGAACCACCAGAAGCTCAACTCAGTCACACCCTTCCAAGATTCACTACCTAAGCCATAAACTTTATCCCACAAATCATCATTCACCTCTAGAGCATGCAATTTATGGAACATCTTGCCTTCTTCGTGCTTTCCTGAATCCTACAACTTGCCGTCTTTCAAATCCAAGATCAATAAAACTTGATCTGATCTCTCTCTCCCCCCTTAGTCTTTCGCTCTCTTCTTCCTTCCTCTCTTCCTTCCTTCACACCCTTTCCAAGTTTTACTGCCTAATCCACCAACTTGCAGTAACAGCCTCATTAAAACAACACAATCACATAATCGTTATTTTACAGACTGAAGGATGAAATGCGAAAATGGTGTGTAGAATAAGAGCAATGCGGATAGCTTGGCATGCTTCGTTTGAAATGGTCGTTTGAATTGAATTGATGAGAAACAACAGAACGAAATGAAAATATAATACAAAGGTAATCTGATCTTTGAGCAATAAAAGCAACTCTATACATACTATTCGGTAGCTACATTTTTGTATAAAAGCAAAACACAGAAAACGATCGGAGCATCACTCGGTAAAAAAAGCTTCGGTTGGTTGTTGTGTTGGGTTAGGCCTGTTTTCAAGAACGGCTATTACATTTCCATTTATGCTCGTTTCATACGCCATTTCTGTGCAGTATCGAATAAAACTCAATCAAACTCGCTGGTAATACGGCCCAAGAGCTTATCGGTCTTAAACATCGTATTTAGATACCGTATTGAATTGGGAAAATAATTCATTTTTTTAATGAAAAGGCAAGTTTTGCCAGGAAAAATTGATTTGGGAAACAAATTGCTTGGTGAATTAAATAGCTTTAATTTACTTCGAAAAGGCTCAATGATGGTGTTTAAAACAACAGCGTATTTAGACCGTTTTTATCCTGTAAGCAGTAGTGTTTTAGCACCGCATTTAGTTTTCCATTTCGATCTCATTTCATCCGTCGTTTTTACACCGTATTCAGTTGAAATATGAAACAGGCCTTAGTTCCTTGCTTCGAATCTAATATCGAGAGATTCCTATCGTGTCCTTGCTATGTTTGAAAAAGAGAGCTGAAGCCACGCGTAATAGTTCCTTCAGTGGGCATGCCAGCAAGAGGAGGAAAATTAAGGGTCTCAACGTTCCAGAACTACGAAAAAAAGATCTAGGCTGTAATTAACCGACACCAATGATTTAGTCGTGTCGCCTTTCAAAGTTCACGTTGTGCGGAAATACAACCAATAAAGCTACAGTTAAATTAAAAAAATATCGTTTCATCGCTTTGGCTTGAAAACCACGTGCTTTTCAAAGAATCTATCAACAAAGGAATGAAGATATGAAGTCAAAATCTCTTTACTTTCAAAAGACTGCACTTTATTTTTCTTGCAGAAGGTCTTGATAATGGCTATACAGCATTCTTCGCAATCCTTCGCAAAAAGAGAAACACGAATTATAAGACTGACTAAAATCTAAGGCTTTCCTTTGCTAAAATTGAAATGTTTTCTATCGATAATATCCCTCTAACCACTTCACCATTTGTCTGTTTCTGCAAAGTTTGCTTCAACAACGCAGCGTTTTCTCCTTGACACAATTATCGATTTAGGGTTTGGTCACTCTGGCCCGCATCAGTCACCACCGTGCTGAGCCACCTTTGGGCCAGGTGCAGTACCCATAGGCCTCCCACATCAGGGCTACGATATCACACCACTGCTGCATTGCTGCATTACCCTTTCTGGGCAAGACTAGGGGATTAAACATTTTAGGAATCACCAGTTTCAAGGTGTGCGTATGAAACTGGTCCTAAAAAGCTGCTGTTCGATTCAACCCACATGGACGAAAAATCAGGAGCTGGAGTCCCGAAGGTTGTTCGGCAAAATAATGCCACTCCGGCAACTCCTGCGACGCTGTTGATGCCCAAGCAGTATCGACACTCGTAGTTTCCTTGGATCCACTGGCCGCGTGGAGAGGGGGGCTTGCTGACTGACAAAGCTCGTCTTCCATACAGCCTGTCCAGGCTACGTAGCTCCACTGGAGAGGACACTCCAGCGCTACTCCATCTTGTCATGAAGACGGAAGGATGCCAACGACTATGGCTTAACGATAAAAGGATTAACCACCTGAACCAGAATGAGATATTTTAGAAAATGCTCCTACCCCTAACGGTATTCAACATCGGTAAGTGAGTTTGAATGAAAACAACGACGCTGAATAAACGGGAAAGTTAGAAAGAGGTTTGTAGATGAATAAAACGGGTTTTGAGGACAGATCTGAGCTTACAAAAATGTAAAAATCGATGATTTGCAACTGAGAATTGCAAAGAGAGTTAATAGTTGACTTGAATCAGCTATATCCTTGATGGTGTAGAGAACATTTGGAGAAATCGCCATTATTGTTTACATTGGCTATTGTTTTGCAGGATGGTCACCACGTGCGACAAATTCGCATTTTGGTCAAGTGTATTTTCTCGCTTTCGATTTTCTCACGAACGATTCTCGTAATGGACGGGCATGACTATTTAAAGCTGCTATATTTGCTGGTTTTTTAAATGTGTTATTTTTCAATTCACACAAGCGGCGAATGAATGGGCTTCGAGCCCACAGCTCCTTATAATGAGTTTCTCAATTCATTTTACTACGCTATGGTGATGTCACTTCTTGCTGGATGCTTGATACGTGAGGATTTTTCTAAACTTCTCCTAAACTCCTTCACGAAAGAAGCTTAGAAATGAAGATTTATATTTAATCATGGAAGAAATTTACTTTAAGTGAGTTATGTTAGGGAGGCCATGGTTGCCTATACAAAGCCCTAACAGAGGAAGGAGGAAGAAAGCGAAAGGCTAAGAGAGAGCGATCAGATCAAATTTATCAATCTTAGATTTATATATATATCTATACGCATATGTATATATCTATATATAAATCATAACGTCATTGCTCCAATAATCTAGACTGGCTCCCATGATAATGTAACATAACCATGCTAAACATTACATCGCCCCCTTTCACGGAATCATTACTTACAAGCTTAACGTGCAATGAAATGTTTCATTGTGATCATGCTAACCATTACATATCTATCTTCGCATTTCTTACCAAATATTTCAATGAAATGTTTTCTGAGAATGGACATTACAATGGAATGTAGTATGTTAACTTTTAATTAAGGCCACGCTCTTATTAGTGGAGGGGGATTTGAACAGTGGCTACAGCACGTGTCTACTAAGCGGTAGGTCATGGGTTCAAGGCACGCTCCCGCACGTGTTATCCTTCGCTCTCTGTCGGTCCACCGATCATTAATTGGCATCCGGCGCAAAGGTAGGGGCTAAGGCATCTCCATCAGTAGGGTTGTCAAAAATATGAGTTGATAACAAGAACAAAGGCATTGCAATGTGCAGGGAAATAACGAGAGTAACAATCACTTCACGTACATGTTTATTCGCAACCTTTCCACAGCGCCAGTAATGCATCACTCTACGGTGGACAGCGGGTACAGCATCGTTCTTCACAGAAAGTGACTCCGTGGAATTATCCTGTCTCGTAACAGTGTTTTCAGTAACATCAGTGGACGTTTCCCCGTTCGAATGGGGCTGGAAAGCATTCTCCGAGCCCAAAACATTGACAGTCCGCTGGACAGAACGGCTGTCAGTAGTACTAGTGATGGACAACTGAGGATGCAATGCAGATCGACCTTTGTACCATCCCAGAATTGAACTGGCGCCGATTACAAGAGGCTATGACCAACAAAAGATGATAACAGTGAATTATTAAAAATCTAAATGTGGATATTTTCTCTGCAAAAAACGAAAGGCTTGAATAAGTAGAAATGCATATGTAGGGTGCTTAAGTAGCAGTCTATTTCAAACACAGTGGCTGCGATTATGGCGATAGCTATGATACGGGTTATTGATTAACATGATAATGATGATGCAAGGCGATTAAGAAAATGATGGAAAAGATAAACTATATTGACTGATGAAAATATGAAGATGAAAGATGACTGGAAAAAAGGATAGCAGAACAATTGATAAGGATAAAAGTGACTAGTGATGATTGATTACGACAATCACAATGATTGCTGAAGATGGTGATGAAAATTGGGGATGATGATAATGATTGATGATCGAGCGATTGGATGGTTGGGTCAGGTAGCGATGACGGATACTGATAATGATTGCTCAGGGTGATCGGAGAATAGTGAAGATTGATAAAGAGAACAATCGCAACGGAGGTGAATTCCTGCTGATGGATGATTATTGATGATGATTGTGACGATTATGGTGACATTTACAACAATGAGGATGATGAAGATGATACATTCATTCATACCGACGATGATGATGACAAGGGTCATGATGATACACTATGGTAGTGATGTCATTGATTATTGTGATACTGATAGTGATTGATAATGATAGTCATGATGACAATGGTGATGACTACGATTAAGATGGGGGTGACTTAGATGATGATGATGATGATGCTGATGGTAATCCTCGATTATGATTATGATTATGATGATGATGATGATGCTGATGGTAATCCTCGATTATGATTATGATTATGATGATGACTGATCGTGATCATGAAGATCATGTTGACGACAATGATGATGATGATGATGATGATGGTAATCCTCGATTATGATTATGATTATGATGATGACTGATGAATGATCGTGATCATGAAGATCATGTTGACGAAAATGATGATGATGATCATGATGACACACAAAAACGTACAAATCGAAAGGCTTGATCAGTACACATTTGCTGCGTACCTCATCGGGATTTTCCGTTCCAACAATTTTCAGCTTTGGTTTCATTTTTTCTGCCAATACGAAGATCATATTCTCTTTGGCGGTGGCTATTTGTTCCTCCGATGTCTCAAAAAGTTCATAATTTTCCTTGAAGACAATCCTGAATGCGTTCTGTGCCTCCATTAACGGTTTCATTGTCGAGCAACTGTCGGTACAAATCCTCTTTTTTACTTTCTGCAAATGTTCCTCAAGCATGAAAAGCATTTCGGTCTGCGTCAGATTACAAGGACACTCGAAGACGAACGGGTCTGATCTTTCCTGCCAAGGATATATTTCCATTTGCCGCCCCATTTCAAACAGCTCCCTTGCCGTCTCCATATTTTTCGCTCTCGCGTGGCAGTTAAGAAACGCCCTGAATGATCTTTTGTCCTTTTCGATGTTGTACTTCTCAATGAGACTGAAAACTTCAGCAGCTTTCGCGGCGAAATCTCCTTCTGATAATCGTAACAGCACCTTATTAAAGCAGCATCCTGCATCCAGTGACCAGCCCTGACGATTATCCGATTGCGTCACAACCTCGTATGCATATTCGTATTCCTCATCGTTTAATAAACCGTCCACTAACTGGACCAATAACGACTTCCTTTCCGTATCGTCCTCATTCGTTGACGGAACGCCAAAGTCGGCAGCACGGAGGACTTCGATAGCTCCTTCTAAATTGGGCGTGCATTGGCGGAGACAAACCTTGACAGCTGCCATTGCTATCTGACTTTTAGTTCGATCTGGGTGGTTATCATCAAACGCGACACCGTAGTACGAGTAATTAATGTTCACTTTGTGAAATAAATTCAATAGGGAAAAAGCCTCGGACATTTCATTTCTTTCAATACAACGAAAAAGCAAGGCAACACCCAGGCGGCCTAAATTCTCCTGGTCCTCATTATGTAAAATTAGCAATTCTTCCAATTCCTCATCGTCCTCAGGAACCGCTTGGATCTGTGGGATTTTTTCCTTGACAAGCATCACTAGCTTCTCGTATCGGTTTATGGAATCATCCTGAACCAGCGCCTTGAATATTTCCAAAAGGATGACATCACCGACTGCTACTTTGCTGTCCCTCATTTTCACGTACAGTCGGCATACGTCATTGAAATTGCTAGACTTTGAAGCAAACTGTAAAAGAATCATAACTTGTAAGTGGATTGCAGCGCAAGATTTAGGCCACAAAAGCGAACCCACGAAGGATACATTTTTCCAATGCAAACACAAACCGAGTTCAGCTAGAGTTTGTAGAGCCTACCCACAGGGAAAAGTGGATGCAGAGCTCAACCGAAATTAGCTTTCGTGACACGTGCTACACTTTCGTCATTTCACAAGTCGCGGATGTAGAGGAGCGCTTATTCACATCAGAGACCCCACTAAGCGGGTTAAAGAAGTCAGGAGAAAAAACAGAAGAAGTAAAAGAGAAATAGAAGAAGAAAAAGATAAGGACGAAAAGAAGAAAGAATAGAAAAGAAGGAAAATAAAATGAAGAAGAAAAGAAGTAGGAAAACAAGAAAAAACAATAAAGAAAAGGATAAAAAAAGATGAATAGAAGAAAGATAAAAGAAAAAGAAGGAAAGAAGGAAAGAAGAAAAAAGATGGAAGAAAGAAAAAAAGAAGAAGGGAACGAATAAGACGAATAAGACGAATAAGACGAATAAGACGAATAAGACGAAGAAGACGAAGACAAAGTAGTAAAGGTAAATGTAAATGAAACTAGACCAAGGATGATTCCGTAGTAGGACAACAAAGACTGCTGGATCTAAGAGAAAAAAGCTGTGCATATAAAACAGTATGACAGGTAGGAGTGCTAGACTGCTTCTCATATTCTTCGTCAAAAAAGGACGATAACTTCAACTGCTAAAGTGAGACGACAACAGTGATACGACAGGATTATTCAAACTACTGTTACGATCCTTAGGTTCTTTCATACTGCGACGGTAAGCAGCGGTTATGAATGAGACCGAGGGAATTCCCACTGCGATATAAATGAAGCCAAAATGAACTCTACTGGATTCCAATTGAACATTTGCACATGCGACGTGTATTCAAGGTATGAATTAACCGATACCAACTTACCACGACACTGTTATAAAATTGCCTATAAGCCATTGACGGTGATCTTGCCAATTCTAGGGTCTCTGTAAGAGCTGCCTCTGGGGCATCTGATTCCGACTGCACCCCACAACTGTCGTGCCCCACGAGGGACGACGAGGTGGCAGTACTGAATTCATCCACTAGATGCGACTGTCTATTATTTAGCATCTCCTCAAACGGACTTCTCAGAGGCATCGCGGGAACGTCATGCATGAACCTGCAACGGCTGCCATTCGGACACGGCATTTTGGCGATGAAAAAATTGCACATGTCGCTGCAAAGACACCAAAGTGTACATCAAAGCTTCACTAGAATTAAGGGAGATAATTGGAAACTGACTCATAGAAGTAATAATTTGATCAAACTTCAATCCCAAGCAAGCATTTTTTTATACATTGTTAATGAATACTGAGAAGCTGTTTGCTTATCGAGCGGTGACCAACTTCTTCCTCTCGATGTGACCACACCTCATGATTCCTACGCCTGAAATTACCAAGAGCTGGCGACTCTCCTCATTCTAAGCGAAAGTTTAGCTAAAGGTGAATTCGAACCAATGACCATAGGATCAATGGACAAGAATCTTATTACTGAGCTATTGCTGAGTAATTTGCAATTCCATCCCCTTGTTTGAGCTAACGACACAAGATGGCAGATGAGAACTGCCTCGTTTTCCTTGCTGGCATCAACGTAGAGGTAACAGAAGGAAGAATTACTTGGTCCATACAACAAGAATATTTTACTCTCGTGGGAAAAAGTTTATCTGGGATGGTAAAAAGTTCGAGACAGCCGGTCTGCTTGTTACAAAGGCCTTTCGAAAACGAGGCGATATAGAAATTCATTCGAGATAGCGAGTTGATCATACAACTAGAGTTCCAGGTAGCGAGAGCTGTCTGCATTCAATATCTCCAACTATTATCAACCATTTACCAGATCCAGCTACTAATCACTAATCAATAGGCCTAGCTACCATTGACTACGCACAACTACCATCTACTACATCTAATACAAAGTGCGGCGAAATTGCGTTTCCGACTTTCAAGTGCAACACCTAAATTTTTCACAACAAAAATTTCATTCAACAAAGAACGAACTCGCTTTGTTCCAACAAACTACCGTCAACTCTGTCTAATTCGAACCTTTTGTTATTCGAACATTTTCACGATCTCCCAGAGAGTTCGAACCAGACAGAGTTAACTGTACTCAACTTCATATACACCCCCCGCCATGCGCTACGATCATTCCTCTATTTAGTTACCAAGAGACACCGTACCTTGATTCCGAACGAGTCCCTTCGCTTCCTACCATAGCTGTTGACATGGAAATGAGGCTGTGTTCAGTGGGGGAACTTATTGATGCGGAACTAATTGATGCACATGACCCCGCGGAATCCAGTTGATGATGATCGTCTTTGAAAAGGCGAGTTTTCGGGTAAGACTGCTTCATCCATTTGAGAACATCAAAAAAAGGCTGCTGAGCATCTTCCCAATCTTCTAATGCTGGCCCTGCTAGCTGGTACAGTTGCAGCGATGGAATGACGTCTGCCTTTTTTAACTAAAAGGTGATCACGTGAGATGTAAACGATGAAGTCTACGTAACCCATTGGTCATGATGGAGTGACGTCTTCCTTTTTAACTAAAAAGGTGATCACGTGAGATGTAAACGATGAAGTCTACGTAACCCATTGGTCATGATGGAGTGACGTCTTCCTTTTTTAACTAAAAAGGTGATCACGTGAGATGTAAACGATGAAGTCTACGTAACCCATTGGTCATGATGGAGTGACGTCTTCCTTTTTTAACTAAAAGGTGATCACGTGAGATGTAAACGATGAAGTCTACGTAACCCATTGGTCATGATGGAGGGACGTCTTCCTTTTTAACTAAAAAGGTGATCACGTGAGATGTAAACGATGAAGTCTACGTAACCCATTGGTCATGATGGAGTGACGTCTTCCTTTTTAACTAAAAAGGTGATCACGTGAGATGTAAACGATGAAGTCTACGTAACCCATTGGTCATGATGGAGTGACGTCTTCCTTTTTTAACTAAAAGGTGATCACGTGAGATGTAAACGATGAAGTCTACGTAACCCATTGGTCATGATGGAGGGACGTCTTCCTTTTTAACCAAAAAGGTGATCACGTGAAATGTAAACGATGAATTCTACGTAACCCATTGGTCATAAGCCAGAAAAGCTCTCGTTGCAAGTTTTTATGTGCAGAATTGATGGGAGCCAGAATAAAAGACATCTAGCTTCCTGTTTATACTCAATTGCAAAATTAGATAACGCGTCGCATTCTCCATTTCAAGCTTAGCAGAAACCAGAGACAGGGCTCTCGGTTTTTTCTAGGGAAGTGGATTTTATGAGGTGGTTGCCCATTGCCTTCCTCACCAATGGTGTTTTCATAGAATCCCATAGCATGCTCGATTTCGAGCTTAGCAGAAACAAGATACAGGGCTCTGAGTTTTTTCTAGGGAAGTGGATTTTATGAGGTGGTTCCCATTGCCTTCCTCATCAACGGTGTTTCATTGTGACACGTGCAGGATTCGAGCTAAAAACCCCTATGTTGAGAGTCCACACGCACTGCAAAATTACCTAGAGAGAAATGATTCCAATTTCAGAAAAATTGTCTTTTCATCTCAACTCAAACCATTGAATGCTCTTGACTTGGAGTTGGCCATGATTTCGAATCGCAAAACCAAGATGCAAAGGCGAGGGAAGCAACGAAAAACCCACAGAAAACAAAATACACTTTCCCTGAGGAAATTGAAGATCCCGTCTCTAGCTTCTACTGTGCTTCAAATCGAGAATGTTTGACGGAAGTATTTAGGTAACCGTGACAAAGCAGAGTATACGACGACTGTAATTTCGGGAAGAGAACTAAACAGGTTACTGATTAGACGGAGAGAATTTCATATCTGCTAATGGATGGCAATAGAAGCATTATAGCTTGTCGTCAAAACTGTTCCAATTAGAAATCTGCAACTAAAAAAAGGTATAGGTGGCCGAGAGAAGGATTTGCGAGATGTCAAGGGACTACTTGCTGCTACTCTACGAAAAGGATGGAAAAAACTGACGGAGAAACATGCAAAAGAAAAATCAACCAAACCAACGTGAATCAATGAAGAAAAACGACAAGTACAATGGTACACTGGTACACCCACCTCTACAATTATATCATATATTTCTTGGTAGCAAGCTTCACGTCTCAGAGAATCAACAACGGAAATCAGCTTCTCTTCCATCAAAAATCGCTTTGATTTGATCAAGATCCTCACGATTCTGTAGGAATCCAACACAGAATGCAATTTCTCACTGCCAACATAAGAGGCAATAAATTCACTTAGTTCATCAGTGACGTCATTTTCGGTGACATCATCCAACTGAATTCGACCGATGATCTCCATTGCCGCTTTGCACGTGGCTCGCGTTCCATCTTTTAGAAGCAACATGGCAAACATCAGCAGCGTCTTATTAAGCACTGGAATATCATTGTCTGAGATTATTCCGTGCACTTGGTTTGCGTACTGCACGTTCGTCAAAGGGCCGTTGCACGTCTGGATGAAGAAGTCATTCCAAACCTCACTTGGCACCGATACCAGCACGTCTTTAGGCAACTGGGGCAATTTTTTAATGACAGCCAACGCATGAGAAGGCTCTTTGATACTGCCAATGAGGCGGTGGACCAGATGTGGTGGAATGTTTTCGTCAGTGTAGAAAGTCTCCATGTGTTTCAAGAGTTGTGCAACATCGTCAATCGGTGTTCTGTGACGAAAAATGGACATATTTTGCGAATTCATTTACGAACTATATAAAGTCAACTCTGTCTAACTTAAGCTCTCTGGGGGGCCGCCAGAGTTTTCGCATTACGAAACTTTTGAATCACATATATTCGAATTATAGAGCTTTTTGCTACGAAATTTTCACGGGTCCTGGAAATTTTGTTCGAATTAACAAAAGTTCGAACTACATGAGTTCGAATTACACGTGGTTGACTGTATATTTATATTGTTAAACTAAAAACATAGGCGAAAATCTCGCTGACGGTAGGTAATTTGCGTCTAAACGGTCTATTACAGAAGAAAGAAACACAATTTGAATAGTAAAAATCCATGAAGCAAGATCTGATAATGTCTGAAGATGTTCAAGGTATTTTCGAACCAAACCCGCTAAATGAACGCGCACACAAATCTTCTGATATCTAATGATGTTCAATGTGAATTCGCTTTATGGCATAGACGGACTTTTAGAAATCAACTTACGGAGTCGTAGGCTGCAATGTTGGAGTCGTAGGCTGCCATGTTGGAGCCGGTTTCCCTTCTGGCCGTGTTCTTTGCTACAAAAACGAAACATCGTGTACCAATAATTCCTAAACTGTTACAGAGGTAGAGAATGGTCGAAACTACAGCTTGATTCAGCGAAATGGAAAAAGTTCCTACTTAGATCTTACAAACTTTCGTCTATGATCTTGAAAATGACGATGAACGATATTCTTCACAGCAAAATATCAAAAGAGCTCTTTCCGTAAACAAAACGCCCAATTTCGAGTTCACAGGAGCATAAGCAATTCGTTCAAATGATTTTGTTGCAAGAGATAAGGCAAGACTTCAACAACACATCCTAAATGTGAATGTCTCGTGATAAGCATTAACTATTATTTGAAATATTGAAATACTTTCATCGTGTGCAGTAAAGAGATCTTTCAGTTCACATCTCACAGTCTCCTAGAAACAGTGGCTTTTCTATGAATATGATTCTACCTGAATGTTAAACCTAGACAATTGGATACTGAGAAGCCTTTTTTTTGTGCTCATCGAGAAAGTGTCCCGGTCCTTTTTATCGTTGCGACCACAGAGAGCTAGTGACTCTCCTCACAGTACGTTTGATTTTTGATAATTTTTCTAGCATCGTTCTAGGTTTACATTTCTTGATTTCAAATATTGTACGTTCATTTTATAATTTATGTCATGGAGGGCCCCTTGAAAACCAGCACCAGCTGAAGGGCCACCCTCCTAAAATATTTGAAATGAAATGAAGTTTAGCTGAAGGTGGATTCGAACCACTGACCATGGGATCAATGCGTGAGAATCTGATCACTGGCCTATCCTGACACCTAACACTAGCTTGAGCAGTCTAGCATGTCTCATTTTGGAGAATCTTTTTCTCTTTTAATGAGTTGTGTTGGGGAAAGGCCATGGTGGCCTATACAAAGCCCCGCAAAGGAAGAAACATTAATGGGATGGCAAAAGTATAATTAGCATGTTGGTGCGATGGGATTGTTTACTCATTCGCTCCAATTGCTACGGCACAGAGACAAGAAGCAAAGAGGAGAGCGATCCTTGTTAGAGAGACTTGCGGGAATGGGTTGATTGAAGAGAATGTATGTTGACAAGAATCCTTTTCCATAATCTTCCTCAAAATGCCCTGAGAAGCTTTATCACAAAACCTGGCTATACTGGGGCAAACATAATGAACTCTAGGCCAGTATCATAACAAGAATCATGCTAAAAACTGCTTAAACCGCTAGTTCAGATAAAGAACGTTTAAGATTAATGTGAAAACACTTTCCTACTTGCATGTGTCCTATCTAGCATCCGATGGTAGAATTCCGACCACTGTGATGATCGTGAAGTGTCATGGTCTACCCTCTCGGTGTGACCACATCTCAATGTGACCACACCTTGTGATTCCGATGTCTGGAATCAGAGAGAGCTAGCGACTTCCTTACTCCTCAAAGTGCAAGGAAAGTTCGAGTTAGAACCCCAATCATGAACCATAAAGTATGCAATGAAGCGTAAAAAGCACAAGGCTGCCTCTGCACTCAATGACTTTAAATCAACTCAGCAATTACCTGGAGAATTTCGTGAACTTTTGAGCTCTTCGTCTTCGCCTTTAACTCTTCAATTGGAACAAATTTCAAGATCTCCTCTAAGAGCCTGTTTTAGAAAGGAAAGCCACCATCAAAATGCTATGAACGAGCAAGAAATGGACAACACAATTCAAACATAACTTATTGTTAAAACATACTCCAACTGTATGAATTCGGTTTTACACCCACCAATGCAAAATATATAACAGACATGCAATCATCTTCAACGTCAAACATTATCATGAAAGACAATGGAAGCTTGCCCATCCTAAATAGGAAAGAAAATCTGAGTCATAAATTCGATGTGTATGTTGAGAAGCACATTGATGGAGAAGTGCTGTCCCAAGCCACGGGATTGCAACGTAGGGTGAGTGGTTCCTTTACTCGCCGCCTTTTATACCACAATTCACTACCGCGTCTGTTTTTTTTTTTTTTTTTTAGTGGGTTATGTTGAGGAAAGGCCATGGTGACCTATACAAAGCCCCAACAAAGGAAGAAAGAAGAAAGCGATCAGCTAAGAGGATAGAGAGATAAGATCATGTGACCCAGTGGCAGAATGTTCGTATTGTATGCTGTAGGTCAGGGTTCGATACCGGTTCGATTCATAATAAAGACTTCAAAAAGAGATGGTACATGCCATTTCTCTGCTTAGCATC
Source organism: Pseudorhiza aurosa (assembly GCA_964026355.1). Lineage (NCBI taxonomy): Eukaryota > Metazoa > Cnidaria > Scyphozoa > Rhizostomeae > Lychnorhizidae > Pseudorhiza > Pseudorhiza aurosa. The sequence goes on along the minus strand of OZ032125.1, from coordinate 5,513,163 downwards.
CAGCACATTGGGAAAGAGCATGGGAGTGAAACACACAGTGCTATTAGCTGGTCAGCCTCCAACTGTAGCATTCACTGTTCTTGCAGAGCTGTGTGGTCCAAAGGCTAACGAAACAGAGATGGGCACAGTCTTATTCCATGAAAAATGGTGAGGAAAGGACCTTTGACTTCTTTGATCAATTCAACTATGAATAGACAGTTAAAGCGCATCGAGGACGGGGCCTTCAGCTTGGAAGGTGTGTGCATCAGTAAATGAGGTAACAGCTTCATACCGATGTTGAGATGGTCCTACCGATGTGACAATAAAAGTGAAAAAGCTCGTAGCATTGTTGAGCTGACTGAGAGTATCATTTCAATACAGCTACGTATAGGTATGGGCCTATTCTTTTATTCAAGTTCAGATGGGGACAATGCAGAAACCTTCACATTGGTGTCCCTGGATATCTATCGCCAAAATTGATCTCAATTCATCTTTGTCGGCTCGTAACCAATTCTGCAACCGCTTTCCCTCAAAGCACATTTGAAGGAAAGACTCGATGAAGAAGTTCAGTTAAAAGCGATCAAGTTCTACGTTTAGGCCTAAGATCACAAAATTCAAGCGTCTAACGTTCCTTACTTTTCGTTGATGAGACTGGGCGCTTCTGCTTCCAATACATCACAAAATCTGATCAGGCTGAAAAAAGACGAGGCAATGATTACGAAAAGCAAGCGCATGGTATCTGGGGATTCGTTCTGATTTATCGCATTACAAGCATTCCCAATGAACATGAAGATAGCACGCGAACAGCCATCAATAGCTAGAGATATAATGAGTGTATGAAGCATGAAGCTTTGTGTTGCAAAATATAAACGGCCGAAATCTTTCTAGATGAAATCGAGCACTACCAAAAGGAACATTAATTGCCACGTATAGATAAAAATTCAATCTTCAGATGAGGAAATCATATGGAAGGCATTCTTAACAATTCTTTCGACCTGCAGGTATGATAGAGTATCGAGGGAAGCGCATTTTAAAAGGATTACAAGTTGTGTGCTGGTGTAGTGGTTCACCTTACGGTCTCATAAGGAAGTAGTTGCAAGTTTCAATCCTGCACGTGTCACAATAAAAACGCCATTGGCAAGGAAGGCAACGGAAAACCACCTCATAAAAATCCACGTCCTTAGGAAAAATTCGGAGCTCTGACACTGGTTTCCGTTAACTTGGGAACTGAGTATTCTGTGCATTTTACAGTTACAACTGCCTCGCATACTCGATTTCCAGCTTAGCAGAAACCAGATAGGGCTATGCATTTTTTCCAGGGAAGTGAACTTCATGAGGTGGTTTCCCATTGCCTTCCTCGCCAATAGCATTTTCATAGAATTCCATGGCACGCTCGATTTCGAGCTAAGCAGAAACCAGAGACAGGGTTCTGAGTTTTTTGTAGGGTAGCAGACTGTATGAGGTGGTTTCCCATTGCCTTCCTTACCACTGGCGTTTTTATTGTGACACGTGCACGATTCGAACTCACAAGCCCTGTGTTGTGAGTCTGCATGCTTAAGTTTGCAGTTACCACTTACTAACGAGGGAAAAGAACTGAAGTAGCCACTGTAATTGATCTACACCAGAGAAGATCAATTAGAGAAAAACTCACTACTACTTACCTGTCTGCGTTGTGGAGAGACGAAACGAATATGGCATTTCTTACTAACAGCAGCTTACTTTTTTGAGGTTTGAATCCATGATTTTGCATTTCAAGAACTACTTCTATGGCACTAAAGGAGGAGAGATTTCAAAATGTGCATATGAATGGGAGGAACATATTTACATATTAATTCTCGCAAATTGTCAGCTACGCATATACTGATGGAGCCTTAACTAATGGACTGAATGTGAAGCTAGGTATGCAAATGAACAAACGAATGAACGAACGAACGAATAAAAATGAATGAGCAAATGAAGGAACGAAAGGATGAAGAAATAAATCAATGAACGAATGAACGAACGAGTAAACGAGTGAACAAACGAATGAATGAAAAAAGAGTGAAAAAATGAAAGGAAGAACAAAGGAATTAACAAATGAACGAACAAACAAACAAATGAACGGAAGGGCAAACGAATGAGAAAATATTTATTCGATAAATGGATATTAGCCTTTCTAAAATATTGTTCAGAAACAATTTCGAAACGGAAATTGGCGTAAAAAAAAATCGAAATCCAGAAGATTTGAGAAAACAGCGGTGTCAAAGTAAGCAAGCAAATTTCAGATACCAGAAAAAATGGTCAAAAATTGATGTTTAAGTGACTAACAGTGAAGATAAAAAATGCTGAACCTGTTGGAATCTTCAACTTTGACAAACGCTTCGATTGAATACATGAAATCCTCCACTCTGAAGCCAGTTTTTCTCCTCTCTTTCCGTATCAAGTCCAATATGCAGGAGATTGTCTGAGGAGAAACATAACATAACATGAATCAAATCTTCCACGTGCTGCTGCAAAGAGCCATTTGAGACACGTGGGCACAGATGCACAAAAATCATCTGTATATTTTCGATGATAGTATATATCAACTTCGTTTTTAATCATTTAATGATTGCGTTGTAAAGCAAATGGAAGGCCCTTGGCAAACTAGCACTCACTGAAGAACAATCACAGATAACTAGTGATGGCGAAGTTCAGTACTTTTTGGTAATTCCTGGCTGTTATTGGTTGGCTTACGAAAAGAAAGCCGTCATGGTATAAACACTCAATTAGGTTAAAGAAGGCAATAACTAATGACACAATAAATCCCAATCAATCAATCAATCAATCAATCAATCAATCAATCAATAGATCAATCAATCAAAAAAAGGAGATGACAAATCAACCAATCAATCCATCATCAATCAATCAATCAATCAATCAATAAAAAGTGAATAACCCAATCAATCATCCAGCGAAATCCTGGGTTAATATATCGTAAGATCCTGTACTTCAGCTGCAGAACGAAAAGCGTTAAAACTCGTGGACCGTTTTCATCCAACAATTGTTGCTTTGGAAGTAAAGGGCTTGGCAAACATCTTTGCCGCTAGAGAAACATTGGCATCCATTGGCAATGCCACAGATAGACGCATCATTATTAGTCTGGCACGAGCGTGGCCCAGTATTAAATTAGAGAGAGGCCCATTCCTGCCACCGACCTTCTTCCATACACCGTGCACAACCTAATTACATGGGCTAGACAAATACCTAAACACAAACCTCTGCATTCAAGTTCTTGACGTCATCATTTGCAGCCTTTCTTATCAACTCTTCCAAAACATTCGGGTGGATTCTGCTACCCTGAGAGATGATTTCGTTGCACGCATCGACACAAGACCCTGACGACAGATGTATAAGAAAATAATCAAATCCTGCTGTTTGCAAAAAATCGACTACGCTTGTTGCCTGACACGCTTATAAATCGGGTTTCCATTCGCCTGGTTTGTGACAGCCAATTTGGAAACAACTTTAGGCAAGACGGATCGATTCGAATAGCGAAAAAAGTATTCTTTCGGATCATAAAATGTTTGGATGTACTGCAAGGTACTCATATTATTTCCCGTTGAATTTCATTGCGTGGATGCTCCTTTATGTCGTCAGTTTCACAATCCACAACGGTCTGTTCTGTTCTTTAATGTTGACCAATCCTCTCGCCTGTCACTTCGAGACTCGGCGTAGGACAAAAACAAGAGCAATTAAGTATTGACGTACCGAAATCGTCTTCCAGCAAAACATGTCGAAGTCGTGTTCCACAAGTCATAGATTCTGGAAATAAAATAAAAATTACGAGGAACGATGAAAACCTGAAGCAATGCCTTAAAGCAATGAAATTACTTCCATAAAACCACTCAAGGCCCCTTTGATTACAAACCACTTTGATTACACTGCATTGCGTACTCGATTTCGAGTGTAGCAGAAACCAGATACAGGGCTCTGAGTTTTCATCCTAAATAGCTTTCAATATGGATATATACTTAAGTATAACTACAAGTATACTGCGTTGCATACTCGATTTCGAGCGTAGCAGAAATTAGATACAGAGCTCCGAGTTTTTCTAGAGAAGTGCAATTCATGAGGTGGTTTCCCGTTGCCTGCCTCATCGATGGCGTTATAAATGTGACACACGAAGGAATCGAACTGACAGTGAGTCCACATGCTTAACCACTACGCCAAGGTACCACCTTCAACTACAAGCCCCTCCTAATTGCAAGTCTCCTCTCACTAACAACTCACTTCTCACGCAATAATACCTTCCCATTTACAAGTTATTCCTTAACGTAAACCCCTTCTGTTCAGTCCCTTCAAGCTTTTGCGACGAAGTGCTAGCTTTAAAGCGACCATTCATCGCAACAACAAAGCAATGCTCTTTGTGCCTCTGAAATTGGAAATATCTAAGCCAGGGGTCTCAAACTTGCGGCCTGCAGGATGATAATTTTTGGCCCGCGTCTTAGAATAAAAATGAAGCTGTTTGAGAACATGGGGATATTTTTATCAGAGCCTTTCTTGCAGAAAACCTGATACGGCCCAGCCTCACCTAGATTCTGCCTCCAGTGACCCCAAGGTAAATTGAGTTTGAGATCCCTGATCTAAGCAACGTGTTTTCTAGAAAGGTTTTTGCTGAAAACCCAGAAATGGAATTTAGATAGGAATACGCAAGATTCTCGTTGCACTCCCGAAAAGCTGACAACAGCGCTTCTAAATTGTAGCTCTGTTAAGAACGAGAATTCGCCGTTTAGAAGCGCTACATCAATGTTTTAAATCGAAATTGGCTGATTTCTTAGCGGTGGGTTGTATTCCGCATTAATCCAGCATCACATAAAAAGAAAAAAAGATTGATTGGAAGCTACATAATTTGTTATACCTAACACTGCAGGCGTACGCTGTCCAGCGGCACAAACATCGTCTTCTGGTCTGCGGAGATTCCTGTAAACATTAGTTAAACTACAATTAAAGCAGAATAAAAAAGTCTTCGCGATTACAAAACAACCGACTGTGGGTTAAGTGATATCATGGGAAGAGGAAAATATCATGGGTCAGACTCGACAGTAGTCATTCAAAAATTGGTTCAAAAACGTCAAATTTCAAAAACATTTCAGCTTTTAAATGCGTAATTTTTCATGTTAGATGGCTATAAACTTTAACTTCACTGCTTCATCTAGCCTTAAATTCTGAAAATGCATCACCCAAAAAATTAGCTACTTCAAAAGTAATAATGAAAATCAATTGAAGGACCTCTCAAGTGAAAAATTTTTACTTTCTTATTTCTGATTCAGTTGAGCTCCCTGATTTCGAATCTACAAGTATTCTTCTGATGTCTCCTACCGTCTTCATTTCTACAAGAGGTTCAAGTTCGTTTTCAAGTTCAGAATTTGCTCAAAAAGAATTCTCGGAGACCAACTTTGTGACATCCCCAGTGACGTATGAAACTTTCTCGGTCAATCTTTTTTCTCGTGAGAATTTCTCGCGAATTAGTAACACAATGGCGAACTCAGTTTCCGATATAATGACGTCAACTTCAATTGCAAGTCGCTCAAAATACCGAGATGCAGAAATTATCGTGATTTATCGTGAAATACTTTGTGACGTCACAAAGTAAGTTTTGTGTCTTCGTTTTTTCTCGTTTCTTCTCGGTGAAGTCTGATTCAAAACGCTCATAACACGAAAACAGTACAAGATATGACAAAAATAACATGGGATTCGAGATCAGGACACTTGATTACATCTTATTCCAGAATACATATTGTTCAGTGGAGAGGCCTTTTAATGTTTTTCATAAAGTAAAGTGGAGTCCCATTCCCGAGGCGAGCACTGGGGAGCAGCTCCATCCTGTGCCGCGGCATTTTGAGGTGGGGCAGCCAGTTCTTTTCCTCACCGTAACCTACCCAGGCTTAATGAAGTGGGTAGAGAGGAGGTGTTGCATACTTGATTTTTTCGAGCGTAGCAGAAACCCGATACAGGGCTCTGAGTTTTCATCCTCAATAGCTTTCAATATGGATATATGTTTAAGTATGACTATAAGTATCCTGCATTGCATACTCGATTTCGAGCGTAGCAGAAACCAGATACAGGGTTCTGAGTTTTCATCCTCAATAGCTTTCAATATGGATATATGTTTAAGTATAACTATAAGTATACTGCATTGCATACTCGATTTCGAGCGTAGCAGAAACCAGATAAAGGGCTCTGAGTTTTTCCTAGGAAAGTGGATGTTATGAAGTGGTTTCCTGTTGCCTTCCTCACCAATGACGTTTTAAAAGTGACACATGGAGGAATTGAACTGACAACCCCTCTGTTAATAGTCTGCATGCTTGACCACTACGTCACCGCACCACTTGCAGCAGCAGCAGAGGGGGAGGGGGGCAAAGTGAAACGCGCACAAGGGGAATTAGAGAAGTGCCATCAAATACGAACATACTTGCAGTCAATCAGCATGATTACTCCCGATACTTAGTACACGTGGCCTGGGACGTGTATCAAAGTCTACAAAAAGATAGCATACCTGCCTTTCTCTTGATTTCGAGGACATTGCAGCGGGAAATTCATCGCCTGTGTGAAGACAAAGATATTTTCACATAAGGAACTCACGAAACGAGTGTTTGGAGCGAAGGCATTATACAGTGGACACAACTACAACAACAACCATTGTTATACGCGAAGCAATTTGCGAAAAAAGCGATTGTGTGTACTTGTCAAGTGGTTTCGCGAGACGCTGGTTTAAGCAATGGTGAGACGTTTGCTACGATCTATGCTTACTTCTGCACGACGAGCCGGCCTGCGAAGGGTTTACGCCACAATTACATAAATTCAGACTATCTTTGACCTTTAAAGAGAGGCGAATTGGCTTAAGAAAGCATCCTCACCAATGGTGTCGCGCCATTCCACCCAAATATCCCCAGTCTCAAAGCCAAACGTAGCCTCGCGCACAAGCCTGCATGCACTTGCGATATTCCTTTCCGCTGCATAAAGCGGTAATAGAAAATTAGTAAAACCGATTAATCAATAAATTAGTTCAATTAATGTTGGGCCATTCCCACCTACTACATCATATAGAAGGTTCGTCAATTATCAACCGAAATAGTGTAGGAAATTCTTCGTCGCACACGGATTTGAGCTTACAACGGTAAGTCCTTCGAATCAAGAAATCTTCAAAATTAATACCCAACTATGGGAAGCGCGTTCGCAGCTGCAACAAAGCAACCCAAACATACCTGGTGGTGGTTCCCGCCAAATTGGGGCTGGTTCAATTGGAATCGGGGCTGGTTCAATTGGAATCGGGGCTGGTTCGATTGGAATCGGGGCTGGTTCAATTGGAATCGGGGCTGGTTCGGTTGGAATCGAGGACTAGGTTGTACCAAGTTACCAGTAGTACCACCTGGACTATTAGGCCAGGAACCCATCATTCTTGGTGGAAAGTTGGCACATTGTCTCCGGTAATCTGGTCTTGGTAAAATACCTTCCCTCGCATTCCAGGTTTCTCTCTCATGTTCCCTATTCTGTACTATTGGAGTCTTCATTCGTAATTCTCTCGGCCTATTCTGTCCTGAGAGGAATGGCGCCCGCACATCTACTCTGTTGTTTAGCATCCTGTCAGAACCATTTCTGTCAGTCATCGGTTTCCCAGCACCACCTGAATTCCATTCTTCGTTTTTTCCGTTGCCCATTATTCCTGGTGATGCCTGAGTGTCCCTTTTCTGATTTGTGTCTCTATTGGCTTCCGAATCAGCCGGGGACACGGAACTTGAGATTTCCTTGAACTGATTGGTCATTTGCCTTTTCGTTTCTGAGTGATCCTTTTCATGGCAAATTTTTCTACGAGAAAAGATTCAATAATTTCCGTTGCAACAAATTCGTGAACTATTTCAGAAAGCGGGTAATAGAAGCCTTATGAACATTTTGGAAAAGCTCAAATGAAAATGAGAAAATAATGGGCGATTTGGAATCCCACAACTCTATCATACTCGTAGGCCAACCCATGCTTTTGCGAGCGATTTCTCTTAACTCTTAATACTTGGAAATCATGTAAGACTTCATAACATCCAGTGCTGCTTGAAATGAGGATTTTTCTCATGCTCAAAATGTTGCTGGCTTTGGAAATATCTCTATTTGTCATAAAAAAAATCAATCCCCATTTAAGTGATACATGGCTTCATCTACCCAGTTAGAAAGGCAAAAGCTGATCAGAAATGAGCGCTGGGCCCTGTCCCCAAAACGTCAAACTATTTTCTTTGGATTAGAAAGCATCTCCTGCCCGGGGAGCGGATTTTGGCAAGACCTATCAAAGGAGATGGAAGAAACAGAAAATCTGTTGATCCATTAGGAAAATATCACAAGCTGGATGGGGGAAGTTGTAACTGCAGGTTATTTAAAAATCATGTGGCACAAGAGGGCTTCTTAGATGATATATAAGATGACGCCATCTTATCCCCATGCTCAATTTCATGTATATTCTCATGGACTTATGTATCCACATACCCTTTTTATACTTTCTTTCAGTGGGGTTACATTAGCTGTAAATCATGTACTTCTTTGGAGCTGACGCTCGATAATTTTACGAAAATAACAATAATACTATCAACAACAGCAAAAACAAGATGAAAATTCAAATAAACCTCACTAGGAATAAACAAATGACCGTAAATCAAAAAAGGAAATCAAGAAAGGTTTTACAGAGAAGAAGACTACAAGAATAAAATTGCGGGATGGAATTAAAAAACCTGCACAGTGTACTGATTTGTGAATATCGCCGAAACGAGAGACAGGGGTCTGAAATTTGCCAAGACAGTGGATTTTATGAAGTCATTTCCTGCTGCCTCCCTTACAAATGTTCTCTTTGATGTGAATCAAGCAGGGCTGGAGTCCAACGCTACTGGTAATGGGTTGGCACACTTAAGTCACTGCAATATGGCACAAATGTATGCTAATTATACTAAGATGATATCAGTGTTTGCTAACACCCCAAAATTGCACTGTGAAACAAAACTAAGCTTTAGTAGTCAACATTGCTCACCGCTTTCCACGATCACATGAAATTTCTTCCTGTGTTTCATCAGAGCTAGAAATAATAAAGAAAAGAGTAATAAAAACTGGGTCAAATCATGGCAATTTATATCAATATATAAAAAAATATCAAAAATATATCAAAAAAGAGGTAATTTGCTTTCTAAAAAGGCTGCTATCTGTCCAAAAAAAGAAATATATTACAAATTATTCTGACAAAAATTTTCAATTCCAGTTAAGTCGGCCAGGGTAGATGATCGTTTCTTCATTGGCTTCATTCTTTCCTAGAACCCAGCTATTACATAGGGCAAAGCTCTAAACGAATGATTTGGCTAGTCAATTTTCATCTTTGCACATAGTTCTTTAACTTTCAAGTTCTCTCTCATTCTTTAAGTTATAGCTTTACCTGTACTACTTCTAGCCTTGATTTCAAAGTTACTTCTGTCCGACCAAGTGATGTAGGATGCCGGAGTTTAAACCTTCCTAACTTGCAAAATTCTTCTTCTTCCATTTTGCATCCCCTGGTTGGGGAAAAGTCGTTGCAAAAAATGTCCTCTTGTCTATCAGTACACCATTGAGAGGCTTGCGCTTTTAAGGACAATTACACTTGCACTTTTATTACCATGTCTGTGAACCAGTGGTAGAATGCTTGCTATGTACGCAGTACGCCAGGGTTTGATACCCAGTCGAGTCATACCAAAGATTTGGAAAAATGAATGGCACATACTGTTTCCCTGCTTAGCACTGAGAACTTTGGGAAAGAGCATGGGAGTGAAACACACATTGCTTGCACAGCTATGTGGCCAAGAGGCTGATCAAACGGAGATGGGTGCCACCCTATTCATCAAAAATGGTGATGGAAGGAACTTTTTGACTTCTGTAGACTGTTTAATCTTACCATACTGCTAATAGGTGCAAGCCACCCTGGTGGTATCACCTGCGTATCTGATATTATATATGTTATGTATCTAATACATCCATATCTGATATTTATCCAACATATCTTCCTTGAATAATCCTAACTGTTTTTCCTTCAGTTTTTCCTCAACTTCAAGTGAATTTCTAGCCAACTACTCTAGAATAATTGGGGGGATCAAAAATCGGTGTAGTGATCCTTTCTCAAACTTGGATGTGCCTGAATGTTGACCTTCAAGCCTCACTAGCCCGAAAGCATTAACAGAAGAATCTTTAATGATCCAAAAATCAGATTGCTGGGAATTCCATGCTCGTTTAAGGTATTCCAGAGGGTATCATTGGAAGGTGGGGCTAAAATCTAAATGGAAGATGGGGTAAAAGTGCACAAAGGACAAAAGAGACAAAACTGATGTTCTGTTCAATTGCTGTAAACTTTTTTGAGCATCTATCCTAGCCATGATAGCCTAGAGAGAGCCAAACAAAGGAAGAAAGAATAAAGGAAAAGGCTAAGAGGAGAGAGGTCAGATCAAATTCATTGATCTTAGATTTGCAAGTTGTAGTATTCAGGAAAGGAAGAAGAAGGCAAGACGTTCCGGAAATTGCATGATCTTGGGTTGAATGATGATTCGTGGGATAAAGTTTGTCAATTAGGCAGTGAAACTTGGAAAGGTTGTGAATACTGAAAAATTGGAATGGTAGATTAAATAATATACCATACACACTTACTGAGATGCTGCAAACGGCTTGCCAAGCTTGTTTAATTCTTCATGGCTTCCAACGTCAAGATCATCTTCATCAGCATGGATTGACATCGAATCAAGCTCATTCTCTTCATCACTGCCAACTTCTTCCTCATCAGATGCTTCCATTGAAGACGACCCGTGGTCGGCTTCATTGTGAGAGTTGATAACATGACGCAAGTCATCCCATTTTAAAACAACCTCTTGAGACGAGTGGGGGGTTTTCAAGTCAGCGCTGGCGTCCACAGCTGAAGGAGGACCTTCCAATAAATTTGCATTGCTGCATCCACCTCTCTTGGAACTTTGGTTTCTATTAGTTGCAATATTCTTCCCATTGGCATACAAAAGCTGCTTTTCTGCCTGCAAATTATTGCCTTTTGAGCAGATGCTGTTTACTCTATTCACACATGTCTTCCCCTTGTCATTTACCTTTCCATGACATAACCTATAAGCAAAAATCTCATGTTGCATATTTTGTTTAGTGAGTTATGTTGGGGAAAGGCCATGGTGGCCTATACAAAGACCCAACGAAAGAAAAGAGAAGAAAGCGAAAGGCTAAGAGGAGAGAGAGATCAGATCAAATTTATTGATCTTAGATTTGAAAGATGGTAAGTTGTAAGATTCAGGAAGCAAGAAGGAGGCAGGACATTCCATAAATTGCATGTTCTATGCACAAATGATGATTTGTGTGATAGAGTTTGTGAACTAGGTAGTGAAACTTGGAAAGGGTCTGAATGAGTTGATCAACTGAGGAGAGCAGACTGTGGTAGCACAAACATCAATTACATGAACAATCTAGATAAGAAAAGAAAGGATCATATTAGATGCCTGAAAAATGTTACGCAGTACACCAGGGTTCAATACCCTGTTGAGTCATACCAAAGACCTTAAAAAAGCAATATTACATGCTTTTTCCCTGCTTAGCATTCAGAACTTTGGGAAATAACATGGAAGTTAAACACACAGTGCTACCAGGTGTCCAAGCCCTCAACTGCAGCATTCACTGTGCTTGCACAGCTGTGTGACCCAAAGGCTAATGAAATGGAAATGGACGCCTCCATATTACCAAAAATCGTGATGGAAGGACTTTCACTTTTCTTTCATGAATGTTAAGTCAAAACTAAGATTTTAGAAATTCACAAACTAAGCTCTAACAAACAAACAAATATAAACCTGGACTTCAACCACCATAATTCTCCAAATATTTTGTAGAAACTCCACTGAATGTCAAGCACAAATTATTAAAACAGAGAAGAAGCTTTTCTGTAGAGGTATATACTCATCATACCTTTTCAAAACATCTTGATCAAGTGGTTCCAATTTAACTTGGAGGAATTTGTCCTTGCTATAAGGTTCATATTTTCTACCTGAAACTTCTTCAAGATCATTGTCAACTGGCTCCTCTTTGATCTTTATGGCATCAAACATCTAAGGCAAAAATATATACATGTATGTTACAAAGAATTGACAGGGTTTAAACAGAGGTTCCAGAATAAGGAAAATTTGTGGGCAGGCAAAGACGAAGCTTGGAAGGAACATGGACTAAAAATGGTTAAAATACATCAAAATGAGGATGGTGCTGATAAGGTTGATGGTAATATAAATCATGATGAATCTTACTGTAATAATTCTTGCAATGATTCATGACGATTAGCGTTATTGTAATGATGCTAATCATGATGGTACTGATGATGATTGATGATGATTATAATGATGAGGGCCTCCAACGAATCAGATATCATTGATGAAATGATGCCAATGTCCAAAGAAAAGCGTGTGGCTTTCGTGGGAATTCTGTCAAATCCAATGATCATGGCATATTGAAAATACATCTAGTCAGAGAAGACTAAATCTCAGGTTGGAGAACGGGAATAAGCATCAAAAACATATTTTGCATATGACTATTCTATTGCAAATATGATCATCTTTAAGATAAATTATCTTGCAATAGTGGTCTACCATCTAAAAAGTGTAGCAGTCTCCAATGAGGAATCTCTTGAATGCAGGCATATGTGTAAACATTGGGCTCTGAATGTCTATGGCAATCTGCAATGATGCTCAAGTACTATTATGCACAGCTCGCACTACTCAAGAGATTGAAATTTCTTCAGAGGAAAGTTTACAGGACCCTAATGATAACAGCATGCTTGACATGCTGATAGGTTATTCCTGTATACAAATTTGTATATTATTATTATCATTATTATCACTATTATCAGAGGAGATTTTTGGTTAAGATATAATCAAGACGACTTTGGTTGATTTCAATGCATTTACACATCTCCAGAAAAGAATCAGGTGACTGGCCAAAAATCCCTGTACAACTTATGGATAGATTAACGAATTGGACTTAATAATTGCTTCAATAATTGCTGTTATTAGTAATAATGATAATGATGATGATAGGGAACTGCCCCAAAGAAGCTTTGCAGGATGAGGTGCAAAGCAATCTACAATGTAACACAGTTTCCCCATTGTACCACTTATTACATATTTTGCTCCAAAAACAAACCATAGTCAAAGCCTGAACTTCTTCCTTATTGATTAATATTTACTTAATAATACAACTCATTTTCCTTTCTAAATTATTATTATTGTTAGTCACTGTAAGCCAGCCAAATACAAGTTACCTTTTTAGTGAGATTTGTATTTGCAACATTTAAAGTATTTAATAAAAGAATGAAGTTTGAAAAAATTAAAAACCTGGGCTTTGCATGGATGCTACATTTTGCTACTCATTTGTTGTTTTTTGGCTTCTACTTATCAAATATAACATTTACGCAGTATGCCGTATATCTCTCAGAGTTTTTCTTGAAGTATTAACAAATCCATAGAATTTTCATATATCGGTATGGGGAAACTTTGCTACAATGTGGAACTGTGTGACATGGAGAAGGTTCATGAGAGAGCAGAAAAACTGGCATGTGACGCGACAATGGTGAAGAACCATTAGAGGTAGCTAATTGGGACTTATAACCTACATTAATAAAAGAAGAGCGACAAAATTAATAACCGTACTGCGCCACAATAACACAAGGATCCATATAATAATTTCTGCGCAGTTAATTACCGCCTGCTTCAATAAATAAAGCCATGAATTGGTGACAGTAGTTGTAGTGCTGACAAGGTTTACTTTGTATGAATATTTCTACCATAATAACAATAATAATCATCATCATCATTAGTGTTTCAGTCCTCAAACACTCCAACGCTACGAAGCGTGCCCCACCAGCACAGTCAACATATCACTTATCTATGGGGATGCGGGACACAATGATAAAATCTTATGTAAAATGAGCAACCTTCTGAACGCCTTCGAATATCCAAGAGGCTGCTTTCAACGCACTGTCCCACGGCTATGTACAGCGGTCAAAACAAAACCCATCGAGAACATCTCTTTGCCAATTTACGTCAAAATTAACTATACGTCAGTTTTTCCAGTATGTGGGTACATGCCTCTTGCAACTGGATGCTAAAAAAGTTATGCTCAGTTTCCTACAGTATGCTTTCTGTCCAGGACGTAGCTATGGCAGTACAGTCCGCCGCCATATTTCAAAATGTGTGAGTTGGTACATATGCACGCATGCGCCTCTAACATTGCTACAGATACAGTTAAAATGCTCCCTCGCAAAGTCGCTTGTATTCAAAACTGACAGTCACTATTTTCATCAAGTTTGTCAAAATCACGGTCAGTTTTGATTGAAATCTGACAACTGGGGGTTAAATCTGATCGTGTATTTCAGCCTTACAATTTTGACTGACTTCTTCTAGAACTTGATCCTATCTCTCTATCCTCTTAGCCTTTCGCTTTCTTCTTTCCTCCTATGTTGGGGCGTTGTATAGGCCACCATGGCCTTTCCTCAACATAACCCACTGAGAAAAAAAAAAAAAAGTAATTAGGTGACCACTAAGCTTTGAGAAGAATAGCAGTGCTTTCGTCGATCAAATAACAGGACGAAGATTTTTAACCAGTTTTGACTTAAGTTCCCAACTATATCTTAACTAAAAACCGCCTTGTATACTCGATTTTGAGCGTAGCAGAAACCAGAGACAGGGCTCTGAGTTTTTCCTAGGAAAGTGGATGTTATGAAGTGGCTTCCCGTTGCCTTCCTCACCAATGGCATTTTAAAAGTGACACAAGGAGGAACCGAACTTGCAACCCCTGTGTTATGTGTCCACCTTTTTTAGTGAGTTATGTTGGGAAAGGCCATGGTGGCCTATACAAAGCCTCAACAAAGGAAGAAAGAAGAAAGCGAAAGGCTAAGAGAAGAGATAGAACATATCAAGTTTATTAATCTTAGATTTGAAAGATGGCAAGTTCTAGGATTAAGGAAAGCAAGAAGAAGGCCAGACGTTCCATAAATTGCAAGTTCTAGGGATGAATGATGATTTGTGGGATCAACTTATGCATGCTTATCACTACACCACTAAATGCATTTGTTTACTAGTATCGTTAAAACCCTTACTCTTTCGCACATGATAGGGACCGACAGAGCTACTGCAGTTGAACTTAAAACTGATAACGCACCCATTCAACGTTGACGTTAGGGAATATATGGGCTACGTCATTATTTGACTGGAGAAGTTCCTTATTGTTTATCAAACAAGGAACTGACTGTTGACAATGGGGCAGGCGACACGCATGGAATGACGTATGACAAAGCAGCAGGCCATTAGCCGTTTTCATGCTTATGCCTGTTTCTAAATAGTTGAAAATGCTGAACAGTGAACGAGAAATCGTAATGGAAAGATGAAATCAAGTAAAGACGACTCAAGCCAAGGATCAACTTTGAAGCTTGTTGACGAAGAGCAACTCGTTGGTCCACACCTCGACGTCTCAGATTTTGAAATTGAAAACACGATGATCTTTCGGGCCAATGATGTGAATGATTCAAGCGCCGTCACAAATGTAAAACCAAAGCAACAAGTTCCGACGAGGATTAAAAGCATGAGTCTATCAGTGCTGACAATTTCACAGATTGTTGTTGCTTTGGGCATATGGATCGGATCAATATTAGGCCTATCGAGAGCCGATGGTTTGAAGATTCTACAAGTGGCTAGTTTGCTTTCCACAGCAGTAGTGAGTTGAGTTTATTTGCAGTAGTGAGCACGTTTCTGCCCCTAGTCCAGTCTTGGCAGAAAATCTGGGGCAATCATCTCTCGAGTTTACTTCCTGGGGAGTGCCGTGGTGTAGTGGTTAAGCGTGCGGACTCGTAACACAGGGGCTGTGCGTTCGAATCCTGCACGTGTCATAATAAAAACACCACATGCGAGAAAGGCAACGGGAAACCACCTCTTTAAATTCCCTTCCCTAGAGAAAACTCAGAACCCGGTCCCCTTTTTTCTACTATGGTCCAAGTCCAGTATGCTATGCAGCATACTTATAGTTATATTTTACATATACATATATCCATATTGACAGCTATTTATGGTTAAAACTCAAAGCTCTGTCTATGGTTTACGCTGAGCTCGAAATCGAGTATTCGACACATTTTCATCAAGCCTACCTGTGTATACTATATGTATCCCAGAATTCGCCATAAGCATGAGGGAGGTAGTCGAATATTTTCCTAAGGAAGTTTTCCTTGAGGTGGTATTCCACGGCATTCTTCACCAAAACTGTTTAGATTGTGACCTGGTCAGGTTTCAAGCGTGCAACCCCTGCGACAACAGTTCGCTGACAAGCCAGCAGACAGTGCAGCACTGTGATGAATGGTACGACAAAAAGTCCTTGCCCATTTCTTACCACTGGTTTCCCGAGGAAGCGGATTGCTATTCTTCAATCTCAACGAAATCTGCGAGTTATCTTTGATCGACACAACACAGAAATTATGGACTGATTTGTAAATAGCTGTATGTGAGCGATGTGTCACCAGAAAAGTAACGACTTTCCATTGTACAATAGGAGCAGCGATCTTTTCCGACGTTCTATAGCTGTTGAAGTAACTCAGTGGTAAGATTCTTGCGCATTGATCCTATGGTCAGTGGTTCGAATCCACCTTGAGCTAGACTTTCACATAGAGCGAGAAGAATCGCCAGCTCTCTATAATCCCAGGCGTAAAAATTACTAGGCGTGGCCACATTTGGAGGAAGGACCAGGACACTTCTAATTATCCAAAGGTCTACCTTTGATATTTAGGTCGAATCATATATATGAATAATATTCATATATTTATGTTATAGTATTTATATGTAGCGTGTTCATACTAAAATTTACTATCATCCACATATCAGATCGTTTTGATAACCTGTTCCATTAATAAAACGGTGAAAAATTGGCTCATAATGATCTATTTGAAATATCTTTTTGTAGTTTCTTTCAGCTGGCTACATTGGAATCAGAACTGTTAAGAAGCCACTGAAATTTCGAGTAAGTTGCTGACCATTTTCAAATCATTCCATCTCTGAATGACATTAATCCAAACCAATTTTGCCTTCCTCGAATTCACTTGATTTCATCGTATGAATCCATTTAACGAAATTGTTTGCAATTCAAATGTATTCATTGAACAACTTAACTCAATGCTAATAATAAATAATTATAATAATATACGAATTTATGTACAGGAATAACATCTCAGCATGTCAAGCATACTGTTATCATTGGGGTCCTGTAAATTTTACCAGGAGTGGGGTAAAGATGTTGGTATCTTTTAAGTAATCTTTCTTCGAAATTGCCAAGGCTTCCCTTGCATTTTTTCTAAATCGAATTTCTGCAGAAATCTGATGCCAATTAGAACCAATTTTCAACTCAAGTTACAAGTTGTTGGACATTTTTTAATTTCTTTTTCACTGCACTTCATGCTTTTTGTAGACCATTTGTGGTGCTGTGATTAAGTATGCGGACTCAAATCACAGTGGCTGCAAGCTCGATTCCCCCAGGTGTTATAGTAAAAACGCCATGGGTGAGGAAGGCAACGGGAAACCACCTCATGAATTCCACTTCCCTAGAAAAGCTCAGAGCCCTGTCTCTGGTTTCTGCTACGCTCGAAATTGAGTATGCAACGCAACTTTGTATTCCACTGACCAACTCGATTCAGCTTACTGACGATCCTACACGTGGCACCTTGGAGGTTCTCTTGAAAAATTTCCAGTCGCAAGATTCGACTTTTGAATCCCTGTCTTACTTCTCTCCAGGTCCTTGTATACATTGGTCTATGCATCACTTCAATCACATATGGCATTGTGATGATAGCGGTCAACGCCTACCATTTTACCACGAGAACGGCGAACGGAGATCTCCTCATAGTAGAACTGGTATTTGACTGTGTAGAAGTTGTTCTTGCAGCCGCAGGAATTGTCCTGGCACGCAGAATACTAATGACCGTTTTTGCAGCACCAAACTCTACGTTATAGAAGGACCCGTTCACCCGACCGTCGCACTATAATCAGCGCATGAGCCGTGATGATATTTGGCAACGGAGTCAATTGAAAATGCAATGCTTCCATAAGCCCCAGGACATCTCTTTGCAACAAGTGGTAGATGGTAGAACAAGACCCTGTTTTCAAAGGACTCTGGTGAAGGAGGGACGTGGGCGCCTTGGTTTTGTCCCTGCGATTATGATCCAGATATGTAGGCCTATTTCAAAACTGACATTCGATGCTAGATTTGACTCTTTGTTTTGTAGAATTTTTCCCCAACAGTCAGAGCTGTTGAAATACGTTGTAATTAATTTTGTCTTTAAATTGGAGATTCTATCCCTTGAAGTTCTTCTTTAAATAGGAAATTGTCCAGATACCCCACCTTAGGACGTCTCCAACCAATGACGCCTAGAGCCGGTTCTGAGACCGGGTAATTAGCTGGGACGGAGTCGGCATTGTATAATAATATCTACCAACGGATTTTCAACAATAGTCTGATTCAAGTTTTCTTACATTTAATGGTATAATCATCCGATGTGCTTTCATTTCTCTCTGCTTTCTCCCTTAATGGGATTCCCACCTAACTGCTTTTATACTGCTCTAGCTGTAACCATGAAGCTGATGGCTGTTGTACTCACGGTCGGAATAAGAACAGGCATCAGTTTCATGGTTACAGCTAGAGCAGTATAAAAGCAGTTAGGTGGGAATCCCATTAAGGGAGAAAGCAGAGAGAAATGAAAGCACATCGGATAATTATACCATTAAATGTAAGAGAACTTGAATCTCTAATCTCTGTCAGAGAAATCGGGTAGAGTTGCCGACAAACTGCAAGACAGGCGAACCCAAACGCAAAGGAAACAGGCCACTTGTCATGTGTAAGTGGTCGAACATTTCGGCTTCTGTCGTAGCCTTTCACAGCAATACCGACATCTCCTTAATCGTCTGTGATATGCACATTTGTAGACAGAGCTTGAGAAGGAAAAGAACAATGCTTTTGTATACCATAAGTTATAATAATATCTACCAACGGATTTTCAACAATAGTCTGATTCAAACGAAGTTATAAATTTTGAAAAAATTCAGTTACTTACTACCAAGTTCAAACAAAATTACCATTTTCTCAATTTCTCAACATGAAAACAGGCAAAAATGATTCTTGACTGCTCAGGGAAATGAAAATTGGAGGAGATAAGACTGCTTTCCCATTTGCCTAAATATGTACAAGGAAAAGGTCACAAAAACATTCTACGGTTCTTCTCCTGTTTCAAGTTGAGGAGAAAAGGTCACAAACAAGTGTATTTTGGGACTTTGATGTGGCGACAAGCAGCAGGTTTGCCTCACTCAAAATAAAAAAAAATGAATCAAAGTGCGTTAGCATCTTGTTCATCGGTGCAGTGCTTTGCAGCGGAAGAAATACGAAACAAACGCGAAGAAAACCCCACCAGGCAACAGATCCCAGCTAATATGCTGCAAAACTTGCCACATCTATCATGCATTGGTCAAAAGGCGTGATGTAATCATAACTACATTCAAACCTCTTGACACACAAATGGCCGTCTTCCTCTGCTCTGAACGCTTCTTCCTCTGCGATGAAACGTCCTCATGTTGGACCCACACACAAATGGACCAGTGTTGCAACGGCTACGGCTACGGCCCAAGGCTCACGGTTGACGTCAAGCGTGGCAGTTGCGCATTTTCTAAGGTGTCCACCGGGTAAACGTGCCCATTTTACAACTTTTTTTCTGTTTTATATAGGTCACACCCTGCTATGTCTGCTTTTCACTGCATCTTTGCGCCAGTGTTGATGAACCCAGTAATAGCTTAGTTCCCCTTGCGTGCGGGAATAAAGCAGAGACACTGGGACTAACCAACTGCTTTTCGCAAATTTAAAAAATGCAAAAAGAACTCGCCACTTTCACGGCCTGTTGGTGCTCGCCTTCCATTACATCTGTGGCTTCAGCAAACAAATTCAAAACAAACATATACAGCCTTCATACGCTGGACTATGAATTTAAATAGGTTATGTACAAAAACATTATCGCAATACTCTTCGGCGTGCAGGCCATCAGATGTGGAAGCTCGCGGTAGGGGATCTTGCTACAAAGCTGCTCCTGCAGTTAGGACTTGTGATTCCAATCTGAAAAAGAGAAAAGGAGAATGAAATCAAACAAAGAAAATGTGCACCATTTAAACTGACCAGGCCCTTTCTAGAAATGGAAACCAGTTACCGCTTCGGCGCGTAAAATCTCGGCTGGCTCGAGCTTGACCGACCAGGTGAACATGCTTTCTCCTTCAAAATTAATACTGTCCAACGGGCAATAAAAAATGGAAATTTGGTATATATGATTGCAGTATACAAATCCAATACTTGTGTCTGCTCATTGAAATACTGAATTGTGGTGAACATTGTATCATATTTTGTATCACAGAGAAACTTGACTTTCCCTCAATAGACGTGCGTTCATCTGTGTGGTCTTGAGAATCCGCCCCAGCATGCAATTAAGATGTGGACGAGCTCCACCAAACACTGAACGAATGTATTTGCATTCAGTTAATTTTCTTGGTGACGAAACAGAAAAATAAAAACGTCATCGAAGGAGTGCTGGGTGCTTTTCACACTTTTCACAAAGAGAATCACTTTCAGATTTACACCCTAGATGGCGGGCCAATTCTTGGGTACCAAAATATACTTTTCCACCAACTTTGACATCAGCGTAGCCCACATAAGGCAACATGGCGGAACGCGCGTCGGACAATTACTTTCAGATCCTTTAACAGTCTACAGCGTAAGCAAACGAAACTACCACACCACACAAAGCCCAGCCAGCAGGAGCAACTCATATTTCTCAACTAGAAACGTGCGCTGTTAATACAAGCTGAAAATACCCCTTGAAAACCCCTGTTTCAGTCGGTGGCACGCCAGAGGGATTCAACCGAAAACGGGGCACAGTCGCACTGGTACAATAAACCAGAAAGAGGTCTTGCGCCAACACTGTGCGGTGTTTGACATGCGTTTGTTGTGCAACAGGAATGAGTGGGTTCAACCTAATGGCCAAGTCGCTCGTGGCACGTTTCTAGGTAACAGGATATGAGAGGGCCTCGATACGAACCTTCAGCGGGCCCTGCCTCTTTTACGTGCCTATGAAGTGAGAAATCCTATGATTGGAATTTCATAACGCAAATGGGAAAACAAAATACATTTCTGGAAAAGGAGGACAGTCAATAAGAGCACCATCCCATTAAAGTAACCTTTGAGGGTGGCTGTCATGCGGCAGTGACGGGACACGAACTGAGGAGCGAAGATGAAGCATGCAGAGTGGTGGCCCTGGAGTTTGGGGTGGAGGGCAACAGAAGTAGAGGGAGGCCGAGGACACAATGAGTGGAGTGTGTGAGGACAGATCTGGAGCTGAGGATGCAAAGGGGGAAGATGCACGGGACAGGAAAATGGACCAAAGGGGTCAACCCCAGTGTCTTCTGGGACAGTGCCGACAGCGAAGGGTGGTGACGTCATGCTGCAGCACAATCCACTTATCTTAAGGGTAGTTCTGTTGTGCCATCATCTGTTGTGCCATCATCTAGGACTCTCTGCAACAAGTAATGCTTGTCTACGCAACAGACGGGACGACTTCTTAAACCCACAGCATTGGCCATAGTCTTGATACGGCAAAACGCGGTACATCCTGGCCACCACAGTTCTACATTACTTTGCAAACACGTCCGTTTTACGATCGAAGCCTCTCTTCGACGAAAGATAAAATCCTTCTCACCCATTCGATTTTCCAGTGACTCCAATTCTTCACTTATATTCTCCAGCGTTCAGCGGGGGATTCTGAGGTGAACGCTGGAGAATGAAGAGAAGAATTGGGAAAGACGTGACAGGGGCTGACGTGGGCTGCCCAAGACAGAAAGGGTTGAGAGGGCTCTGTGGAGACCGCATGTGCCCCAGCCGCACCACCAGACTACAGATGATGATGATGATGATGATGAATTCTCATTCATTCCCAATTACGGTAACGTCACGCATAAATCACGCCAAAAAACTTACCGAGAATTCTTGATATGAACCAATGTTTGCCGGTTGAGCGTTTTCTTTATTTACAAGTGATCCGCTAACCACGGATGCCTTTGATTCGTTGAGTTGTCGTTTTGCTGGCGACGGATGGTGGTAGGTGAGATTATTCGCTGCCAATGGCCTCGATCGTGCTTGTCGGAGCCGATTCGACTTTCGTCGGGCACTTGACGCCTAGTGCGAGACGTATTTCAATGAGGAAAACGAGAAGTTGGATGAAACAGAGGAAGATCAGACATTTGCTGGGTCATGCCAAAATAAGATTGGTAACGAACTGTAAGGTCTAGCTAAGACTGGCATTTTCGGCGCCTTCCTGACTTGGAAAACCAATATACTAGGGTACCGACCTCCGTGGAATTTTGGAGAATTTACAATGAAGCGAAAAAACGCTTGAAAAAGCGTTTTTCAAAATCAAAACTACCATCAATTCCTCCATCTTCGTAACAATAATAAATTCACTTATTGATAACGTTATCTTATTACATAGCAATCCCATATATTCTGTCCAACAAAGCTGAAATCTGAGCAGGTCTACACAACTGAAGGCATACAAAGAAGAGCCAGGATTGGAGGAAGGAAAGGTGACATCAAGACTTACAGCGACTTTGCTCTTGGTTCTAGTTGCTGATTTTAGGCCTGGTGTCCTCTTCTCTGAACCAGGTGTTTTTCTTGGGGTATTCACAATGCTCGAGTGAATGAACTTAGTGTTGTTGTGCGTCGCATCAAGCTGCCAAAATGAAACACAAATTCAACCATTTGACTTCCCAACTTACAAGGGCAACTTCAGTCAAAAAATAGCACTCAGACTGTCTTCGCAGTCAATCTGATTGTTTTTCAAAATCAAATAAATTCCCAAAATCCCCAAAATTTCCAAAGCTAAATCCTCCCCCCATTCTCTCGCACTCTAAATACGCAGCTTCTCAATACCTGAAATATATGCTGAAACTGAGTAATAGTGCAGAACTATTGAGATCAGACAACTTGCATACTAAGCTAGGTATTCCCACAGTAAAAACACAGAACAGGTTGCAGATAGATCATTAAGGTTGATGGCGCCTAGACCATGGGGTGACATTCTTAATGAGGTAAAATGATGCGTCGATATTGAAACATTTCAGAAAAAATTAAAGGCATTTTTTATACGTTATGAATGGACATTATAGGCTTTTCAAGACTTTTATGAACTTTAAAGCGGACTTGAACATGCTACATCAAAACTACGCTATGTTAATCGACTAATTCCTAATCTGAATGTTATCGAATTTCACGAATCCGCTTCCTTCACTGGAGATCTTATTTTTCTATATACATGATTCTACCTAGATGTCAAAGGTAGACATTTGGACACTGAGAAGCTTTTTGCTTATCGAGCAGTGTCCAGGCCCTCCCTCTCGATGTGACCACACCTCGTGATTCCTACGCCTGGAATTACAGAGAGCTGGCAGCTCTCCTCACTCTAAGTGAAAGTTTAGGTGAGGTGGGACTCGAACCATTGACCATAGGATCAATGGGCAAGCATCTTACCATTGAGCTATCCTGACACCTTCATTGGATTTTAGATCTTTATTGTGGATCGATTACCCCTTCGACTGATACATTACAGTACTTGGCAGTTCACTTCTGTGGGGCAACCTTGTGTAGAATCCTTCGTGGTTGTGACAGCATGTGAATTGAAATCGGATGGTCATATCAATACACTGTCACGGATTTCAACCCACTCGCATGTCTATTTCTCGGACTGGGTTTGAGTCGGACGTGAAATACACACGAAATTGAGATTCAGGCAAGGAATCGCCAGGTCACGATCAAAGCAAAATTCGCTATGTCACATATTTCCTCTCCCGGGGTAGCAAAGGGACAGCTCATCCTCTGCGAGTCAGGTGGCGACTTGAAGAGGTTAGTGGCAGGAAGAGGATCCAACCATTACAAGCCCAAACCAAACACCACGAGGTTGTGAGCTCGATCTTCAGTAGTTCACGCCGGCGAGTCCACTTTGTGGGAGAAGCCTGCAGAAGCAGAAGACTGCCGAACACTCACGGTATATTTCTGGAATTAAAAGGTGAGCTCTTCGACCACCACTTCTCGTCAGAAAGAATATTTTTCACGTTAGAAAATATTGTGGCGAAATTTCTCGCCCAAATTTGTTTCCTTAACGTTATCTAGTTTATTAAGCAATAAAAAAATAACTCACGCGACCCCTTTTTGGTGACTTGATAGGTGTCCCATTTCTTAAAGGCGTTCCAATGGCCTTCCTAAAAAGATAAATGTGAACAACATTCATCCTATGAACGAAAATGAATTAAGACGGCTTCTCACTGGGGTTGGTTGGGGCGGGGAACAGCGTGGCATGCACCGATCGCACCAAGAACTTGCTTGTTGAATTCTACTTCAAACATCAGCACGTCAACTTAGACTGGGTCGCTCTAAACTAAGGGCCTCCGATTTGCGGCTCGCGGCTCGCTTGGTGCCTGTAGAAGCTATTTTGGGAACAGTTAACGCAGCCTAACAGCTTCACGACAATCCTATATCTTTACGCTAAATTAACGCTACCTTAAGAAAATCTTTCGGTCTTATTGATTGTTAAAATTCTGAAATGGAGTTAAAAGGCCTCTGGCAACAAAAAGTTCAGTCTGTGCCCAGAGGAACACCATGAGGGTAAAGAATTTCCATTGATGGCGTTCGAGAATATGAGATATTACTGACAAAGTTCTATGTGTGAATACCTGATGGGACCCTTACCCGAAACAAAGCAAGTTATACTTGACATGTAAGTGAACCGTTGAGACGTAACATGCATTAGAAGATCTTTACGAACACGACTGTTTACCATTGCAGCAAAATTATCCATGTCAACCCAGACAAAGATCAATTTCACAAACCTCTTGGTAGCAGATGGTTTGCTGCCAAATACCATTTCTTGTTTTGTATTTTCCAGTTTCACTCGATTCTGGAAAATTAATGTGTGAAGTTGCTGTTGGCATGGCAGTGAACAATAAGACAAGAGATGGCTATCGCTGATGACGAACAAACAAAAAACAAACACGAAAAATACGCTATACGGTGCTTCAGAGAGATCTGTCACTACAAGTAATCTAATCGCATTTGCCTCTGTCGTTACATCATTTGAAAAGTATTTGTATGGGCTACCGAGAAACATGTCTTACACCCTTTGGTGTTATCTATACTCTCAAAAGCGATTTGATTCTAATCTTTTGTGGAAAAAACTTGCCTAAGTTAAGCAAAGTCAACATAAGTCTGCTGTCAACAAGATTGAACGAATGACCCGCTAGAAAGACGCATACATTTGAATTTACAAAAGAGCGGAAAACGGGGAAAAGAGAAATAGAATCGCAAACTAGAAACGCAAGTCCTGTAAGCTTGCTCGGGAGAACAAATTGACAGGAACACTTTGCAATTGATTCTTAAAAACAAAGAGGGAAAAACCAATGAGCATCCCAAAACTGGATATAGCTTTGTGGGAGAAGGAACAGAAGTTCTACAAGAGCATTCGAGGGAGAGGGAGAAAGAGAGAGAGAGACCCTGAGAGAGAGAGAGAGAGACCCTGAGAGAGAGAGAGAGAGAGAGAGAGAGACCCTAAGAGAGAGAGAGAGACCCTGAGAGAGAGAGAGAGAGAGAGAGAGAGACCCTGAGAGAGAGAGAGAGAGAGAGAGAGAGACCCTAAGAGAGAGAGAGAGACCCTGAGAGACCCTGAGAGAGAGAGAGAGAGAGACCCTAAGAGAGAGAGAGAGAGAGAGAGAGAGAGAGAGAGAGAGAGAGAGAGAGAGAGAGAGAGACCCTGAGAGAGAGAGAGAGAGAGAGAGAGAGAGACCCTGAGAGAGAGAGAGAGAGAGACCCTAAGAGAGAGAGAGAGAGAGAGAGAGAGAGAGAGAGAGAGAGAGAGACCCTCAGAGATAGAGCACTAACATTGCCAGTCTTGGCAGAGGCTACGGATTATTTCAATAAGTTCTGAGGGTTACCAACATACTTCTCTACCTAAATTTTAGGACAGGGTTAATAGCTGCTAAGGTAATCAATTAAATAAATGACTTGGTCAGATTGCCGTACCCTTTCTTGCTTTTTCTCCTCCTTGAGAGCCTCCCAAGCTTCGTGTTGTGAAACGATTCTGTCTAAGTAACGAGCACCATTGTACAGGAAGAACGTCTCGTTGTCTTTTTCCCACTCCTTTAGGGACTTTTTCAACTCTTCCTCGATCTGTTGAGGGAAATCTGCAATCATCAACACTTGGCAGTTACGCTGTCTCATTCAGACAATCAACTGGAACACGGCATCATCTAGTGCATGACGGCACGACAGCCGAACCAAACAAGCGGTGCAAATATAACTTAATAAATTCCGCTTGCAATATCAGCAATATGACAGAAAATGAAACCATGGGATGCACGCTTTCCGGAACATAGGATATGATAGCTAAATGTGGATAGCAAATAACGGGGCAGATTCAGTGATTAACGATTCTACGAACCTATTAGTATTTGACACTTGAAGTTTATGCATCACAAAATAAACAAGCGCACCATCACTGATAATATAGTTATCTGGAAAAGCCTTTTTAAAATTCAGACACATCTACACACAATGGGGCACATCTTGTTGAATCAGTAAGCACGGGGGCTCGTCAGTTCATTAGAAACATCGCGATACGGCGTACTTTGAGTAGCCATTTTGAACTGGGAAATACGAATCTTGTCCACGCATTAGCCCATCTAGCGTGCAGTGTGCGAGGGAGGCTGCATTTTGATCTTGAAGACGAGTCCATTGGCTTACAATAATTTGCGAGAAGGATGCTTTCGTTACCTTGGGTAGGCCCTTTTCAAACGCTGCCCTGATTTTGGCCTCCTTCAACAAAGCGCCACCTCTTGCTGTAAACAGACGGTCGGCATTCGACGATTTGTTCTGTGAAAAGGAAAAGAGAGAGCGCAGAGGTTAACGGCTGCTTAAATAAGGCGAAGAAAGGGCTCAAAAAACGTTGATTGGTACACGAAAATTACTTTCAAATGGTGACAAACAATACGGATTACGGGGTGGGGTTGGCATGAGAATCAAAATTGTGGAGTTCTTGTCAATGGAACATAACACGGGGAGTTGTGTCACAAAACTCTATGTATACCAACGACTTATGTCTGCTCTTCTTACACTCGCCGAATAAATGCTGGCATATCTGCCGCATTCTTAAGAGATCGGGCTGAATCTCTGGTTTTCGGAGACAAGAACAATGTTTAACCCAATCTTCTTAAAGGAAATATATCTTGTTATGCATAAGCCATAACTGTAGACCAGCAAAAACGATAGGTCATCTTGGTTTTGATAAAAAAGAACTGCATTGCATACTCGATTTCGAGCGTAGCAGAAACCAGAGACAGGGCTCTGAGCTTTTTCTAGGGAAGTGGAATTCATGAGGTGGTTTCCCGTTGCCTTCCTCACCCATGGCGTTTTTACTATGACACATGGAGGAATCGAATAACAACTCCTACGTTACGAGTCTGCATGCTAAACCACTACGCCACGGCACCACTTGGTTTTGATAAAGGCAGTAAAATCAATCAGGAAATAGAAAAACAATGATGAAGTCTGAAGACGTATAAAAATATAAAGAACTGAGTCGGGTTTTAACTTCGTATCTACCAGCTTAAGGGGAGTGTCACAGGTTGAATGAAAAATCGTCAAGACAAACAAGTCAAATAGAGCATAAGATAAGGCTTTATCACAGATTAATGATAAAAACGATCACTTTTGCCTGGTAAAAAAGCTTAAAGCAGCATCTGAGTTCACATCAAGTGTTTTGTACGCTGCTTTTTGACGTGAATCGCATTTCCCTTTTCACGTGATCAGTTTCTACATTTACCATGGAAACGAAGCGATGTACAGCCTTGCTTTCAAAACCAAACGTATGGCAAAATCCTCACGAAAAATGAGCCACGTTCATGACAATCGAAAATGATTTACCTCAAAATCCATTTTATTCTGCCACGATGCTTCTCGCTTTTCAATCAGTTTATATATTTTCTTGTTTTCGTTGAAATAGTTGTTCATAATTTGGACTTGATGTTCGTGCAGTGCCAACGCCTCGTCATCATAAACATCTGAAAAAGGAAACATTCAGGACGAGTCAGAATTCCAGACAGTGACCTGCAATTAGCAAGGCAAAATTTATTTAACATATTGTTATCTTAATAATCCTTACGCTATCTTCATACTTCCTCATATATTGTTTTCATATACTGTACATATGTGATCCTACCTAGATGACGAAGGCAGACATTTGGACACTGAGAAGCTTTTTGCTCATCGAGCAGTGTCCAGGTCTTTCCTCTCGACGTGACGACACCTCGTGATTCCTACGCCTGGAATTACAGAGAGCTGGCAACTATCCTAACTCCGAGTGAAAGTTTAGCTGAGGGTGGATTCGAAATACTGACCAAAAGAATCTTACAACTGAGAGCTATTCTTACATTTAATGTTCGTCTTTTAGTCACGTATTTTCAGACACGGATAGTAATAAACTGTCAATCGTGATTGTTTTGCTATGTACTTCTGTTCATACGAGGGGACTGATTATAGCTTTTCGAAGTATTTTTGAGCCTGTCAAATATGATCAGTGTAGTGTTTACGCGTGCGGGCTCATAACAAGTGGGTCGTGAGTTCAAATCCTGCATGCATCGCAATAAAAACACCAGCAGTGAGAAAGGGAACGGAAAACCAACTCATAAAGTCAACATGCATATAAAAAACTCAGAGCTGCCCTGTCTACAGTTTCTGCCATGCTCGAAATCGAGTATGCGACGAAATCAAATATGAGTATGATGTAAAAAAAACTGCGAATCGCAGACTCTGTCTCCAGCAGAATTCTCTCAAATAAAAATAATAAACTACTCCACATATGATGTAGAGGAAGGGAGTCCGTAGAATCTTAAGAGTCGAAAAAGTCTTGCTATGGCACCTCCACGGTCACTGAGTTTTCGTTTTAGACACTGACCTTGGTAATACGGGGTGAATTCATGTCTTTGCTCGACACTGTAGTAGCACTTGTCCCACAATGCATCGAGCTCTTTGCGAAGGTTGGTGACGAATTTTTGCATGTGTTGTCTTTTCAGCTCTTCGAGGCGTGCGAGCTCGCTCTTCAACTGAAAAAAAAGCAACGGTAAAATCAGCACTTTGAAAGGTGTTGTCGAACCTCATCCGGATTATCCGGATTCAACAGTGAACTCTTTAGAAGCTTTGCCAGGTATGAATCTGTAAACGAACCTCGGCAGCTGATCGATGGTGAAATAAGTGACATGTCATAGTTGACACATAATCTATTATGACTATTATAACCCTCAACTGGACCATTCCAATTTGGACGATATGTTGCAATCAAGGAGTGTGTTCACACCGCCCCTTTTCTCTAAAATTAGCAAGTTAACAAAAATTGAATTCAACAAAACTGAAATTCGAACAAAAAGACGGGATCGAATCTCTTCGAAGGTAGTCAATCGTGTTTGCACCATCGTCGCTCATACCCTCTAAGATTAGCAAGTTAACAAAACTGAAGCTTCGAGCGAAATGACGGGATCAAGTTGGGTTGGAAGATGGCAAATCGACGATTTTGCTCTTTTCTCTTTCCCCAAACAAATCATTCTTAAGTCACGGGTAAAGTCAGGTCACAACATTCACCTTGAGAGCGTTGTAGCACTTGATGTCACTGCTACCTTTAAGTGTGCTCACAACTGCAGCTAAGTTACCAATGACTTCTTTTTTTATACACATGATTCTTCTTAGTTATCGAGCAGTGTCCAGGTCTTCCTCTCGATGTGACTGCAACTCGCGATTCCTACGCCTGGAATTACAGAGAGCTGGCGACTCTCCTCACTCTAAGTGAAAGTTTAGCTGAGGTGGGACTCGAACCACTGACCATAGGATCAATGCGCAAGAATCTTACCATTGAGCTACCCTGACACCAATGATGCTACCAGTTCTACACAAAATCTTTTAGCAAAGTAGAAATACTCACGGCATTGGCAGTTTTCGGGCATAGATCAGCGTGCTTGTCACAGAACGACTTCCTCTCATCTCCCCCTACTTCCAGTCGGTCCCATAAGGCTTTCACTTTTGCACGCAAACTATCAATTTCGCCAACCAGTTGTCTGTGTACCACTTCAAGCTGAAAAATGATGAGCAGGATACATGATGCCATGCTCTGACATTGTTTATCAGCGTCCTTTGAACGCATAGTTACTTATCAGGGTTGTGAGCCGATTTCTGAAGTGACCACAACTCGTAATTTTCAGTGACTTGAATTACAAAAAGATGCGGCTCTTCTCGTGGACGCTGCCTTGTAAACAGAAGAGAACTACTGTCTCTCAAGTCAGTCCTTAAAAACCTGTAATACATCTTGACCTTCTAAATAGCCATTGTAATTGCTACTAGGTTTCACCAAATAACCATGTTATAAGTTTTTCCTTTCCTTAAGTTCCAGGACACATGTTGACAACAGCATCTTTTGTTGAAATGCATATCATGCTTTAAGATTTTTGATATCATTACAATAATAATAATTTCGAATCTTTATACTGGATTAAACACTTCAACATAAGATTATCTGTCATAAATGTGGGTCCATTATTATGTAGTAGAAACGCCTCCATTTGCCATTAACTCATCTAATCACATAACCCAAGTTTTTGGCATGCAATGCAGCCCAAGACATTTATGACAATATACCAATAAAACCTTGCTTTTTAAAAAATATCATTGCACAGAACATCTAAATCCCTTTCGTATGGAATGAGGGGTATGTGCAGCACTAAAAAACATTCCTCATCGTAGTGTGCTTTCCTATGTTGCAAATGCTTTTTCAGCATTGAGATCTCCATCTACATTACATGTATGACCACAGGGCATGCCAACAAACAGGAGCAAATGTTGAAGGTGAATGGTCTCACAGTCAACATAGTGTCAAATTTTCACGTGAAACAGGACAAGAAGTGATAGATGATCACCTGACTCTCCAAGTTTTTCAGTTTCTCTATATTTTCACTCGAAAGGCAAAACTGCTCATCAGCCTTGTCACTGCAGAAGCCAATTTCAAACTCTGAGCTTGGTTCCATCTCTAGTTCAGTCCATAGCTGCTTGATTGCTTTTTGATGCTTTTTGAAAAGACCAAATCTCTTTTCCTACAATTGCATGGAGACGGTAACAATTGTGACCAAAAAGGATGAATTGTTAATAACGATATTACATCTAAATTACCACAATAGTAATCATCATCATCGCCATCAACACCTCTATAAGTGGCCTCTGAATCATCTTAATCACTATCACCTTTGCCTTGATCAATTTAGATATTAGTCATGTAACGTTTGTCGTTAAATTTGTAGGTTTGTTGTAGTTTCATATTTTCATTATTTAATGTTTTGAAAAATTTGCATTACATGGAATTTAAAGAAAATCAAATGATGCAATGAACCTTCAAGGTCAATTTCATCATCATCATCATCACCACTGCCATAATAATAATAGTAATAATCATTATCACCAACATTGTCATCATCACCACTATCATCACCATAATAATAATAATCATCATCACCATCACCGTAATCATCATCACCATCACCATCACATAATCCTCATCACCATAATCATCACCCTTATCAGCCTTATTACCATCACCATCACCATCACCATCACCATAATCATAATAATCAACATCACCATTATCATAATAATCATAATAATCATGATAATCAACATCCCCACCACCACCACTAAAAGCACATCAATAGCAGGTGAATTGCCCACAATAATTAAAGGCAAGACCACAATACTCTTTTAAAACTACAAATATATTCTAAGTGAAAATATAATTCTCAACTATAAATATCACTCTTAACCTTAACTACATCACATGAAAAAGGCAATAGAAAAAGTGAAAAAGAGCTTGATGCGAAAACTGCATTTACTTACCATTTCTGCATGCAAAAATTTGATGTTTTGAGTCAGTTCATTCAATTGCTGAGATGTAGGGCAGCCAACAAAATTCATCTCCAGCTGCTCCAAAGCCAGTCTTTGGCACAATTTCATTTCTTCAGATCTTTTCGATGTCAGGATTTTCATCCTTTCATGTTTTTCCTGTTACAGAAATTTCATTATCTTGCATCAACAAAACAAAATTATAAATATTTGAGCAGTGTGTAGGAAAAGTTGGGAAGGACTGACTGTCAACTCAGGTCTAAAATAGATTAATGCAATTTGTTAGAAAGTGGGCATTTTTGACAGGAAGAACATCAAATACAACATTTTTCATACCTTGTTCAATGCATCGACCTTACTACGAAGCTCTGTCTCTTTAACGATCAGCGACCAA
Source organism: Pseudorhiza aurosa (assembly GCA_964026355.1). NCBI lineage: Eukaryota > Metazoa > Cnidaria > Scyphozoa > Rhizostomeae > Lychnorhizidae > Pseudorhiza > Pseudorhiza aurosa. The sequence continues at coordinate 5,480,717 of OZ032125.1, read as the reverse complement.
TCAGTATCTACCTGTTTGTATAAAGAAAGACACAAGTCAAAGATTGCATCATTACTATGTTGTATACTTGATTTCGAGCATAGCAGAAACCAGAGACAGGGCTCTAAGTTGTTCTGGGGAAGTGGAATTCATTAAGTGGTCTCCAGTTGCCTTCCTCACCAATGGTATTTTAAAAGTGACACATGGAGGAATCAAACTCACGACCCCTGTATTGTGAGTCGGCATGCTTAACTACTACGCCACGGCACCACTATTGCATCATTACACATGTAAACATGTATGTACATCATTTTAAGTCTTGGGTTCAACCCCTGAAGAGGGAAAAATGCATCACATTTTCCACTTTACTATAAAAACTCAGAACCCTGTCCCTTCCAATTGATAAGCTAAAATTAGACTATGCTTTGGAGTTTACTTGAACAAGCACAACTAAAGGAAAATGAGATAAAAAAACTAGATAAGTATTTCTGCTTTTGATAACTGTAATCAAAACAAAAGTACTGCCTTCAAAAACTACAACGATTTAATGGGATAAAAAAGGCAATAATGGCTCTCCGTGTTGAAAATGCATTCAAAGCTGGTGGTAATAGCGAATGACAAAATCTCATTTAGAGACACTACATTGGTGCTTCTTTGCCAGCAGTATTTGGTAGTAGGATTCTCATTGTTAAAAGTGTTTCATCTGTACTGATGTATCAATGTACTATTACAATTGCCATCATCATTATCATAGCAAGTTGAAACTACCAGCTGAGACATTTTCAAGAACTTTAAACAAATCAATGTATGAAAAAGTCATTAGAACTGTGGTGCAGAGTTCTTTTCTACAAGATCTAGAGCAGAGAAAGTACAGAAACAACACAAGAATCTTTCTCCTCTGAGGAAAAAAGGCAACGAATTGAAACAGAATAAACCTTCCTTAAATTTTGCAGATGAAATTTAAACAATACCTGGAACTTAGAAATCCCAAGCTCTTCAGTCAAAATGTCTATCTTGGTAGTGAAGTCAACAACTCTCTGCTCAATCTGACTTTTCAATTCTTTTTCTTCAGTTACCATATCATTTATCAAATCTGAATAAAACAGAATTCTAATATTGGAGAGGGCTGTCAGTTTTTTACGAAATGAGGAGCTACCTTTCTAAGAAATTGGTTTTTTCAAAATACACATCATTGATGTGGGAAAATAGAATTCATATGTTCAAAACATCAAACCATTTACAAAGATATCTTGGTTTGTCCGTCATGTGCAGAGAATGGAAATTTTCGTGTTTTCGCTCAGCAAGTCAATTTGAATATGCCGATCACAGGGAAGGGGGGGGGGGGGGGCGGTGAGAGGGAATAACAAGTTTCAATTTCCAAACATCTTGCTTTCATCATCCACGCTATATTTTTTGCTCTTCATACCATTCGTAAGTTTCAAAATGAATTCACAAACAAATTGCAATGAGATTTTACAATAGTGAATTTGTATTGCACACGATAGAATCATCGCATTAGCCAATATTGGGGCCCGCTTCATGTCATAGCCAGATAAGCAGCTTTTATTTACTTACTTGCTATTAGATCAAAAAATCTTTCATTTCTCATCAGCTTTTGCTCATCATTTAAACCAATCTGATTCCATATCGTTTCGAGGAGTTCTTTCCCTTTTTTGCAAACATCTATTACTTTGCTAACAGTGTCTATCTTATGTGTAAGGCCTCTGCAAAAGAGCAAATTTTTGTCAATGAATAAAAATGCGATTTTCTTACTGCTATAGGTCAACAATATGAAATCAAATATATTTTAGAAATAACATGAATGAATTGTAGTATGTTTATATTATTGGATCTTTCAATCCATCATAAAAAGTTGAAAGAAAAAGTTCGATAAGGTTCCTAATATTTTAGGCCTTGACTGCTGCGACAAGAATACTAACCTTGACAAGTCTTCAAAGCTATCAGCCATCTTCGGAATCGGATCGACCGACAGAAACTTAGACCGTTTCTTTTATGCCACTCTCGTCAAATCTTGATCTCGATAACGTTTGAAGATTTGTCTCGAATAGCATCAGAAGTTTACATACGCTCACTGCTGTGTGGATCCACGATGTTTTAGCGCCTTCAAACCGTTCCGCTATAGCATCACGTGGTACGAAACGCGCCTGTTGATTGGTTCGACCGTTGATTTGAATGATCTATCGAACAGTGGTAGGTCAATTTCAGGCGTTGACTAAAACATTACAATTCCAAATGTTTCAATTCCTCACAATTCTTACGCCTAGCGTGTTCTCAATACAGCTAAATGAGCGGTTGGATGGAACAAGTCCTAGCCCTAGCTTTACCCTCCGAGAAATGTTACGTCCTCATCACAATGTTTGAGTGGGTCATATTTATAACCAGAGCTTGACAAGATGACGAAGTTTCGATAGAATTGGACTATTGTACGGTGCAAACAGCGCACATTAAACCTGGGACAAGGGCTCCTATTTATTTGAAAGGAAACACGATACTTTCTGCTATAAATTACTTTGCTACAGGTTTTAAGGGGTCAAATTCCACTTATAAACACTTTTCCAAAGACATAGCATCTCATTTCTCACAAGTTATCCCGTTTGAAATGATTTTCAGTTTGCTTTGAAAGTCTGTTTTCCCAATATTGAATCATTTGATGCGTGTTAGTAAAGAATTAGTTAAGAATATGTACCAAGGAGAAAGCCACCAACACCCCTTCCTCGTTGATAATTGGATATGGTTCTATAGATATAAATTTGACTAAGTAACAATCCTGCAAGGGAGGGGGCTTGAGGGACCTAGCTCTCTGGACGATATTCAAATGTCATTTGGCCACCTTTTTGGAAATCTACATGCTCCGCTTTTGCAGTTGAAAGAGAAAGATTAACAAGGTCCTGTGAAGCACCATATATTAGGCCGCACCTCATGATAGTCATCTGAAATATCCATGAAAAGATGATAAAATGTCAATGTTCAAAAAACAAGAACGCATGGACTGGGGCCTAGCCCCCTGAACGAATTCTGTCCCAGAATTGGCCCCTCTGCTCAAATAAGGTCATTTGTAGAACTGTAACATCATACAGCTTTCAAATCTAAGATCAATAAACTTGATCTGATCTCTCCCCTCTTAGCCCTTCGCTTTCTTCTTTCTTCCTTTATTGGGGCTTTGTACAGACCACCGCGGCCTTTCCTCAACATAGCTCACTAAAACGAAATGTTTTGAGACTCTCGATCAAATGCTATTTGAAATAACGTCTGAGCTGAGAAAACTAATGACTGAAGTTCAGTGAAAATAGAAGTAAATACTTTAATTTGATATCTTAAAAAGATTGCACACAAGAAGCGAATGCAATTAAATGGTAAATCTGTGACGTGTCTGCGTGAATAGTAAAAATGTGTCCTTTCCTTCAACATGAATTACGCAACTTTGATTAGAGCAAAAAAATCACAGCATACGCTACAAAGCATTTTTGACAGCTTTTGACCTTTTGAGCACCGTTATGACTATCATATTCGGTTTTTATTTCGTGAGGAAATAGATCATCTCCTTCAAAACGTAGTAATATTTTGTTTCGCCATCGACCTCTTCCTTTGTGAGTGACTTCATTAGCTCTATCCTGTTCTTCTCCTTTTCGTCATCAGTTATACTTGAAGCGTCCGTATGTGACCACGCACGTGCTACCATCCTTCCAGCATCTGTTGATTTACCTGCTTCAGACAAATCGATTTTCAAATCATTTGCAAACTTAACGCAGCTCCAGCCATGCTTGACGGCAATCAAATCAACCTCTACATACATCAACCCTCCTGAATCTTCCTCGCCCTTGTCGTCACTACCCTTCTCGCTGTTTGATTGATGATCACCTCCTTGCTTGCCTTCCTTGCATTCTTCTCCTTCACAGTGTTCTGCTTCCTCGCCAAAAAACTCTTTATTGAAATCAATGATGGCAATAAGTCCATCTTTAGCCAGCAAATCACCGTGGCATTTGGCCAGAATTTTTTCGTGATTCTTTAGCCAAGATATCACATGAACAAAGTGAATCAGGTCAAACTTTTTGTCCTGGTCTGCATTCAGACCGAGTAGATATTTTTCAGACGTTCCAACGTCGTAAACGAAGTCAACGTTCAAATTCGCTGACGCCTTTTTGAGATTCTCTTCACAAACAGCCACTGCTTTTGGATCTGGCTCAGAAACAGTGTAAACGATTTTACGGCCTTCAAGCCCGTCGACCTTTGCAATGGTTGACAGCACCTCCATGAGCCCTTGGTCAGGATAACCAGTTCCCGAGCCAACAGCTAATATCCTGTATGGGTTCGCTTCTCGAAATCTTGACCGTATTTCTGTGACGAGCTTATTCTCGATCCACTCTTTATGGCCTTTCACAACACTGGATGCATAAGAGGTATCGAACTGACATTTAAAGTCACTGTATTCTTCATCCTTGGCTACGTCGCCTGAAGCCGCCATCTTGAAATTTAGGCTATGATTTCAAGAAGGCAGACAAGCCGTCCACACCCCCTTTTGCGACGGAAGGACGCATTGTTGTTCGTATGACAGGGGGTCGCATGCAGCGAATGCTTCCAGGGAGTGAACTTCGGCCATCGCAGTTAACTACTGTATAGTTCTTTCGATTGACTATGAGTGAACGAAGCACAAGACTGCTCATACTGGAAGCTAGTCTGAAGAATAATCGAAACCTCTTTCAGTTAGCAAAGACATTTTCACGTGTGAATTTTCCAGCTTTCTTGTGAGAAGGATTTGATCAATGCAGGTAGTGAGGAAAGCTTTCATTGACGTGCTTCCATGCTCCCCTTATTTTCAAATGCTTCCATAAGACTGATGTATCCCATTAAGCTACCTCAGCCAACTGAAAATTGCTCAAAAGTTTGCGGTCTCAAGCTCCAACCCAGAAACTAAATTTCTGTTTTCAGTAGCTTATTCCGCGAAACCTAGTTGTTGACCTCCTGACTTCTTCCTTTGCAGGTTGCCTGTTGACCGTCAGGACAAAGGTTGCCAAAATGGCTGCAGACTTACACAGTGAAGACCTAGGACTGCGAAAAAACAAAGCAGGTTTGAAGTCTGGAGACTATGGTGAATTGTGCAGACTGGTAAGAGAAAAAGTCAAGAGCAGCTCGCACTGGGAGCGATACGGACACGATCAATATGTTGTTGCTTCAGCGTTTTTCCTCCTGTTGCCGGCAGGGTTTTTGTTTCTTCGCTGCAACGGGATCCTGTTCGCGTTCGGCCTAATTCTTCTTGGATCCGTTCACGTAATGATTATCACCAAATCAGCCCACGCAGCTTCACACCATGCATTTTGCGCAACGAAAAGATGGAATGATGTTTATGGGGTGTTCTTCAGTGACATTTGTGGGGCCTTTTCTTATTTTGGCGGGAGAGAGGCGCACGTAAACATTCACCACCCGCACACAAACGTCATTGGACTGGGAGACTCAAGCGTGTGGAAAGTCCCATCTCTCGGACGCGATGTGTACCTGTTCATTGCTCCATTCTTCCTTCCTTTCATATCTCCCCTTTACTCAGTCAAAATGCTTTGGGGGAAATGGAAACTTGCAGCCATGAATATACCTTTAATGATATTCGGGTTCGTCGGTCACTTTTTCTGTTTCAAATTGATTTGTGGACTTTCAACCCTGTGGTCAATTGCCTGTCTGTGCGTGACTCGCAGCATGTTCTATTGCCCCTACATCCATGTTAATATTTTCCAGCACATCGGATTGTCGATGTATCACCCCGAGCGTCGACCGAAACGTTTGAGATTGATGGCGACTGGTGTACTGAACCTCAAGCGGAATCCCTTTCTAGATTACTGCTTTGGTCATTCCCTAATTAACTGCCATGTCGAACACCATCTTTTCCCGCAATTGTCAGACCATATGTGCATGAAGATCAAGCCGACTGTGCGAAAGTACATTCATGACAACGACCTTCCATATTACGAGGACAGTTATTGGAACCGCTTGCAGATATTTTTCCAGCAGTACACTGATCTGATGGTCAATGCCCCACCTATCACTGACTTTATTGGAATTCAGTGACTTTCTGTACAAAAATGAAATTTTTTTGAATGATTGGTAGAGATTTTATTCCAGTATGCACACGCTGTAATTCTCTGCTTCCTTTGCTTTGTTCCTACTGACGTAATATCTTATGCTATATTTGATTTGCACTGAACGATATTTAGCTTATTTCTGCTTGGGCCAAATATTGTTGGTCTGATACCAGAACATCTCTCATATTCTTCAACGTACTCAATTTTTTGCCAGGATCATTAAGGCCTCATAGAACAAGATTTGCGCTAATGATGTAACAGATTTCGTGCATCAAATTGCAAAAAAACAATCATATACTTAAGAGAACAAGATAGGTAAAATCTCAAGGTGAATGTCAAGAAAGCAATTAGACTTTTATTCTACCAGTACACAATAAAGAAATAGCAACATTCACCCCTATTTCAACATTTAAGTAAGTGAAAGCAAAATCGAGAAGCAGAGATTCAGTTTTTCCATAGACATGTATTCAAGCGAGATTTTCTTACATTGCCTGCTACTTACATGTGATATTATACGAATAAAAGTATATACAAAGGTATGTACAGTATATATTTATATATTCGTTGGGTGTTATTATGAAAATGAAGATAATCATACATTCACGTTCCCTTTGGAACATGTTGATATGTGTTCTTGTCTTCATTATCTTGCTTTCGTCAAAAACATTTGTCCCATCGATGCTAGTTATCTTTGCAATGTTACTTAGATCGTTCGGTAGCATATTTTCCAGGGTGACGGGTGGGCTGCCCCTTTTTCTTTATGAATAACTCGTCATCGTGACCATCAGAGCTGGGAAGTTTCCTCTAGCCAGATGTCCAATCATTTTCTATCTTCTTTATTTTATTTCATCACTTGCTTTTCCTATGCTTGCATCGCATTCTTCATGTGTCATTATACCAGAATAGATCTTTGGTGAGCCCGTCTTACCAATTCTCGCTGAACTCTGTCGATGGTATCATTTATCGCTTTTGACACGGCTTAAGTTGTACGGGAATATTAAGTGTTGATTGTACGTATGCCTTAATTTTATCGTGATGTTCAAAAATTTCTCGTTCCAGATATGACTCGACTTGCAAGCCCAAGGTGTCTGTGTGCTTGATACAGTGTCCTTTGAAATTATCCCAGCAGCTTTACATTTCCAGCGATTTCATATCCTTCAGGGTGGTGACCTCTGCCTCGGATTGGTTTAGTGTCCATCACCATGAACCATATGTTTCTCTTATTAAAAAAAATTCAAAAAATTCAATTTTTTTTACGCTGCTGTTTCTTCATTCATTCTAAAATGCACTCGAATCCCCACATGAATAGAATAGCAAGGTATTGGAACTTATCTAATTATTGTTAGATTTACTTGTTTCATATAAAACATTAATGATGATGATGAATAATTTCGAATCTTTATACTGAATGAAACACTTCAGCTTTTTTAGATCAGCTGTTATCAATGTGTGTCCAGTGCTTGTGACCTCAGAGTTACTTCTGAGTACTCATTCACCGACCTCGGAATGATGGACAGCTGAGTTGACTGTTGGCTTGTGGTTCCGACGACGGGATTCGAACCCACGCGAGTAGACCTCGCATGATTCGAAACACGGCGCCTTAACCATTCGGCCGCACCACCGATACACAGCGAATTTTACCAACGAATTTGCTACTTCAGTGTGCTTTCACACATAAATTCTGTTTCTATCTGCTCCTGTTACAAGCGTTTTGAACTAGTTATTGCTAAAATTCCCAAAAAAAATTCTGTCCATGCTGCATCAAAAAAGATAAATTTTTGCCGAAAGCGAACTCGTGGGGATCAGACAAAACACATCAAATCATGAGAAATCAAGGCTCCAGAAAGGGAAGGATGTCAGTTGTTGCGCGGACCTCCCGAAAAGAATTGTTGGTAAAATGAAAAATTGACCAGGTGACCGTTCCTTGTAGTGCAACATGACATACGCAGGTCCCAGATGTCTCTGAGAAAAAAGCAAAACTCAAAAGTTGCTAAAAGCTCACTGTGTTCACGCGATATAACTAAGAACAACTGCTACTGGCATGACAGGTAAGAAAGGTGACGACGATCATCATGGAAGGTCGAAAAGGCTGGAGAAGAAGCGCGATTACAGTCATGTGGCGATAGATAGATAGGCATAGATAGATAGATAGATAGATAGATAGATAGATAGATAGATAGATATATAGATAGATAGATAGATAGATGGATAGATAGATAGATAGATAGATAGATAGATAGATAGATGGATAGATAGATAGATGGATAGATAGGCATAGACAGATAGATATATAGATAGATAGATAGATAGATAGATGGATAGATAGGCATAGACAGATAGATATATAGATATATAGATAGATAGATAGATGGATAGATAGATAGATAGATGGATAGATAGATAGATGGATAGATAGGCATAGACAGATAGATATATAGATAGATAGATAGATAGATAGATGGATAGATAGATGGATAGATAGATAGATAGATAGATAGATAGATAGATAGATAGATAGATAGATGGATAGATAGGCATAGACAGATAGATATATAGATAGATAGATAGATAGATAGATATATAGATGGATAGATAGGCATAGACAGATAGATATATAGATAGATAGATAGATAGATAGATGGATAGATAGGCATAGACAGATAGATATATAGATAGATAGATAGATAGATAGATAGATGGATAGATAGATAGATATATAGATAGATAGATGAACAGATCGATAGGTACATTCATAAGATAGAGGTAAATTTGATAGACAGATAGCGAAAGCAAATACCAAAGCTACAAGAGCAAGCAATTTAGCTAAGCCTTGTTGTTTATCGCAAAGATAATTTCATTTAACGTTGCTTTCTCTGTTTTCCCCCGTCTAGTGACCATTCATATCTATCAGATTCACAGGGCTGGTCGGATTCCTAGATCATCTTCCATTTCTAGCGTTCAATCTTTTACATCAGGCTTCTTATCCATTTCGCAAACTTGAATTTCGTTTGGCTTGGAATGACTTGATTATTACCTGTTTTACATCAAGAGGTTTCTAGTTACTCTTACATGAATAACCAATTCGATAAGATCATCAGCCTGCTGACAAGGGCGGACTTCTCTATGTACCAATATACTTAGCTTTGCTTAGGCCTGGTTCCACCCGTTTTTTTCCGTCAAATAGGCGGTATTGTGCAATTTCTTCGACATATCCTTGAAATTGATGCATCATTGCCACATTGAGAGCAGGCTTCATACCGAGACATTGTTTTTCCTGCACTTCCACTTTCACAAACAAGTGGCATATCTAAACACAGGGAAGGCAGTTTTCCATTACTTTGCTTTTACATGCTTCATATTTTTTTCTACCATTAACCATCCAAATTTATCATATCTAAAATTTGAACCTGAAATCAACTTAAATGACATAATTCTAACATTTTGAATCAATATGCTCATTACTTATCCTCTAAGATTCAATATTCTCCCCCATCACAAGACACACCCTGCTAATGAGTTCTATAGAACTCGCAGTTTTATCATGGCGCAAGAGACATTGAAACTGACTTGCAAAATGGTGGAAACTTGTGTAGAGTCGATCATTCTGCTACTAAAACAATTTTGAAATGTATAGATTCTGTTGAATTAAGTAGATTTTCGTTTACTGATCTGTGCATTTACTGGATAAACTAATGAGAGATACCTTCTTGTATTGTTGTCTAACAACCGACACATATTAATACGGACTGTAATGCAAAATGTCTCGTGTTGTAATTTACTCTGCACTTTTCATGCAGCAAGCATCAAGTGCAAGGACCAATATAATTTGGGAACAGATTAAGTGTCAAATCAAAGCAAATACAGCACGAATAATTATGAGAAGTGCGTGACGTCAGTTTCTCTTCATAGCATCGAGAATCTTAAGAATTTCCAAGAACAAGTTGATAATGTCCAGGTAGAGATTGATGGCTGCAACAATGTATTCTTCTGGTGACAGCTTGTGAATCAGCAGGTGTGTATCGAACACTATGAAACAAGAGAACACCACTGCACCCAGAACAGCGATACCCAAATGAAGAATCTTGCTTGGCATTAGAATCTAAAAAAATCAATCGTCACAAGGGGTGTATCATACTGCATCTAAAAGCGTCTGTCATTGACATGGTTAGCCGAGCCAACTAAAAGTGACGGCAGCAAATTTTAAATACGTGAATGCCAAGGCTGCACAAAGTAGTAGACGTTGAGATGGGGGCTTATAAGACATAATTTTGTTCCGACATGGACAAAAATGCACAGCAATTTTGGGCATTTTGTTTGGTTAAAGGTAGGAAACTTTTTTAAAACAACTACATGACTGCACAGAATCATGAATGCACCTTCCGTCACAAGCTAAAAGCAAATATGTCTGAGATTCTTTTTAGTGAGTTACGTTGAGGAAAGGCCATGGTGGCCTATAGAAAGCCCCAACAAAGGAAGAGAGAAGAAAGCGAAAGGCTAAGAGGAAAGAGAGATCGGATCAAGTTTATTGATCTTCGATTTAAAAGATGGCAGGTTGTAAGATTCGGGAAAGCAAGAAAAAGACAAGACGTTCCATAAACTGCATGTTCTTGAGATGAATGATGATTTGTGAGATAGAGTTTGTGAAGTAGCTGAGATTGCATTCGCATCAGAAGTATGCCTGCTATGCAGATATTTCCATGTTGGTCAAAACGGCTTAGCTATTACAGAAAGGGAAGCTCTAGAGGAAAAGAGTTAAAATGCCAAATAGGCCCCTTAGTCTGTTGGCAAATCTTAACTGTAAATTTGTCCACATTCACTTGGAAGCCGTGCAACTTCTGTGCTAGTGGACGTTAGCCAACACAATAAAATGCTTAATCATAGATTACTGAATTCAACGCTCTGACAGGGCTTAAGAGCTCTGTAGAAACCCCAACTGACTCCTTGTAAATAACATCAATATGAGATTTGTGAAAAGCTGTTTAACAGCATTGTTGATAGTAACATTGAATGGGAAAAGTCTGAGTGCAAATCTCAGAGGGCTTTATTGACATAGTACAAAACTGCTGCCAGGTGACATTGTATGTACTGTACATTAGAATTTATTTTTTTAGAAGTGCAAGACTAACTTTGCAGAATATTTTATCACATTAGATTTGGAGTGCAAAGGGAAGTGACAGTTTCAATTTGCCCCTCAAATGGACTTCTTGAAAAAGCTTTTTACTGGCAGCTAATTCTTCTCCTTCTTCAAAACCATCTTTATTGTTGCATTCCACCATCATCTTAATCGGCATTGTAAATTGCATCAATATGAGATTGATGAAAAACTATCTAACAGCATTGGCAGCTTATAAATGATGCTGTTTTACATGTTATATCGCCTTTGTTCTCCCAACTCATGCTTCACATTCCTGCTTTCTCACAATAGATTTGTGCTATTCTTTAATCTGCCTTTCTGACAAACAAACTACTCCTCTCATCTGGTTTCACTCTTTCCTATCTGGACTTCCTCCAGCATGTTTTCAATTTTGATTTGTTGTGTTCTTTTTGTATGAAATATAATTGATTTCGTCTGATATATCTGCAAATATATGTAGTTTTGGATATGTCTACTATATTTGCAAACATAATAGTAAACATGTCTGCTTCTACACGGTACTTGGACCATTAAGCCTAATATATCTTAGGACTTGAAAACAACTATTTGTGGAAAAAAACATTGGGTTGTTTGTATGGAGAAAGGAAAGAGACTTGTTATCTTTGCATACAGGCTAAAACTGCAATCTGTAAATTTTGATCTGGTCTAATATGTTGCAATAAAGCAGAGAGCAAAATTTTTATTTGTTTGCTATAATGCATTAGCAAACACATTGCCAATTTTCACTGATGTGCTTTGTATTCAAAATATGAACGATTTTGGAGTACAGACCTATACATTTGCTACATACTGAAGCTTCGTTACTTGAAGTTAGCTCATTAGATCATCAGATGAGTATGAGAGATTAGGAAGAATTTACAGAAGTACAATGCCAATGGCAAACCATTTTGATAAATTCATTTTGCACCTACCTGCATGAACCCAGCCATGATAAGTATCCACAGAACATTGAAAAGCCTGCAGGAAGAGGCATGAAAAATGAGTGAAAAGTGGCTTCAAATTTGTAAGCATGGGACCCAACTTTGGTGGTAAGACCACTTTAAATAGGCATGTGCTTTTACAGTCAATCATTGTTCAAAGTCATTAAGATTTTACAGCCTCCTAATGATAAGGAAGTCCCAAAAATAATCCTAAAATTGGTGCTGTGGCTTTGTGGCTCAAGAGCATATTCGTCTAATGGATGTTAACAGAACAAATTCTTTTTTGGCATGTATATTTGCCATTTGTACAATCGTGGGCCCCCAATCATGTGTTGCCACACCATTCATGATTTCTTAAAACGAACAAACAAAAATCAATGAAAATCATACCCAGCTCCCCATGAACTGAAATCTTTCTTGCTTTGGAAAGTATAAACGGTGAGTGCAATTGTCGTCCCAACAGTAAGAATAAATGCTTGCAGTACGATAAACTGGTCAAAGAATGTCACTAGAAAAATAACGTACAGTTACAAAAACCATCTTCCAAAATGCGCCTATGAGCCATGTGGATATATGGCGCAATTTAAGTGCTTTTATTATTTATTATTCTATTCATAATTCATATGAAACTTACAAAGCTTAAGAGCACATGCTTTTATCAATGTGTCTTTAGAAAGAGATATGTATCAATAAGCAAATGATTAATGGGTTAGTGCTTCATTATGAAATGGCTTAATCTGTAAGAGAGGGGATAGGAAGTCTCTCTTTATTGACCTTTTAAAGTTGCGGTCAATGATTCTGACTAAAGAAAGATTGCTTTGTATTAGGTCAATTTACAAGTATGAAAGGAAACAGCAAACCTGACGGTAGATGCCTTATTTACGCTATTTTAATAGGTTAACTATTTCACAGTTTTACACTATTTTGCCAGTATGAGAAGGAGAAGTACAAATTGCAAGAATGGTGATGAAAAGCAAGCTGAGAATAACTGGTATGACATTTGAAAGTTGGGTTGACTTGAAAACAAAATAATCACAAATAAATAGTGGGCAAAAAGAGAATGAAAAACTGCGAACAGAATATGAGAGAGAAATGGAAAAAGAAGCAAAAATGAAAGATCCAAACGTGAAACATTTGAGGAGTGGCAACTACAAAAGAAATTTGAAGAGTGGTGCGCAAAGCAAAGGAAAGCGAGAAAAAGAGCCCGCAAGAACAAAATTAAATTCGACGAGGATTCACAATTGATCTACAATTGGTCTGGGTGGCACATATATAGCTTGTCTTGTTTTTTCACTGAACAAACTTGCAAAAATGACGAAACTTTGAATCAGTTTTTGACAAAACTGAACAACCTTTCTATTTAGCAAAGCTATCAAAGTTGATTATGAATTGAAAATGTTGCTTTGACCATGTGCAAAATGCTAAGTAAAAGTAAATCATATCAAAGCAGGGGTGATTTCTCCGTGATTAGTTCATCTATACAGAGAACTTCTCCTAAAGGTATTCTCCTGAATGAAACATCTTACATCATCCCACTATACTTCATTGCATACATTTATAATCTGGGGAAGTGGCGAAGTGGTTTGGCAAGCAAACTCAATAGAAGGGGACGTGATATTGAATCTCACAAGTGTGACGATAAAGATGTCATTTGAGAGGAAGGCAATGGGTAATAACCTCGTAAAAATCCACTTCCCCCGAGAGAGAACTTGGAGACCCTGACTCTGCATTCTACTAAGTTCAAAATTGAAAATGTTTGCCATTTTTTTGGTTAAGCCACTGTGTGCAAGTATTGAGTTAGTAGGATAATGTATTGAGAGGAACATCAACATATGAAATAAACTGAACACATACCAACAGTTCCAATAGTGTATGCTTCACAAAGTGTCTGCAAGTGAAAAAGGCATAAAAAGTTTCACAGCACACAATGAAATAATGGTTAATGTACACTAGGCATTGCGAAAAATGAATTCTCTCTAAAGCCATACAATGCATGTATGGCAGAGGAATCAAAGATCAATTTCACAACATGAAAAATTCTACCCATTTGACGACTGGGTTTTTTTATTTAATTTCAGCAATATTTTTCAAATGAATGAAGTCATTTTTATTAATTGGCTCTTTCCTATTCACGAACTTGCTTCAAGTCAGCTTGATGAGGTTCCAGCTGTCTAAAGCTGATTGAAGCTAATTTGCATGCCACATTCAGACATGGAATTACTAGCTTAACATCCATTCTGATGGACAGTGGGGAGGGGGTGGGGATGAGTAAAGTGCTAAGCCTGCAAGAGGTCATTCATCCAGATTCTGACTTCACTCAACAGAGCATAATTTCAGTCACCAGATAGCAACTGTAAAAGTTTTTTGGCCACTCACACTACGAATAGATTTCCTCACTGAAAACGGCAAGAAACTCGACCAATTAAATTGACCAAACAGGCACTCTTATCGGTGAAAATGATGCTACAACAACTTATTGTCTGTTTGAATTGTTAATACTCACAAATGCTCCAAGGAGATAGAAATTGGTTGGTGTCTCCTTTCTCTTTACCATCAATGCAATAATTAGACCAAGGGACATTACAGTGCCAACCATTAGCATACCTGGGCTATAACAGTAATGCATAATTAGGTAGGTACAAACATTCATTAATAAGGGTATGCATAAATATGAACTCACCAGTTTCCCTCTATCAACATTTACGTCTTCAGCAAAACGCATAAAAATTTAAGGCTCTTAATCGAATCTAATCAAATCTAATCGAATCTAATTGAATATAATTGAATCAAATAAAATCTAATTGAAATCCAATCCAAATCTACAGCATAGCCCCCATTGTGGGCACTTCATACTAGCGGGCATTGCTCTCAGAAGATCTCTCCCTGTTCCTCTGAGGCAAACCAAAACGCCAGAAGCTTATCATCATTGTCAATACTTTTGATATCATTGCTAATACTCTCATTATTATTATTCAATGCCTGAAGTAGCACAAAATCTACCTTTTTTGAACATAATCCTTGATGGGGTCTGTGAACATAAAGATTGCAGCTGTGAGCGTGGTCAGCAGTAGCTGTGCAGAGAGAATCCCATAAACTTTCCGTATGAAACCTGAACAAAAGAATACAAATGCCCACATAAGAATTAAAAATATCTTTAGGAAAAACAGTCAAAAAAGGTTCACAGAGAAGCTTCTAGGATCATAATCGACCCTCCTATAGAGGAAGGGGTTTTTAGGAGTGAAATAAATCCTACTGGTAACATGAATAAGATATTGGGCTGCTTGTTAAGCCAGTAATCAGAAAGTAACAACAAGTAGGGCCTAGCATAAAATATTAATTAGTTTATGACGCTTCGAAAAATGTGTACGTATCTTTCAATGGAAGGAAATGTCAAAAAGTTACAGAACTGAATAATTGGAACATTTCATCCGACTAAGCCTTCTTTGATTCATTTTGACTTCTACAGAATAGTATGGTATCGGTGATTAAAACGTTAAACATAAACTTAAAGAATACAAAGAATGACAAGCGAAAGCTGGCGTTTAACTAAGGCGCTAACAAAATTATATAAACACGAAATTAAAGAATCGCAGATTCATCGATGAAGTTCTTCTTAAGATTAATCTAAACAATGCCCCATGAATTCAGTCTACGACAGCAAAAAATTTCAAAGATCATTTTTATTCTAGGCAATGGGAAAATTTTTCAAAGTTGAACTGCCAAATTGAACGAAGCTAGTGCTTCCCCTGCAGTAACAAATTTCACGATTCCCTTACCAAGCCGAACTTGAATATGGGACTGCGCAACAGTAGCCGAATGAAATAAGCCATCTTGAGCATGCGAGCCTTCTCTCTTGTCGAGAGGATCATCCATTTGGATTGCGTGAAAACTCGCCATCTTTGTCTGGTGGTCTGTTCTTGGAAGAATAAGTGTCGTCACTCATTGTACCCACAGAGCAACCGGTGTGACAGGGCAACACAAACATCTTGCAAGGAGCTTATCGTAAACACTTTTATCAATGTGCAAAAGTTTAAAAACTAGTTCAAAAGACAAATGCACGATTTTCATCTGCTAAGAAGAGGGTTCTACAAATACCATCTCACATTATTTTCCTCTTTCCCTATCGTAGGGATTGTCCTGTGCTGCCAGCAGGATCACTACATAAGATGGAATGACTGCACGTTGAAGACCTCTGCTAGCAACGAGGATCGCTAATGTACGCTGGAATCGGATCACTGATTGGCCTTCGTGTTGCTGATTTGATAAAGGAAAAGATTTCCCCTGTTGCTCTGTTTGTGAGAGAGCAAACGAGGGTAGTTTTTCTTAGGACAGGAGAAATGGATGGCCCTAAAAAAGCTGCAGCATACGAGGCTGTGGATAGATTTGTCCAGGTAAGTCACGTTTTCATGACAATCGTGATCGCATTGATTCACCGTTGATTGGTGCCAAAGTGGTGCCATTTAGCCTTTTGTCCATCCGTTTTCCGTTGCCTTCGACTGAGTTGGCCACCATGCACTTTCTGCAACGAATACCGAGGGACCTCGAGCAGCAACACCTGCACCAATTGTAGATCATTCCACGTAATTATGGCATAAGAATAGCTCTTGCGAGAAGGCTAGTCCTCCTTTCCGGTCAAAGCAGATTTCTGGAACTGTTAAGGGTGAATTGCAAGGCTGTAATCTTTCCACTTAAATGAGGTTCTGATTTACCTGGCCAACCCACCCCCTTCGTGGACTCCAGTCATCATCCGAGTCTTCTAGTCGCTCCACTGACTCGAGCAACCTGAGTCCCTACGAGGATTATGAATTACTGTAATTCTCGGAAATTAAATCTTTCATAATCATAGCATCATGAACAAATACAGTTAACTTTTTTTATGTGTATAGTAGGATCCAAAATCTTTTTCTTTGTTTCAGAATTTGTTTTTGGAATCTCTGTATTCACTGAGATGCAGACTGATGCTTTGCATGATTTTTGTAGGATAATCAGAAGATAGGAATTGGAAGTGGCTCAACCATAGTTTTTGCTGTCCATCGGCTTGGTTTGTTTTTTTTAGCTACTTCAACTAAGTTACAGTTCCGTACAATAGAGTTCAATGGAAAGCTCTGAATTATGAAAATATGCTATAGAAAATGCTTTCAAATTCAAAATTGGCTATGCCAATTTCCGTTCTCCTCTTACATCCACCTGAAGCTGACACTGTACTATTTTATGTTATATCATATATCAAAATGAGTTTTATCCATCTGTATTCTCTCTTTTGCTTGTTAGAGATAAATTTTGGATAGTTTTAGCTTTTCCTGAGTCTGAATGGTAAGATCAACAGAAAATGTGCAAAGGGGCAATAAATAGACCAATTGCTGGGAAATTTTACCATGGGAGTGGCCCAGAATATCTGGAACTTTGCAAGGGCTAGAATTCATTCATCCATCAAGAACATGCAATGCGTGGAACGTCTTGCCTCCTGCTTTCCTGAATCCTACAGCTTGCCATCTTTCAATTCTAAGATCAATAAACTTGATCTGATCTCCCTCTCCTCTAAGCCTTTCGCTTTCTTCTTTCTTACATTGCTGGGGCTTTGTATAGACCGCCACGGCCTTTCCTCAACATAACTCATTAAAAAAAGGGATCAATTGGGATTGCAAAAGGTAGTTTTCCCATCACCTTAGCAGTTGACACTCGGCACTGTAACCCTTTTGTAGTCGTGCAACTTGTATATACAGGATAGATGGAATATTGAATCATGCCATAAAGAAATGCACCTTGAGATGATTTTGCATTGGGAATCCTGATTTTTTTAAATTTATGAAGACAATGAATCAAATTTTGGCTTTGTTTTAGCTGAAAAAGTGAAATTGGAAGGCCTTACTGTTGAGTGCATTCCAACATCATTCCAGGTATAGCATTATGGCAGCAGTATATCAAAATGCCTTAAATGTTCTTTGATACTTATTGTTAAAAGCCTAATTTAGGTACACAATGGAAGTCCTTGCATACAGGGCTGCATTTAAGTTGGTTGCAACCCTGGACCCAAACTTGACTTGGGCCCCTTGAAATACACCTAAAAACTTTTTGTGTCACATGTATAGTACTCAGCACGAATTTGTCAGCATGAATTTTTATGGACAAGGCTGCAAGATGCGGTCATTACAAACATGTCGTATCAACTAAATAGTTTGATAGGGAAAAATTCGAAAAATGAATAGACTTGTACAGGTATGAACATTTTGGTACAATCCAAGTAAACTTTTGCTTGCCAATCACATATTGTCAGATGCTGAAGCCACTGTGCTGTCTGAAGACATTGCTAATCAATTCAAACAATAGAATGAAATCAATAACAATTCATTGGTTTTTCAAAATTTTCCCCAGGGCTCCCAAAATCTAAGAATTTTAGGGGGCTCCTGGGCCCAGTTTGCCCATGGGTAAATGTGTCTCTGCTTGCATATGATGCTTGCAGCTGATGCTTAAAGTGGTTTCCTTTGTTCTCTGTCCGTCCACCAAGGAGGAGATGGGTACCTGACAGTGGTTGTCTTGCCTGAAATTTTTCTTCCACCAGTGATTCTTGTGAGCTACAGGTATATCTCTTTTAAATGCAAATAAACCTTGCACAGGAAAATGAGCAAATATACACCAATTAAGTCTTAAGAGATTAAAGGAAACTGTTTTATGAACGTCATTTTCCTTTGAATCTCTTTACCAGCTCTTTGAAGTGAGAAGGTAGCTTCAAAGGTTTTCTTTGAATTGTAAAAATGGGATACCGTCAGAAAGAGATATTTGACGATTTCCATTTCCACTAAAGCATTCTCAACTGTTGATAATAATAATAATAATAAAGACCATATTTAGACAGGCAAACTTGTTCAGCAAAATGAATTTTCTGCTATCAATCAATGACCTGTGAAAAATGTCTTTTGAAAAAGTTATTTGCTTCACATTCTAGGCCAGGCAGCTGATAGTTGATGCTGGACTTACCTTAAGTGACCTTGACAGATATCCAATGGTATTGTTCTTTTTGAGTTTTATGATTTCATTTTAAATTTGTGTGACCATATTTTGTTTAATGTGTCAAAAACATTGAGTGCTTCAAGAAATTGTGTTCTAGAAGAATGCTTATTGTAGTATTAGGTTGGCAAATTCAAAAAACTTTGGAGACGTGTAAGATCCTTCTGTCTCTTGTCCTCTAACTGTGTTTGTTAATCATAAAATGATCGCAAAATTTTTAACACAAATCTCCATTAAACATTCATTTTCTCAGTAAAATAGCAAGCTTATTGATCTTGTGTTTTGAATTAATATGTTTGCTTTCAGTATGAGGATGCATGCAGCTCAATCAATTGCAGTTTCTTGATTTAGGTTCTTGGGAAGTTTGAATGAAGAATACTTTAATGTAGAAAGGCTGGAATGATAACCCCATGTCGGCAGAATTGTTGGTTATGTAGGTAATTAATGGCTTTGATTTGCACGCCAAGTTTGGATGGCGCTTTAATGCACTTCTGGTCAAAGATTGTGAAGATAGTACCAAGATGTTTGTTTGAAATAGGGAAATCGATTTCTGTCCCATTGCAAAATAGTTTTGAATCTCTTGAATCAGGTGCAATGCCATGCAGTTGAATCACGAAAACAATATGCACTCTGTCTGAACCTTCTTTAAATTGATGGAAAGTATGCTACAAGCAAGATACCTTGGTATTAGAGCAAGGTCTTTTTTGAGTTTTCTATTTTCGTGAATGGGCTTTGATAGATTTTTGCCGTCTTACCTGCAAACTGTGATTGAGGCAGTCTTTGAGATGAGAAGTGACCAGAATGTCTTGAATTATTAGGTGGCAATAGTCCTTTGAAACTTGTACTAATAGTTAGCAGAATATAGCTTATTTTGTTACACTTGTTAGAAGTCTGACACCACCTGCAAATCAGTATGCGAGAGTGAACACATTCTTCCCATGGAAAAATATATTGTCCCTAAACATTTTGCAATTGCTCATATGGAAGATTGCTCTGGAGTCTAATGGCGATGATAGATTTTTTAAGCAAATGCAAAGCTGCTTCATGTTAAGTAATTTTCATCTCAACCTAATGATTTTAACATTTTAGCTCTCTAGCTAAATTTGTTTTAGTGAGTTCTATTGGGAAAGGCTATGGTGGCCTGCACCACAAAGCCCCAACAAAGAAAGAAGAAAGCAAAAGGCTAACAGGAGAGAGAGATCAAATCAAGTTTATTGATCTTAGATTTGAAATAAGGCAAGTTTTAAGATTCAGGAATTCAAGGAGGAGGTAATGCATGCCATAAATTGCATAGATTGCATGTTCTTGCGATGAAAATGGTCAATATTTATTTGTTACATTTTAAGTCTTCCCCCATTTTTCATTGCAGCTGCAGTTATCCAACTGTGATCCTTCCTACATTTTTAAGGATTAAGGATTGTTGTTGATATTAATTCATGTGAATTGTTTCACCATTCCTTTGCAGCTGGACCTTGCAATTGATGGAGCAGATGAGGTGGACAGCAATTTGAACTGCATTAAGGGTGGAGGGTATGTTGACAGTCTTCTTCTCTATCGTATTTGGCATTGATCATTGGCAACCTTCGCCTGTTATCTCCCCTTCTAAATTTTCAACTTTTGTTTTTCTATGTCTTAACTTTTTACCATGTAGTTACAGGCCCTTGATTGAAAGCAGTGCACCATATAAACTGGCCTGTAAAAATAGGAAAGATTATATTATCATTCTTATCATTATCTGAATCCTGAATCTTACAACGTACCACCTTTACTTTTGAAATCCTATGCATTTCCCTGCTTCTTCTTTTTCTCATTAGAAATTCTAGCCCAGCCAAATAAGCATTATTAAAATCATAAGAGAGAGTTGTAGTTGTATGTTTATTTTACACAAATCAAAATGAAGTTCTAAGAAATTGTTAGAGGGAAAGTGTTGTTATCATCCCATGATAGGTGAAGGAAATCATTTGTGTCAATAAGGACTAGAAATGCTCAACAAGATTGAAGTAATGTTTCTTTGGTTTGATTCTTGAAGGTTTCAGTAATTTGTTAACTAAGGTGATTGAAGCCTTGTGTGTAGCATGAAACCCCAAGCTGCATTATTTTGTCCCAGTCTCTTCTCGTGACATTGCCATGTGAAGGAAAACGAAAACATTCTGTTAAACCAGTCAAATAATCAAATTCTCTTGTAAACCGTATTTTGAAATTTTAGTCACGGTTGGTAGAAAGCCTATAATATTCAGACATTGTTTTTTTTGGGTTTGTCTGTCAGGTTCCTCCAAATTATGTTGGTAGCTCATTAGATTATGGCTCTTTTTTCCTTAATTCAATTGTTAGAGGAAACAAAAAACAGCAAGCAGTTGTTTAGGAATGCCTTATGAGATCTTTGTAAAGGATCTTTGTTTTGATATCTACCTGACTGAGTTTTCCAATCTCCTTGTTACTTTAAAAATGCAATTTGGAAGCCTTTCAACCATCAGTGGCAAGGAAAAATGGGTTGCAGTGTACCCACAGATTGGTAAAATGTTTCATTCAGGACTCCAAAAATGTCTAACTTTTCACATGTTTCAAAGTCATTCATTATGGATCCGTTGTGAAGCCGCAGAGGGATTTCTTGCCATTAGTTCCAAGCTTCCATTGGAAACTGGATGTGTTCTATGCACCTTGTTGCACTGCAGTATTCTTAATAGGGCCATCAAGTAACTGTTGCTTTCATAGTGCATTGTAAGGTTGCTCCCTTGTTGCAATAAACAGATAAGTGAATATAAGGTATTATTATGATTATGATTATTATTATTATTATTATTATTATTCATAGTGCCTTTCCTTCAAATAATAGAATCTTACAACTTGCCATCTTTCAAATCCAAGATCAATAAACCTGATCTGATCGCTCTCTCCTCTTAGCCTTTCGCTTTCTTCTTTCTTCCATTGTTGAGGCTTCGTAAAGGCCACCATGGCCTTTCCCAACATAACCCAGTAAAAAAAATGTGTTTTGAGGTCTTGTTATTGATATTTTTAGTGGCTGCCTGACCCAAGAAAAGATTGTAGCATCGTGTGCTCAGAAGTTTATTGTGATTGCAGATAGTGGGTAAGCACTAATTTTTAGATAACTCCTGTAAAAGCTTTTTATGGAAGAAACTGTTTTCATGGATAAAGATTCGCATGTGATGATGAGTATATTTGGTCCTTGCTATGTGATCAACAAAGGTGAATTTGAGTGTGGCTCTCCCTGCCAAAGATCATTAGAATCAGATGGATTGAAGGTAGATGAATACATCAATGAATGGATTCTGGAAGAATGTGCAAGGCAGCACTAATGAACGCCGTCAACAAAACAACACTTTCTTCTATTGGTCATTTAGCTAGAAGCCAGGGCGTTTGTCACGACATATTGTCTGGAACCGTCACTGGAAAACAAAAGAGAGATTTAGGAAAGGGCTGGAGGAAACTAACAAAGAAGTAGTCGAGCTGGTGATGACGCAACTGCTCAGAGCGGTACAGTACAGTACAGATTGTGGTGGGAGCATATGACGAAATGCTCCTCCGCAAGTGAGCCGTGACCCTCTCTTGATGATGATGATATGCGACAACAGCACGCGTACCAATGTACTACATTTTTCCAAAACAGTGCGTGTAATTTCCTTGTCTATTCATGCCAGTCTTGTAGCTTGCAGCCTCCCAGATAGGTTTTTGCTTTTGTCAAGTAGTTCATCTGGGGTAAGTCGTTACGTCTCAATCAATCGATTTTAACATATGACATAACAGCATCAATGGCTTTGATTTGTAGAAAGAAGTCGAAGAACTTTGGCGAAAAGGTGGGTCAATGTTGCCAAGGCTTTAAATATATAGTATTATGTCGATTTCATTTGTTAGTCGTTGTCAATTTTTGTCTCCATTTTGGCTAATTCCATTTATGGTTTATCGAAGATTTTACGGCGGGCTAAGGACGTTGACAACGACTAAATGATCGCAATTTAACAGATGTCAGAATTTGATCGAATCGCTTTAATGCTTCATAGCTTTACCTTCACGACCATCAATAACGACACGCTATTCACCAGAATCGGAAATCTGTTTCTGGGAGGTCTTACCCTCCTTTTCAATCCCAGAATCCGAAATTTCTCTTTGAGCCTGTCCAAAATAAACAAAGTTGAATTTATCTCTGCCTCTTCTGAGCCTTTGTATTTCTTCCTCGTTGGGGATTTTATAGGCCACCAGGTCCTGCCTGGAGCTCAGGAAACTAAAGCGTTTTTTGCTCCTTCTGCAGTGTGGATAAGATCTCCGGGTGGAGGTATACGAATTAGCTCTGCTACAAGATCCCTTCCCCACCATTTGGTTGTTTATAAAAATTCAGTTTAACCATTGTTTTCCGTTCAATTTAGGCATTACGCTATAATTCAACTTAGTTGTTGTTCTTTCATTCATTGGCTTTATTCTATCTAGTTCACTTACTCAGTTTTCACTAATTTTACTGATCGTTGATTACAATAATCCTTGTAATTCCTTGTTGGTTTGAATGAAAATTCTTATGTCCTCTGTCAGCTTTTCGCTTTGTATGCGATCATGCAACCCGTTTAACACTTTGGTGACCATTTCAAATTGTTTGTTAAGCTTAGCCTCGACATTTTGTCGTAACAGTGGCAGAAAGGTGTTCCAGTTGAAGTGATACCAATGGCATACCAACCAGTTTTAACGAAAATGATGGCCAAAGGTTTAAAACCTGTTTTAAGAATGGCAAAATCCAAAGCGGTAAGTTCAAGTGAAGGCTCTAATTTTTGAAGCAAGCAATTCTATTTTTGATGTTGCCGTAGTGATTTTGCTCCATTGTTTTGCTGACATTCGAAGACCAATGCTTGTACTCTGTCTTGCAGTTTTAATGGAATTTTAGGGTCCGTAACAAAAGAGTTAGGCAAATCTGGCATCTTCTATTGTGGTATTTTAGCTCAAGGCCTTCATATAAGCTGCTTCATAATGATTATGATGATAATGAATAATTAGATAATTGAATCACTTCAAAAGACGCGTCTGCTAGGGACTTCGAAGATCCTTCGTAGAGTACTAAGTATTTGGATTCAGGACATGAATTGCCTTTGGGGTATTGTTTACATCCGGAATTCAGAACTCGAAAGCCTACAGTCCATACAAGACATGAAAGACTACAATCAATAAAAGTTTAGACGTAAATCAACCCATCAGAATCTCTTTAAGTCCTTGTTTAAAGGGACGATATAACTTCGCCTTTATCAAGTGCATGTAAATTGCATTTTGCACTGGGTTTCTAAGGTTAATGAAGTCGGATTTGAAGCACTCACCTTAGGATCCATTGGCAAACACGTCACGGCTGAGCCACCCCAACACCTCATTTTGCATCGTAACTATCAATAATTCAATGCTTAAGGCGAATGTCATACTCTATACCAGTTTCAGGGAGCACATAACTAAAGAGATACAATCCTGAGTTACGGCATTGTAGGATGTGAGGCAAGGTAGCCAGTTCCCCCCCTTGTCGCATTTTACCGCTAGTTTTATGCTAGATGCCCAGAGAGGAATACTTCGTCTTTTGAAATGTGGGCTTGTAGCCGAATCTTGGGAACATCACGGCGAGAGCAAAGAACTAACCAAAGCAATTTGGAAGAAGCAAAGGCAAAAGAAACATTTATGGTAAAGGCTAAGCAGCTTTAACTCACTGGGTGCATAGCTAGGCGGAATCCAGAGAGCTATATAGAAATAGATTACGACATGTATCATGGCAGGCACAAGAAAGCGTGAGCGACCAAGACGCCAGGGGTGTGATAAGACTGGCAACTGATGAATAACGGTTTAAGGGAATTGAGCTAGAATACCCAACATCGAGAGAAAAGGAAGGCAGCAGGCAAAGGGTGACAGATGCTCAGTGGCCGGAGTCACTGGCAATAACCATCACCTATTAACTGCTGGTTTGGCATATCGGGAGCATACAGAAACACGGGCCAACGTATCTGGGACCCGAAGCCTCCTGCATGTTGACTGGGCCCTGATCACAATGCCAAATACCCCTAGGTCATCGTGAGACGATAGAATTCACACGAAAAGAGATATGTTTGGGATGGCTAGCTAGCAAGGTTAATAGGATGATAAGAGAACGTATCTGACCTTAAAATGACAATCGAAATATATTTTTTTTCTTTTTTTAGTGAGTTATGTTGAGCAAAGGTCACGGTGGCCTATACATAGCCCCAACAAAGAAAAGAACGATTCACGTTAGCTTCAAGCAATACGCAACCATCTTTTTCAACTATTTTGAGCTTTCTATCTTGACTTTATTGGCTTTCTGTGTTCCCTTTTCAGGGACCAGTGGTTACGGATAATGGAAATTTTATTATTGATTTCAAGTTTGATAAGGTCTGTAATTGAAACTTTGCGGTTTGTAAATATGTATTGCCTTTTTTGCCTTTTGTCCAGCTTCAGATAACTCTTCCAACCTTCTGGATATTATCGTGATAAAGAAATAGAGTTTGCTTCGCAATTACTCCATTAGTATGTTTTACATCCAAAACAAGCAACTCTTAGAAAATCATAACCTCTTGCGAACGTTTCTAAAATTGCCAACTTGCCCTCTTTGATATTAAACTTGATTTGACCTCTCCCTCCTCCTAGCCTTTGACTTTCTTCTTTCTTCCATGTTTGGGCTTTTTAAAGGCCACCATGGCCTTTCCCCAACATCGAAATGGCGAAAAGCAAGGCATAACTCTCTCCTTTGGTTCTTCAGAAGTGCATGAGAAAGTGCGGCCATCAGTCCAGTTTTTCTTACATTTGTTGGATAAACTTTCCTATTTCTTACGTGTTATAAATATTGATCTATTGTCAATGAATTGTTTTGATTTCCGTGCTATGGTCCCACAAATTTTGCCAAAGTTTTTCAGTTGTATAGCCCTGCGCTTGGGAAACTGTTTCTCTGCTAGCGATGCAGGTAGCATTTACGTTCCGTTTTCCAGGTCGAAGACTGGAGCAAACTGAATCAACAAATCACGATGATACCTGGTGAGTCAGGAAACTTTTCTCAGCTCTGTCCCCTATCCCTGGACACAACGGCACAACGACACAACGACACAACGACACAACGGCAAAACAAACGCACACAAACAGCAAACCCTCGGTCCAAATGATTTTGTAAAGTAGCAGAAGACCGGGGCACGGTTCGTAAGCCTTTTGACGGGGTCGAGAGACAGAGTAGCTGCAACCATGCTGACAATGACTGATTGATTCCTTGGCAATTTTCACTGTGCTCCAGATCTCTTTGTAAACTGTGAGGATGTGATTTGAAAAAGTCACTTGTTTGAAAATTCTGTGCGACCGGTCAACTGTTGGCTAAGGAAATCAAGTGGAGTCACACATTTCCGCGCGTTAGGTATGAAGAAGTCGAGCTGGTTGCAGGAATTCGCCACTTCGTGCCAAAGCTTTTGGATACTTTTCACGAGGGAAACTCACTAGCTTTAATTGGAGGATGTCAGAATTTTTGGCAGGGGTTTCTTTGAAATGCAGAAATGCAACTTTTTATGCGTTGTCCACTACACAAAGTAACCTTGTTTATGTTACCCTAGGGTGAACCTGATTTTGTTGGACGAACCTGGGGCTAACATGGGCTAAGAACCCTCGCGCGGTCGCAAAGACATTTCTTTCGTAAGTGCATACCCAGCGAAGAAACACTAGATTCAATATGGACGACTTGCACGTGCCTAGCCACCTTTTCGAACGCATCGCTTCCTCGTGCAGTTTCCCAGTTGCTCTTAAATCTTTCCACAGATCAGTCTCAAGACTGATTCTTCGCGCCAGTTTGAGCCGTGGTCGATCACAATCTTCGAGAACTCTATAAAGTTTCAGTTCTATGCTCTATATTTTCGCTTAAATGGCAGACGTCGTTTGTAGAGCTTTCATCGGAGATGGGATGTTTGCGTTGAAGCTCGCTCCTCTACGTACATATGCATGCATCACAAGAAATCCAGCCTGGTTTCCCTCCACTTCTGCGTACACGCTTTCAGCTAACGATCTAACGTGGCTTTCGCGTGGCTCCTCAACTAACCTTGGACGAACCCAGGTTAGTTCTGTTCTCACTGGAAACCCGAAACGGGGCCCAGCCAGTGTTAGCTTGAGAAGCGTGGACAGGCCTTAAGATTTAACGAGATAGCGAGTAGCAGTCGAGAGGAGAGAATCCCTTCGAATTTTCAAGGCGCTTCATCTTGGACTTTCAGATGAAGTGACAGTCGTATTAGCACCACCTGTCAAATCATTGTTCGTGTTTTAACCATCAATCTACTCGGTCTCCTTGCTTCTTCTGTATTGCTGCTTTGCCTTGTTTTTAGGTGTTGTTGAAACTGGATTGTTCATTGATATGGCCGACGCAGTTATTTTTGGCAACGCCGACGGATCCGTTGAATTGTTGAAAAGAAATTAGAAATGCAGTATGCAATATTTATCACAAAGTTGTACGATATATCGTATATTCAGAACAGCTGAAGGCGAATTGCACTCATTCTGTTTAGAGTATTTCACCACCAAAACAGTATTTTGTAAAACAATTACTCGTAAAACGTACATGATATTTAATGGTTAGACTCTTAGTGTCAAATCTTGTTATGCTTGAGTGCCTTTGCTCACGTCGTGCTAGATAGTAGTCAGCTCAGCAATGCCACCAGTTGTCATAGAATGAGGGGAGGGGGGATAGCGTGGCTCGAGATGTCTAACTTCTGTCCCCATTAAATGATGTGAAGTGTCCTCCTTTGAATACACTGACAGCTTTCCAATTGAGAGTCAGGAACGAAACCTATAAAGCTCGCAAATGCCTTACGCAAAATCAACCCGAAGCTAAGCGACGCTGATCACTTACGTTTTAGCATGTAATGTGTTTTCAAAGAAGTAATTATCTGTGACTGCTCTAAAACTTTGTTGTTTGCGTTTTTCCGCATGACCATTCTACAAGGAGTTTGCAGTGATGACCTACCTTGAATACCAGGCTAACCCCTTCCCTATCGTTTTCTCTGCTGATTTGAATGAATTTGGAATTAGCCCTGGTGACTAGATGATAATAATAATAATAATAGTTTCAATTATTTTAGGACGGTAACCCATTCAGCAGTGCTGGTTTACAAGGGGCCGTCCATCTACCAACAAACTAACTGATTTAACAAAATGGCGATGTATAAGAATTAAGATACACGTGTTCATTACTAGTAGAAATGCAAAGCAAGGTAAAGCAACAAAATAGGTGGATGTGTCGCCAACTGTCCGCGGCACCACTGCTGCATAATGTCGTTAGGTTGCACAGACTTGCAGCCTCGTTTTGCATTTCTATGAAAGGCAGCTTCTGCGAGGGATTTGCAGGCTCTGAAATTCTTTGAATCGTGTTAAGTTTCTGCCGTTTTAAACTCACTCTTGCACGTGCGAGAAAGATCAACTTCTCTGCGAGTAAAAGCACCGATTCACCTTTTTCATCATCATCATGATCGCTTCTAGCTTGTTCCGGCTGCGCCAGAGTCAATTTTGATGTAATTCTTCGCTTCCAGGCGCAATCTTTCCAATCTAAGATCAACAAACTTGATCTGATCTCCCTCTCCTCTTTGCTCCCTTTCTTCCATTGTTCTTCTTCGAGTCCCCATGGCCATGCTTGATTGACTGTCAACGCCTCTCAGAATTTGTTTGGGGGAAGTTCTGTCAACTTAACTAATTGTTGGGGCTTTGTATAGGTTGCCATGGCCTTTTCTCCACATAGTTTACTTAAAAAAATAATACAGTAAGTAACAGATTAGTAGATGATGACACAGGTTAATAGAGGAGGATAAGAGACAAGATTAATTTACCTAGGTTTGCATTGCAGGTGTTACAAGAAACGCCCTGATACGTAGGTGAATTTCAGCGCAGCTTCTGAAATTTGCCTGTTGTAGTTTAGAGTAGTTATTTTATCAGCATCAAGCATTATTTGTACCTTTTGGTCTTCATCCCTGCCTAATTTGCGAGCGGGTTGGTTTAATAAGGATGACTTGATGAGGTGTTTGAGGAATCAGCTGTTTGGTTTAGAAGGTATTCGTACTCAGCTGCTTGATAATTTGGTATATTGGCAGAAATGAACGAAAATCAATGCCCAAATTGGAAGCTCCCTCGATCCATACCACCTCAATCTTGATAAGTCTCCTTGATTTTGCTAGTGTCGCAAACGGAAAGAATCAATGCAAAATTCTGTCGCTCAGTGAGTTAGATTTGTAAAATGTTTTAAGCCGAGTATTCTAGAGAGGATCTGGTTGGATGTGTGCAGAGAAATGCGACCGCCTTGTTTCCTAGTGACAGCGTTACACTGATGAAACAGAGTAACAACTGGGAACTTTCTTTCGCCACAAAGCAGGTAAGAAGATCTTCCGCATGTGGAATTTTTCTTTTGAGATTTTTTAACACCCCGACAAAGATTTGATTTAGTCCAAATACGTCCAAACATTTTTTAACAGTAATTGATAATTTAAATATTCAACAATTCTGCTTTTCTTCTTTGATATTTGACTTAAATCGTTAAAAATTATGCTGTAATTCTTCTACCATTTGCTTGCTGATTATTTATAAGCTGATTCCATAGAGAAACTGACCAAAGTTTATTTTCAATATTGATGGCTTGATCCAACAGCTGATCTTCAGACTAAATCTAATAAAGAGATCCACCAGCCAGGCGACCCAATTCTTAAGGGTTGCCATTTTTCGCTTTTTAGTTTGGTATGTTGAGGAAGGCCCCAATAGCTTATAGTGAAGTCTGAACAATGGGCGTAAGAGAGAAGCTTCGACAACAGGGAGATAGGATCTACTAAACATATACGCGGGTGTGTGTGTGTGTGTGTTTGTGTGTAGGTAAATACTTTGAAATATGTGTGTTTATATCAATTTTAGTCATTATAATAATTCACTTCTTGGTACAATATGATACATTGTTCTGATAAATGAGAATTGCAAATAATTTTTCAAAGCTGAAGGTTTATTTTGGCACTAATGGCATCGTAAGAGCTGTCCTCATGAGGGCTATCATTTTTAGTCCATGACATAAGTTAGTTGTTACCATCTGGATCACATGAGCTGTCAACTTAATGTCTTTCTAGTCACACTTTATTCTCTCATTATTGTCAGGCTTCAACGCCTCCATCGAAATGCCTGCATTTTTTAGAAGATTGTTTGTGCAATAAAATCTAAAAAGGCTTTGGAGAATTTCTAATGTCATCTTTTATTCTGTGAAACCAAGTCCAGCATCTCCGAATTCGTTTGCTCTTGTTGCATGGAGTTGGTCTTCCCTGCAAATATTCCTTATCGCATGGTAGGTGCATCTGACGTTGTTCTAAACTTAAGTTGGATCACCATTGCGGATCCATGCGCTTTATCTGCTCCTTGTATAGTTTTTTTCCTTTTTTGTTAATGAGCTATCTTGAGGAAAGGCCATGGTGGCCTATACAAAGCCCCAACAAAGCGATGGCATGGGAGAGCTCTCCATCTTACAGCTGGAATCCTTTCCAGTCTGCCAATAATGATGATATAGTATAAGACTATGAAGCTCATGCAAGCTGCCATCAATTAAGGCAACGAAGTGATGACTCGAATTAACATCTTTTAGAGGTAGTTTCTAGTGCAACACTTTGTGATAGCATCAAACAAAAACCAACACTGGCATGTCTCAAAAAGAGGATAAATGACTGGACTGGAGATAGATGCACTGTAAAGCATGTCGCTAGGTCATACCTACCTGTATTTGTTTTTTTTTCATTTAGTTGGTGGATATTCTGCTGTCGTTAGCTGGTTTGAATTAGCATTTTCCTCAATACTACTTTAGAGACCAACGTTAAATATTAATAAATGGATTATTGTCTGCCAGCTCCCTCTTCTGTACGGGCCAAGAACTGGCTCTTGCAATTTACTTCATTGGCAACTTCAGTGGCTGTGTTATTTCAAGGTATGTGAAGTGCTTAATTTTCAAACTGTATAGCTCCTTGGGATCAGTCACTTTGAAATTGGAAGATTAGCATTAAGCTATATTTCATGCACCAATTTTTCCCAGTCTCATAGAACACAACGTGAAAATCATATCAACTTTCTTCTTTTCACGGCTTTTCTGTAAAGCCTTTTCAAATTCGTTCATACATTAAAGCGATCCCGCAGCTTCTAGCAATTATCAATAATTAATCATCTATATTATATCTTATCCAGAACTCTCACTCGCTTAAAGAAGAGCGAAGGCAACACAGTTGATGACATTTGCTGTGTGGCTGATGCGTTTGTCTTCAACTGAATCTTACGAGGTATTCGGACCATTTTTGTCCTTCGCGAAAGGTGGCGGTCGCATTCGCATGTATATCGGGAATGGTTTCCATCGACCCTTGGCTATGGTAAGCCCTTTTATTTACGATGAGCCACAGCAAACTTCTACTCTCAAACTCAATCATTTCTCATTGCTTTCTCCATCGATGCAATTAAAATTTCGTTAATTCAAGAACCGCCTCCTCCTTTGTGTGAATCTGTCTCTTAAAGGACCCACTTGTTATTCTCATTTTAACCCCAAGAGAAACTTGTGTTCTCCGCCATTAACAGACCAATGAATGTGCACATTACTTTACGCGCAAGTGGTTTGCAGGCCAACAAGGTGCAGTGAGCTTTTTGTAACATCTTGCACAGTGATTAGTCGTCGTATCAACAACAATGTGGTGCCGTGGTGTAATGGCTAAGCATGCAAACCCACAACACAGGGGTTTTCAGATCGATTCCTCCATGTGTCACCATTAAAACGTCATTGGCGAGGAAGGCAATGGGAAACCACCTCATATAATCTGTGTCCCTTGAAAAAACTCAGAGCCCTGTCTCTGCTTTCTGCTAAGCTCGAAATCGAGGATGCAACGCAGTTATAAATACATGAAGCATGAAATGGGGCGAAAATTAACAGCAATGCACTCGAACTAGGAGGAATCGAACTGACATCATTAACCGTGGAGTCAAGCGCCTGGGCAGGGTCCAACCTGTGAATGTCACCAGATCATTGATGCCAAACATTCTAATCTGCCTGATCTTTCACTGCCAAATCCACCAACTCTATCACAAAAATCATCATTCATCCCAAGAGCATGCAATTTGTGGAACCTCTCCTTCTTCTTTCTTTCCTGAATCATGCAACTTGCCATCTTTCCTTTTTTGCTTTTGAGTGTTTGAACACCGGGACCAATCCAGGTCCGAGAGTGAATGGAGCATATGGAAGTAGTTTTTGCATAGAACTTATTATTATTATTATTATCATTTGATGTGTAATTTGCTAATTTTATATTAAATACAACCCTTGCCGAGCTATATCCTATAACCTAGGGCAAGGGAAGGTGAAGTTTCATGCATTTCATGACGGCAGCACTACGATAGTGTTAATCTTCTGATTGAGTAAGAACAGCAAACTCGGTCACTTGGATAGTACACGTCGCAGTACATGAGCCGTCCCATTGCATTCAGTACTATCTTTTGCAACTCGTGCAGACAAGGGTTTCCTGGAATTCGCTTGATATGGTCTTTGGTTTTCTTCTTTATTATACCTAATGCCCCAACTACAACTGGTATTACTATTGCTTTCAAATGCCACATCTTTTTCTCTATTTCGATTTCTAGGTCTTTGTATTTACTAATTTTTTCATACTCCTTGAGTGAAAGGTTTCTATCAGAAGGCACAGTCATATCAATCAATAAACATGTCTTTTCTTGCAGTCTTTCACAATAATGTCTTGCCGATTGGCTTACATTGATCTGCCAGTATGTATTGTGAAGTCCCATTGGATAGTTACACCATTCCCCTCATTGACTGTCTCTGGGTGATGTCCGTTCCAGTGTTCAGCGTATGGAACATTGTAGTGATGACATATCCTCCAGTGTAGATACTGTCCCGTTTTGTCATGCCGTTCTTTGTATTCTTTTGGTGCAAGTATTGGGCATCCTGCAACTAGATGGTCAATTGTTTCAATTTTATCCTCACGTAATCTGCATCTAGAGTCAGTTCCATTTTTTGTCATATTTCCTTGATGGTTACTCGTACACAGACTCTGGTCTTGTGCTGCCATTATGAACCCCTCTGTCTCGGCTTTGAGTCCAGAACGTCTCAACCATTGGTGGGTATTTGCACGGTCTATTGTTATTATTATTATCATTATTATTATATTTATTTGCACGTATTATCTTTGATAAACTATGTTACAATCAATCACCGGACCACTACTAGTAACCTAGGTTGACTGAAGGTGGCATTTTTCGTCCAAACAAAATGAAAACAAATTACTACTATTATCATTATAAATTCTATTTTCCTTCCTTGTTCATGGGTATTTACTTGTTTTCTGTTTTTCCTTTTCCAAAATTCTTAATGTTATTGTCTTGTTTTTTATTTTTTTTATTTTCTTTAGTGAGCTAAAGACCCTTCTTCCCTCTCAGCTTCATCAGCCCAGTTAATCGGAGAACTGAAATCCGTGTCTGATTCATCGCTAAGACAAAATAGAGAACGACTGTCACTTCAAAGAAGGTAGCGGCCACGAAAATTGCTTCTTAAAAGTTGACTAATGGCCAAAGAGTTCAGTTCACTTTTTAAATCTTAATTTCTCAACTTACAAAGCAATAAATACAAATGTTTAGCTACAGTTTACCAGCAAAATTAAATCAAATAATTCAAATAAACTTTTGATTTTTTACTTCAAAATATTAATGCTTTACATCCAAATATTTTGCATTTAACATCACTCTAAGCCATCCTTTCACAGCACCAATTAGAGCAGAAAAAACATTCAAAGCGTCGAAGAAGATCACGACAGTTAGGGGCTATTGGTGGAAGGGTTGGTAACTTTGGATGTTACGGCGGTGATAACGACTTGTACGATAATCGATCTATCCATCTATCTATCTATCTATCTATCTATCTATCTATCAATCTATCTATCTATCTATCTATCTATCTATCTATCTATCTATCTATCTATCTATCTATCTATCTATCTATCTATCTATCTATCTATCTATCTATCTATCTATCATCTCTCTATCTATCTCCCTTTTTTTAGTGGGTTATGTTGAGGAAAGGCTATGGTGGCCTATCAAAGCCCCAACATAGGAAGAAGAAATATCTATCGATCTAAGCCTATTTATCTATGCCTATCTATGCCTATCTATTTATGCCTATTTATGCCTATCTATCTTT
Source organism: Pseudorhiza aurosa (assembly GCA_964026355.1). NCBI lineage: Eukaryota > Metazoa > Cnidaria > Scyphozoa > Rhizostomeae > Lychnorhizidae > Pseudorhiza > Pseudorhiza aurosa. The sequence continues at coordinate 5,446,364 of OZ032125.1, read as the reverse complement.
GCCTATCTATGCCTATCTCTGTTAAGAATGCATGTCTAATTAGAAGACTATCAATAGCCTTTACCACTAGCTTCGTTCAATCAGCATGTACTAAAGATTATTATGCATTGAAAGAGGTCACCTTGTCCTTTTCAATAATACCTGGCAGCTGACCATTGATTCCCCTGTATTGAAAATCCCTTAAAAATAGATAAGCCGATGGTTTGTTCTGCTTTCAATCCATTGAAATGCATTTTATCAATTTTTTGTACTTTAACATAGCGAAAATTTTGAGTTGTCTTCTCTTCTCAACTTTGTTTATCAAGGTCTGTGTTTCCTGTCACCCCTACTTCCATGGTGCCAGAGACTTTCTCCCCCATCACATTCTCCGATCAGAATTCGAAAAATGGTGTGACCAGCCCTGGTTGGTAATTGATGGCTTCTTATCAAAGGGTGATCACCTTTGCCCTTTTCGCTGTGCAGAGATTGTAGGGTGCGCAAGGGAATAGGTGAAGTGTTCGAAAAAGCCCTTCGGCATTGGCAGAGGCTGCATTCTACACACGTGTAAAGATAACGTACAGCTTATATGAACAACATCCATAATAATTCGAGAAACGGACGGAACCATGGCAAGTAAAGTCAACGTCAATAGCGGAAAATAGAATCAAGTCGTGTAAAGCAGGGCGCAAGTGGTCAAACAATTCCGATCCATTCAAAAGGGAGATTGTGTTTGGATAGTAGGCTGGTGGCAGCAGTAGCGAATCCACACTATCTATCGGAAATTGAACTTTTTGAAGTCCACACCTGTTTTTGAGAGCATAGAGAGGTAGGTTGTTGTGATATGTCGTGCGTTTTTGTTTGCTGGATAGAAGACGCGCGCTTGGCTCTCCACCGCTAACGGATGCCTGTTATTAAAAACATCATTGAAAGGTGAGACGAGATCTAATTAGTCTGTTAGTATTGCTGCCTGTTTCAATTATTTCTGATGAGAAGCTTGAGACGACAAAAGAAATCACCTCCATCACATGTTATGAAGTTTGAACAGAGTAGCTTTGATGCATTCAAGGTTTCGATGCAAACGTATCGTCACTTATGCTGACAATTTGTTCGATCCTTTTGCGAGTTCTCATCGCCAAATGGTTCGATGATTGCAATCACTTTTACTCCATGAAAGCAACGTGAAGTTTCTTTACCACCTGTATCATTGTGACTCCGTCTATTGTGTGTATACCATGGGCTCACAAAAACACCTAAACAACTTCCGACTTGTGCTCGCATCTCGTATGAAACGTACTCATTTCTTGTTGAGTTCTTTTCAAATAGGCAGCTTACATTGCCTGCATGAATTATGTTCGGCACGAAGTCATTAAACATGTGTACATTTGCCGACATTTGTTTTCGCGATTACATGCGGTGTAAACATTTCTTGGAGTGATTTACATGCAACACGGCTATGAGATTGCGCATAGTCAAGGTATCCCAGACATAATTTTTTTCTATTTACAAAATGGCGCGATGATACTGTTTAAAAATGCGACTGTCCATTCCTGAAATAGATCGCGTTATTCTAGATAAACATCATTCGGAATTCGCATTTCATTCTGATTATCCGTACATGGTGGCCCCTCGGAAATAAAATCTGGTTTACAAGGGGCCATGTCAAAAAAGCTTCCATTGAATTTGCAAAAAATAGGACAACTCTAAACGTTACAAAACAGCGATAAAAAACGAAGACAAACTCTCAAATTGAACAGTTCATTGGTACTGGGCAAGTGTGCCGCATTTGTAAAGCGTTTTCTCGATGCACCTACACTAATTTTAGCAGGGTCGCCAGATGTATCAGGTTGTCTTGATACGCCGTCACCAAATTTTTAGATGTTACAATACAATTTATTCATAGTTGGATTGAGGAATCGCTCCTCTCACAGTCAGTCTCTTCGTCTATTCAAAAACCGAGTTCCGGTCGCAGCATTTAAACCAAGCACTGAATTCTAAGTCACCAGACCTAAACTAAATCTGTAAGGAACATGTTGTGCGGACTAGTGCCACGTAATAAAAGAAAATAGCTAGCAGATATGCTCTTCACTTTTGTCGTAAACGACTGTCGTGAACGTGCTAGCTCCTTTCCATTCTCGTGGTAAAAACGAGTTGCGAGCCAAGCTCCCTGAACGCAGGGCAGTTCTTGTTTACTGGTTTATACAAAATACTTGCAGATTCCTCATAGACCATTTCCTTGATACTAGGCAACTCGAGCCTTCTTAGAAGGTGTTTGGCGGATGCGTCGTTTAGGCTACCTGCTATCGTTCTTGGTCGAACTCTGTTTTGCAGCTTCTCGAGAGTTCTGCATGCACCGACTCCGAACGGGTGTCAAACCGAGCAGAAATACCTTTAGCATGGAGCGTTGCTTCGTTACTTATTCACCCGAGAAATTGAATTGCACGTCCCAGCTTTGACTCTCATTTCATAAAAACTCTTTTGATTGTATTCAAACCATCCAAAGGCCGGCCTCCTCCAGCTTTGTACTGGCTCAGTGAACTTAAGGTTTCGCTCTTCGATCCGTTTCTCCCGGTATGCATCCTTCAGATTCAAGTGAAAGCAGACAAAGGCATTTATAACTTGGAGGCTCAGACAAGTACCTGAGAAAAGGCTTCCAGGTGGTATCATGATCCCGTGGCAGCAAGTTGCATTTTACCATAAAGGAAACTAACTTGCGAGAAGAGGAGGGAAGGGGTAAGATGCACTCGATTGACTACGTCGTTCATCAAAACATTGTGTCGCACGTGACTTTCGCGAGAGAAAACTACGAAGCTGTCTCTTGTTAGCAAATAGCTTTGAAAAGGTGCAATTCAAGAACCCAAAAGTACAGCAATCTTGCAAACTGTCCATTCCAGTCGGTGAGGAATTCCGAGTTAAACTCTTCTAACAAAGACAAATTCACAATTGACTACAGTCAACTCTGTCTAATTTGAACTATCTTTGGGGGATCGTAAAAATTTTCGAATTGCAGGAAGCTCGAATTACAGAGATTCAAATTGTAGAGGCTTTTTGTTTGCAGATTTTCGAGGGACCTGAAAATTTTGCTCCAACTAGTTAAAGTTCGAATTATGCGAGCTCAAATTAGACAGGGTTCACTATATTTTCTTTATTGACAAGATGTTTTCTTAAAAAGAAATGCCACTTGCTTGCTTTTTTCTAAAGAGAGATAGAATCTGCTTCTCCGGTATCCTTTTACATCAAGTTCCTTGCTTCTTGAAGATTTCGAGAAGTGTCAGAAAGTGTTTTATCCTATTGTTCATTTGCGCATGGCAAGTCATTTGAAAGCTAAAGGGCTTTCTCGTTCATTGGAGCGGGTCACAGCACCATTCTTGTCACGATTAACGATGCAAAAGCGTGTCCATACTTATCAACATAACTTCCTTCTCATACGTCAACGAAGCAAACAAATGCTTATGTTCTTTGTTGACTAAAAGATCGTAATAAGCAGTGGGAGCTTTCTTGCACTCTGAAGAAAATTGCTCAAAATCTTTTGTTTACCTACAAAATTTAATTATGGAAATTTTCTTATCTCCCATTACTAAGAGGATAATCTCGTTATTTTAAGTATACTGTGAGTTCTGCTTTAATTGCACTCGGCATTAAGTTGTTCCATTAAGCAAACATCTCGCCATCTTTATCCTGCTAGATTTGTTAGGGTAGAAAGAGTTTTGTTTGGGAAAAACTGCATAACAATTAATTGTAAGTGATGCGCAGCATCAGAAATATTCTATGACTGATCAGAATCGTAAAAAGTGCAGTTAACGTAATGATCAGAATCATTACCATCATAATCATCATAATCATTATCACCGATCAGCGTCATCATTATCATTGTAATTTTCATAATTATCGTCGTCATCTTCATTATTGTCATCACCGATGCACCAACATCATTGATCATCACCAATCATCACCGATCATCATCGATCGATCATTACCGATCACCACCGATCATCACCGATCATCACCGATCATCACCGATCATCACCGATCACCACAGATCATCGCCGATCATCATCACCAACATCATTATGATTGTCACAATCATCACGACTATCATCAGAATAATCACTGCAACAATCCTCACCATCATCCATTATTGTCATCATTGTCAATTCGCCATCATCACAACCATCCATACGACAGCCACAGCTGTCATAATGACTGCATTGTCATCGTCATCATCGTCATTGATTTTCTTCATCACCATCGTCATCATGATCGTGATCATCATCATTATCAGCATCACATGGCTATCATCATCCTTATCCTCATCACCACCTTTACCATCTGTCATTGTTATCAATCTTCACCTTTATTTTCATCATCAAATTTACCATAATCACGGTTAGGTCGTCATCACATTCCTAATCATCGTTACCATCAGCCTTGTTAGCAATCGACACCATAGGGGATCAATATGCTGATCCTCTTTTTCGTTATTCACAACACCTTAATATAATTCAATGACACTGAATACGTCTCTGAACAAGTTGATGAAGAATATATCCTAAGCATAGTCACCAGGAAAATTATCGAACGGGCTTTTAGCGTTCCTGGTTGCAGCTTCAGACGAGAGGATGTCTGTTATGCTTCTGAGATCATAATGGCAATGAAAATAATCCCTCGATTATAATTCCCAGATCTATATGCCACCAGCTTTTTATCAAATGTTAGGACTGCTTTTTGCTTTGAAGCCGATGACGGTGCTGGTGAGACTTCAAGTTGTGATTGATACGCAAAAAAACGTCATTAGCTTTAAATGAATAACATCAAAACCAACAGCAACAATTTGATTAGATCTAGAAAGCATCCTTCGAAATGGGATTGAATATTCCTCCGCAGAATAAAGAAGGACGTTGCATGTGAATGATGGTACCTGCGCTGTTTGTAGATTCCTCATGTACAACCGGAGACCCAGCCAACCAGTCAGGCACACGGTGAAAGAATCAAGGCAGAGAAGACTCAATCTAAACTCAAGCTGGATTTCTGACTTGGGTAAGAAACCTACTATCTTGCTTTCGACCACTCCTTCGTCATTGCTCCCTGTGGATCATAAACTTGACGTCCCTCATTTTTGATCCTGAAGCTGACTTAGATGCTATCGCAAAACATGTTGCAAAATGCTTTTATTCGGATTCTTGCACGTTTGCAGACATTTATCCTAGATTTCCTTGAAAGATTTTCCTAATGCCAAGAGTGTATTTCGGCTGGATGGTGATTAGCGAACGATGCTCGGTCAGCCTTTGCAGTGGAGCCAATTGGTACGCGACGCTACGTTGATCGTACAAAAGTTTCAGGAGCTAAGCCCTTTTCGAATAAGCTCAATAATTTGTTTAAACTTCGAGTGGGAGGGTACCTTTTTTAAGTCATCCCAGATACACAAAACAGCAAAGAAATAAAACGCGGCAGCTTCCTTCTTCACCTAGCCTCATTCCCGCTATGTGCGGCTGACAGTGCAAATCATTCCGCTTTCAATCATGTGCAATTCGCAAGGAGTTTTACGGCCGCACGCCCTTACTGCCTGTAGTAGTTTAAGCTTTTTCAGGATGCAGCAACTGCCCCCAACAGGATGATAAGGTCAGTGGCCCTGCCTGTTGCTAACATACACTTTTGCCTAATAGAGCAACCATAAACTTCACTCCTTCGAGGGAATGATACATCCTGTTAACATGGCTGGGCAACTCGAGGGACATTTCCCCTAGGTGTTCGGATAGCTCAGTGATAAGATTCCTGCGCATTGATCAGTGGTTCGAGTCCCACCTCAGCTAAACTTTCCCTTAGAGTGAGGAGAGTCGCCAGCATTGTGTAATTCCAGGCATGAGAATCACAAGTTGTGGTCACATCGAGAGGAAGGACTTGGCAAGGCTCGATAAGCAATGGCTTCTCAGTGTCCACATGTCTACCTCCGATATCTAGATAAAGTTATATGTTCATAAAAAAGCATTTCAACTCGTCCCAACTCTGCTTCGCGGGTTTAGGTACACCCCGCTCCTCCAACAGTGACAAAATGCAACAATGAACTGACTTATAGCCACATAGACGGGAAAAGGTACCAAAAATTGCCACAAAAATCCGCCCACTGATAATTCATCGAACTGAATGTAAAATCTGTCAGCAAGGCGAAGTCAAGTTGGGACTTCAAAACAAGGATTTAAATTTGAATGCTCTTTGCAGGAGAGAGACTTTAGTTTCTAATAAAGATTTGTCAAAATGGATATTCAAGTTTCAGATATGATAACAAAACGCAAATACGTCACTCTATCATACTACCTTCAACTGTCCTTATTTCCATCGTTGAAGAGTCCTAGCCTTCCTTCTGATGTATAGGCGCCCAGTTTGCATGAGATACCGTAGACCCAATGGAGTTCTGATTCACTACCTGGCTTACCCATCGATTATAATCATTCGAATCTTTATACTGGATGAAACACTTCAGCTTTAGATTAGCTGATATCAATGTGTGTCCAGTGTTTGTGCCCGCAGAGCTACTTCTGAGTACTCATTTACCGACCTCGGAAGGATGGACAGCTGAGTTGACTGTTGGCTTGTTGGTAGTGGTTCCAACGACGGGATTCGAACCCAGGCGAGTAGACCTCGCATGATTCGAAACACTGCGCCTTAACCACTCGGCCACACCACAATTGCATTTTCCCTCGAGTCAACGGGGCCTGATTATTCTTGCAAAAAATTACGAATATTTGAGTCCACAGGCCTTGTCAGGGCACTCAGTTGATGCTTGGATAAGAATCTCTCCCTCTTCTTGTCAGTTTCGAACAAAGAGAGCTATCTACCAGCAATGTCATGCCACATGGATTGTCTATCATAATTTTACATGGATCCTTGCTGCATCTATGGTATTCGATCGCTTAGAAAGAATTGTTCTCTAGGACATTGAAAATCAAATGGATGACATTTTCAGTACCACAAAACAGTGCCAACTCTTAAAAGATTGATTTAAATAGTTAAGAGGGAAACAATTGCTAGTGGACTATTTTTGAATGGAGTGCTTCATGGAATCGATTTTGGCATTTAGCCCCACGAGTGCCCTTGTCCCGAGGTAAGCCTGGGCCACATTCTGCTTTTATCGTGCTACGTCATGTGCAAGAAAATGATCCAACTTTTGCATGGTTGGAATTCTTCAAAACTATTTCTCACAGATCTCACCACAGACATCAATTCCCTCCTAAAACTGAACTTTAACTAAAAATATCATCCAAGGAAACTTCACAACATCGAAGGAAATTTGAATGTCGCGTATTCAGGCTCGTCTTTCTTGAAATATGTAGGGCCCTTAATTTCAGAAACTCTTACCGGTGGGTAAATGCTGTCCTGATCTTATATCCATAAATTGCTTTCGCACCAAAAATTGCTCTCATTTTTACCACAACTGCACCTACCTCACTGTTTGTGAATTTAGTCTTTGAATGGGCCAAGCATGTCCGCACCAAACATACAGCATTAACAGCTATTCGCAACTTGATACACTTGTCATTTTAAACCCCATATTTCATATTCAATTCCTTTAAGGATCGCCCTTAAGCCTACGCCGGTTCTCAAGGTACCCTCTGACAAAAACATCAATTAGCATCTGTGATAATGACACGCACAGTAAATCAGATTAAATCGAACTATAAATCACTAGTTACAATAATCAAAAGTAAATGCAAGAAGATTAAAAAGGAAGCAAAAAAATATAAACGATAAGCAATAAAAAGAATGAAATCCCGCTCTCTAATTCTTTTTAAAGCCATACAACAAGGATGCTTACTTTGACTCGACTGAGAGGCTGTTCAACGTCAGAGGCACCACTCTCAACTGTGCCAGCCTTGTCTCTCAAATCGCAACATGACACCTCAAGCCTAAAATGATCACACCGTATGTATCAAATTGCTCAGTTAAAGAATGCAGCAGGCAGTTAGTTTTCCGATAGCCAAAAATCTTTTAAAATTGTCTCCTCTTGTGACGCTGAGATCACCCTGATAAGCAATTCCATCCCTGTGTCAAAAACGACACTTGAAACCTGTTTTTGAGCCTTTTATCAATTGCATTTCGCTGGTAAGGAGAATTCTGCTTGAATACGCCCTGGAAAATCATTGCAGTAGCTAAACGCCTGTATCAACTTAGAAGAATTGCCAGTGTTATAACACCTGCAGAGCGTTGGAACAACATGCTGTGTTATTCCCAAGCATGCAGGGAGTGCGTCACGTAGATCTCGATGGCTGTCACACAAGAAAGATGTGAGTATGCATTGACAATCAGCTCTCTCGCTTGCAGGTTTTTTTTAGTCATTTCAGGGGCACAGGGAGTAGCTTTATAATCTCTATATAGCATCCGAAGGTAGACTTTTGGACACTTTTTGCTTGCGAGAAGCTTTTTGCTTATCGAGCAGTGCACAGGTGCTTCCTCGCATTGTGACCGCATTTCGTGATTCCTGCTCCTGCAACTCTCCTCACTACGTGAAAAAGTTCGTTTGAAGGTGACTTCGAGCCACTGACCAAAAGGTGAATGGACAACGATCTCAACACTGAGATTTCCTGAAAACTCTTTCCCAGAAGGGCGCAGCCATTCCACTTGCACAGAAATCCCGATAAGAGCGTGTTATTTGGAGAAGTGATATCTTGCTTTTCTCAGGTACATCAGAAATGGTTAGCAAAAGTTCAAAATCACAGCAGACATCCACATGACAACTGCTGTAGAAACGGCACTGTACTGGACCGATAAAATATGAAACCACGCCTTCGCATATAAATAAAAGAGACACAAATGTATATATAGCTCAAAATATCATTCAGAGATGGTTAGTATCAATTCAAAATATCATCCATTTTTTTATTGTAAGTGGGGCGTTGCTGATCCCCGTTACCCTAACCCCTCCCTGGCAAGACCAGCAATTACTACAGTTGGGGTCTGGAAAACTGGTTGCATATCACTCAAATACCCTTCCCAACAGGTATAGTGCTCTGGAAGAAGGAACATAGGCCAGTCTTAACATGTTCGGTATGACCTGACCCGGCTTTTGAAGCCAAATACAGAGAACTCAGCCGGTACACTGTAGCACCAGTTTGTAGTTGACAAGAAATAGCATTGAATCGTGTGAGGATTTTGTCACAACCTGTACACTCTATTCCCCATTCATAGGTGCATCCAACAGTATAATCAAGTTGGGACAGAACACCAAGTCATTGCTTTCATTAATGTCAATATCGACGTTATAGTTTGCTATTATTTTTATTGTTATCATGCACTTAGCATTCTTAGTCATAATTCATTCTAATCTGACCTCGCAAAATGCACCAATCATAACAAATGCCAGTGACGGCTCCACGAGAGCCATAGCCCACCAGGAAATATTATCCACTTCGTCCAAACTCTATACAAAAAGTCAATTAGCCAAATTTTTAACGTGAGAATCTGATTTCGTAACATTGCCATTCCCAAGCTTCCTTCATAGGCAAATCTCTAATTCAGAGGGATCTTTTCAAGAGGAATACTTTGAAAGCATCATACCTAGAGGTTTTGAAATATGAATTGCTTTCTTACGGTTATAAAAAACAAATTAAGTTTTAATGTTTGATGAAATTTTTAGCGAAAGTTTTTTTGGCATCTTAAATCAAGGCAAAACCTTTAACAAAAGTTGCTGAAGTTTTGGGATTGTGACTGTGCAGTTTTCTACAAAGGCTTTCTTGTAAAAAACTGATTCCAGTATGCACGTGGCATTTTCCAACCTCGCTCGTTCAAAATAATACATATGCTTGATTAAATAGCTTTATTTATTCATAAGGCTAACCAGACATAATGAAACGGGGAGTTAGCAGTCAAAAGAAACTGAGCCTATTTGTTGACAGTGGTTATTTGAGCTTTCAAAGTCGAGGTAACGACGTAATTGTCACTTCCTTCCAGAAAGATGATTCATATTTGCGTTGCATGGTTAGCACGAGTGTTGAAGTTTCGAAAAAGAATTCGTTTGTCTATAAAACTAGTCTTTGCACCAGCTTTTTGCCTGTTTGTTTGCAGGAGTATATTCTATGTGCGCACGCTAAAGCAACGGCGGTTAGGATTTTTCAAATTAGGTCCATGTAAGCTTCAAAAATCAGCTTTAAATGCTTTGAGTCCTGTGAACATCTGGCCAATAGCACCGAACACATGACTGATAATGCAACATAATCTTTTTGTAATGAACGTGGCTTCTCAAAGAATTTTCCGAGAGACGACGACATGTATTTTTCATGATTTCCACCTTGCATTCAAAGGTCGGTTTTTGAACACTAGGAGTCTTTCTGCTTATCAAGCAGTGCCCAGGACTTCCTCTCCGTGTGACTATACGTCCTGATTTCCACCCCCGGAATCATAAAGACGCAGCGACTCTCCTCACTATAAGTAAGAGTTAAGCTGAGGGTGGACTCGAACCACTGACCATAGGATCAATGGGCAAGGATCTTAACAATGAGATGCTCTGACATCTTATTTTACCTTGTTTGTCACAGGGGACATCACAATTCAGCAACAGTACCAATCGTCATCTAATTTTCGACCAACTGTGCTCGCTTCTAGATGCAAGAATATTGGATCTCATACGAAGAAGATCAATGTAATCACAAATAACTCGATTCTTACACTTTTATTCGCCTCACTTCTTCTTCTGTGCTCGAAATGCATCGACAATTTTTAAAAATCACGAACTCTACTCTTGCTATTGGTGCACCTCGAGCCACAACGAGACACTCTTCACAGTGCAGTCTTGAACTGCTTCTAGAACTTGTTGCTTTGGTGACTGCCAAACGAAGGCCTATTCACGGTTGAGTTTGGCAGAGCTAAATGTAACCGAAATGCATTTCATGTTTCAGGGAGGAGCCGCTGAGCTAATTACAAGCCTGCGCAATTCCCGCCGCAGCCTCGCTTTCGCCAAACGATTGCAATACACCAATGTCATGCAAGACAGTTGTTAGCCTTTGGTAGTTCGACCCCGCGAAATGGATTTAGCTGTACGCGTGATATTTGCGGCAATCCTCTGCCTTATAATTATCGCGGGATCCGTTATGAATATCTTAGTCCTGATGATCATTTGCAAGAACAGACCTATTCGCCAACACATTGCCAGCGTGTTCATTGCGAACCTTGCTGTTACTGATTTGCTGAATTTGCTTTTTGTCATGCCCTTCTCCGCCCAAACGATCGTATTTGGTAAATGGATGCATTCAGATGGGCTCTGCCAGGCAAATGGCCTCTTTGGCACGTTGTTTAGCCTCGCTTCTATTCTAACCCTAGCCGTCATCTCACTTGATCGATGGGCTGCAGTTATGAAGCCGCTGGCCTACAAGGCCCGAATGACCATCTCCTACGCAGTACAAATGACAGTCTACGTCTGGATACAGGCGCTGATATTTGCAATTGCCCCAGTTTTCAAGACATGGTATGTAAGCAATATGCGGTACTGTTCGTGTGGGTTTCCTTCTGGACCAGTCAATTCGAATTTTCTTATCTACATGTGTTTAACGATCGTGCTCAACATCGGCTTAACACTCGTAATCATCCTCGTCACGTACTTCTATGTGTTTCGAATTGCGCGATCGCATTCCAGGAGAATAGCTGTCGCTTTAGTGTCGGTTTTCGCCCGAGAACATCGCCGATTGCGCAAAGAAACCGTTCGTCAGCGAGAGGCGAGGACTGCTATCAAGATATCGTTCGTAATAGGAGCCTTTTTGATATGCCATTTGCCGTATTCAGTCGTGCGAACACTCGAGCTCATAGGTGAGACGAGTTCGGTCTTCTCGTTGTCGCCAGCGTTTCTCGTCTCGGTGAAATGGATAGTCTACTTAAAAAGTGCCGTGAATCCGTTTGTTTACAGCCTGTTGCAAAAGCGGTTCAGAAAAGCTTTAATGGAACTTCTGCGCAGTGGCAAGCGAGATAGCACCTATAACAGAAACGTGTCCAGGAATGCTATAATCAGAGACTGTCCCAGCGTGCATCTTCCAGCAACAACAACAACGACGACAGCAATCGCGAAGCCAGTGACAGCACCAGTAGTACAGCTACAATGTTGATCTGTTCAAGGATCTGTGGTACCGTCGAAGCGAAGAGTAGCTAGGTTGAAACCTCTATAAAATGAACCCATGGGGAACTAGTGCTTCTCCTTCATTTCATGAGAGTGTTCTTTGCAGAAATAGGAATTTCGGATAGCTACATTTCTCTGCTACTGGCAGTGGCTGTCCCACGGAGGCTTTTTGCCAGTGAATTGTTTGGTATTTTGTGTATAAAGGTGGTACCGTGGTGTAGTGGTTAAGCATAGCATAGAGTTTGCCAATTCGATTTCTCGATATGTCACAATCAAAACGCCGCTTGTGAGGAAGGCAACGGAAAACCACCTCATGAAGTCCACTTCCCTAGAAAATAACTCAGGGCCCTTTCTCAGGCTCTTATTATCCCTACACGTGTTATCAAAGAGAGTGCTGGTGATTCTCCATCCCCTAGTGGAAGTTGACTTTTTTCGAGGTCCAGCCACCGAGCTGAGGACCTAGGATGAAGCAAACTAACCATCAATGCATCCTTTCACCGCACTTTCCTGGTTCTCACTGATGAGTCGTGCCAGAGAAATTTTAATCAATAGTTTTGCTCCATAATGTTAAAGAGGAATCTAATACCCAACAGAGATTTATTTTTGAGCGATTTTAACTCAATTTTATACGAATGCTTAGCATTCGCGATCCATTAGATGTTATTTTGTGGTTTTTATTGCATGGTATCCTATTGAATATTTGAATGTCAATTGTAAAGAATAGATAAGAGAGTACATGTAGATAGAATTGTAGATGGATTAATGCCAGATTGGAGTTTCAATGACCCTCTGATTACTCAGCTCATGTGAATATTCTGAAAAAGAATGACAGTAAATAACAGCATTTATCTTTGAACATTATAGACCAAGGGTACAGTAAACGTTTTTTCGGTTGATTCCGGTAGAATCCCCTGAAACCTGGATAATCAAATAATGAAAGGCGTGTTAGGTCTGGAGAGCGATGTCCCGCTAAACAGTATTGGCACAACTTAACAACGACCCAGCTACTTGAAGTCACAGGACACCGGCGTCAAGGCATGGTCCAATGTAGGGATGAATGTGGGAGGATGCAAGGCATGAAGGGTGCCGTGCCATTTATACTGCAGCCATGATTATGTTCTGCAGCAAACTTTTCAAGGAAGACACTGGGGTAGGCGAAGAAGAAGCTGATAGTCTATCGGTACAGAGCCTCAGCTGATTGCATCAGCTGCTAGAGGATTATATCAATTACTTTCCTCAACATAACTCAATAAGAAAAAAAGAAAAACAATTAGGATAACTTGCTATAAAGCTGCGTTGCATACTCGATTTTGAGCATAGCAGAAACCAGTTACAGGACTGAGTTTTTTCTAGGGAAGTGTCATGAGGTGCTTTCCCGTTGCCTTCCTCACCAATGGTGTTCTAAAAGTGACACAAGGAATAATCGAACTGACAACCCCTGTGTTGTGAGTCCGCATGCTTAACCACTACGTCACGTTAATTTTGCAATCCAAGATTTGCCAGCAGCAAAACTTGGAGCGAAGCTCAATTGGCAGGACATCAAGTAAGAAGCTAGAGAAATAACTGAATGATGAAGCAAAACAAAATGTTCGAGCAGGCAAAGACAAATGATTTTCCTGCTTACTAGAATTCCCAAACATATTGAATTTATTTGTGATACCTGAAGTGATCCATTGAGTGCCATAATCTCTTCTGTAAAGTCGTTCGCAATGAGAATGTAAGTAGATATGACTTGTCTGAAAAAGGTCAAAGAATAGCAACTAAAAGATTAAGATTATGAGAAGTGACTTTGAGCACCGAACTGAATTATTTGCTTCAAAGGCAAGAAACAGTCATGTTGAACCCAACAACATCTAGGTTTGGCAATGGTCTGATAACCTCAACTAGTGTCAATTCAGAGTCGCTTGTTCCAAGCTAGCTTTAATTTAAAACTAACCTCAAGCAACTAAGTAACTGAATGCACACACACACACACACACTCACTCACACACACTCACACACACACACACACACCATACACACACACACACGCACGCACACACACACACTCACACACCCCATACACCATACACCACACACACACTCACACACACTCACACACACCATACACCACACACACACACACACACACACACACACACACACACACACACACACACACACACACACACACACACACACACACACACACACACACACACACACACACACACACACACACACACACACACACACACACACACAATGGGGTGTGGTAAAATTGGAGCTCCCTTGTTAAGTCATGCATTACATATGAATTCATAATATGTATATTTACATACTGCATATCTATATGCCTTTCCTTCGCTCTTTTTCGAGCAAGGTGACAAAATATCTGATACCCCAATTCAACATTTTAGATCTTATTTGAAATTTGCATTGGCAAGCATTTATGTCACCACTGATTGGCATTCTACAAGTGATGCTTCTTATTTTCATGAATTAATGATCAGTTTTATGGATAAGATGCTTTATTAATTTTTTAGACTGTCGTGTTTATAAGACCGTCTTCAAATTTTATGTAGATGGCGAAAAGGCGATTTTTAATAGACGAGGTTTATTAGAAGAACACTTTTTCCCTAAACAGTAATAATACAGTAACTGTGATTGCCACTGAAAAGTCGACGTGATTTGTGTCGCAAATCAATAGAATTCACTCATGAATCAGTGGTCTGTAAGGGCCATCTGCTTCCCATTTTTGTTGTCATGGGAGCCGTACTCGCTTCAATAATAATGACAATAATTATTATCAAATAATTTGAAAATCATCATGGCATGATATGCTGCTTCCTTCACCTTTGAAAGTTGCATGCGTTTGTCACATTTAGGGATGCAAAGCGACAAACTAGGTAATAAAAAAAATCATCAAGGGAAATTGTTGCACGGGCCATAGCTCGTTGCGCGGGCCATAGCTCGTTGCTCTTGGGGCCGCGTGTTTAACATGTTTGATACTGGTAAGGGGAAAATAAGCGAACATGCACTCAATGCTGAGTGCTCTGGATTGGGAGAGGGGGTGGGCAAAGCGTGCACCGCAAGATTTACTGCACTCGCTCCAATAACTGCAAGAAAACGTCCCTTCAGCGGTAGGAACCAAGTTGCCAAAACACTGTAATAACGGTTTCAAATTACCAGTCAAGGGTGAAGTCAAGACTATAAGAAAGTTCTATGCATAAGTAAAGATTTGCATAAGCCATGATGAATGCTTCTTACTTAAAAATTGAAACAAAGCGAGCAGAAGATTATGGCTGTTAAAGCAGTATTATCATTACTGTTTCATATAATCCTTCCAGCGAGAGTTGAAGGGGTTATCCATCTATGGCACCTCTTCCAGGTTGCATTGAGTCCCAGAAATTCAACAACCTGGCTAAAAATCTAGCCTCCCCCTTCTTCATCTCGTCTTTGAGTTTAGATGAATCAGAACATGGATCCTGATGAAAACGGAAATTGAATTCCTTAGAAGGGTTATGGACCTCATTAATATAAGTAAAAAATAAGAAGGGACCAAGAACGCTACCTTTTGGAACACAGCACATTATTCCTTGTTTAAATAGTGTTTCACTATTTGGTATGACTAAATGATTTATACCAATCAAACATGCTTTAAACGAGAGAGAGCGAGAGAGCTACTTCTCTGATGTATAAGGAGACTGAGCTTGAGAAACATGCAGCAAAGAAAAGAGGAATATTCAGCATAATTGGCTAGCTGTCATTGAATCCCTAAGATTGCCAAAGAAGCTGACTTAGTTTCTTTGAAGCCAGATCAATGTTTGCATACCATTTTACTTATTGCCACAATCTCACTAGATAAGGATTCGTCAATTTTTAGAATCTTTAACGATGATTGAAGGAATCGAAATAGGCCATAACTGTTTTGTTGACATTTTGATCTGCCTTGTGCATAGGAGTGATATTATCAACGCATGAAGATTGGAAATTTTAGCTTATCTGGAAAGACACCTTGCCAAAAGGAAGGGCTTGCTATCGTAGAGACAGCTCAGAAATAGTGCAACAAACCCGTCTAATGAGCTTAGTAAGAACATCATAAGAACCATTTAATCTGCATTTATCAAGATTCACTGCCATAATCTTCACCTCGGCAGGAATCGCTCAATACAGAAGCGTAATGGGCCTATTCAAATTAGGATCCGCAAATTTTCTTCAGGAATAAAAACCAGGCATATGATTGGCTATTTTAGAGATTATGTTGTCGCTGTAAGTCTCAACTCAGCTCAAAAAATGTCATGAATCTTTTAAAACAAAGAAGCAACAGTCTCTTATCAATCTTTGCTTAATGTTCCGTGATACTTTTCGTAAGCTATAAGTGTAGCTTTTGATAACTGATTCGTGACATCCAGTTGCTTTAGAGAGTGCTATGACGAATTTCAGAAGAGGTCACACAAACAACTTCCTTCGGGTACCGCAAAAATAATTCCTTCGGGAAGCAAGTTTCAAATAAAGAATGCTTGAAGCAGTTTATCTTCTTCATCCTCTTCCTCCAATACTTCCACATTTTGCATTTCAAAGGCGTAAAATTGGGTCTCAACTACGGAGGCATGTTCACCTCACCATGGGAAAGTGTTAGTCCTGCAGGGGTAAATTCTTCCGTATTCATAATGTTACAAATGCTCTGAACCACAGTTTGGGTGCAAACAGAACATGGCTTTTCGAAATCTACGAGTGAGCCATTGCAGATACTGTCGGTAGAGCTTATAACTGAAAACTGAATATCGTGAGATTTTGAAAAAGTATGACCTTGACTAATCAGCTTCTGCATTTGTAATCCAAATTCTTTTCACCTTTATAAGGTTAATCAGCTACACTTGAGATGAGTCTAACAGGAACAAATGCCACAACTGTGACAATTTTAGTAATCAGAAGTGGTTCATTGCATTTCGGGCAAATAAGCTCGTCACCAATAGTCTTGAGAACATTTTGACTTGAAAATGTTCGCGACGGTTACGTATTGAAAAAAATAATGTACTGATAGCAACAGAAGGGTACCATTTGTTAAAAAAATATTTCTGGTTGATGAGCTTGATGATTTCACTTCCGGTTTCCTCTTCGAACTTGGAAACTACTGATTAAGCGCTCTCTTCACTTGCTCTGGATATTTTGGTTTAGATGGAGCGCTAGTCATTTCGAGCCTGTTAATCTACCATGCTGTCAAACTATAATAACACGTTACATATTCCCTTTCTGGAAAGTTGCAATTCAGCGTTGAGTTTCCCCATTTCTTCTAATTCATACATAATTTTTTAGAAAATTCGTTCTTGGCCTTCGGCAGCTTGAATATACTAATTCCCTTGTTCTTTCTCGAAATAGAACATCCAAAGAGAGAACAGTTCGCACCGGATATCTCGGCTCTCACTAAATTTTCGACAATAAGTTAAAACAATAGCCTATTGTTCGCTTCCAGACTATCTCTTGCTATAAATTCATACATCTTGGTTTTCCGCTTCGAGTTTAACATCGCTTTTGGTTTATATACAGTCTGAGCCTCTTCGCATTTTTCAAACATTAACTGACAAATTTCATTATTTTCTAAATATTTTTTTAAGTGTTACTTCCCATTTTCAGAACCTCCTTGCTTTTGGTCTCGCTTGAAGCTCATTGTCTTCAGATGTTAGCCTGCCTTGTGTCAAATTTTTAGATAAGTAACTGCCATGCAGTACTTCCATGGAAAATTAGAAATAAAATATCCTTTCAATCTTGGCGTTACTTCCCTAAATTTCGTTCCGATATTTTGAAAGTTCCTTCCAATTTTCTTCCCCAGTCAAATCAATAGTTTTAAGCCTGGAAAGCATCAAAATGGCTCCAAGATGATACAGCAGAAGTAGATCCCCTTGTTTCACTGTTAAATGTTAATCTACGCTAACTTATGCAAATTATGCTACTTCCTAAACATTTCGTCAATAATTATGCTAAACATAGCATTTCGCAGTCTAATCAGAATAGGACTACATCCAAAAGTCAATTGAGCAGGACGTTCTGATAAAAACAACTGTAAAATTAGATGTTGAGTCATTTTTGCTATCATTTTTTGAATCTCTTTCATTTTCCTTATGGCTTCTTGAATTTCCTTCTTAGTTTTCATTTCCTTCTCATTTGTTTCCGAAGCTTCACGAAGGAAGGAGATTTCCTTCCAAGTGGAAGCACTGCTGCCATGGTGCTTCTTCAATTTCTTAATATCAGCAATAACTGAGACTTGATCTTGTGTGAAGTTGACGAACTTTGATTGCATGTAGGTAAATCGAAAGTTGGGTACGAATTATCACGTTTCAGTCCTCATAGTGATCATCATGATATAATAATAATATGACGAAACGATGACACGTGTCATCAACATGTGTCGCGTAACGTAAGGAAAAGAAGAGACCGATAACATGGTTATTTGATAACACCTAACAGAATTACAATGGTTATTTACAAGTTCCAGGCTTTAAAATAAATGTTTCTTTAACAGTTGTCCGAATTGCTTCAAGTATTCCGTTTTCTTCAGATAAATTGGGAGTTTGTTGTTAATCTTTGCACCCACGACAGAAGACCGTGCGCAGAAAAAAGAGATTAGTTCACCAATGAATAAACAACAATGATGATAATAATAATTTCAATTATCTTAGGATGGTAACCCACTCAGCAGTGCTGGTTTACAAGGGGCCGTCCAAGATCCTGATAACAAGTTAATATAAAATTGCATAAAAATGCAGTTGACTCCAATAACAGGAGGACTAATCTGAACCAAATTTCAAAATAGTACAACATGTACAATTTCAGCTAATAACAGATGCTGGTTTAGCAATCACCAGCTTCAAGATGTGTGCGTGAAACTGGTCCTAAAAAGCTGCTGTTTCATTCAACCAACATGGACGATTCTTGCCTTGTAGTCTTATTTAACGTACAGAGAACATGGAGTCAGAGAGACGACGATTAACGCTCTTGTGTTTGAATGACTGAGTAACTGATTGAAATGAAATACATGTTTATATAGGCGAATAACAAAGAGATAAGATTACCAAACTCATCGATTTAGAAGAGGAGCGGAAGGGTTGGTTGTGAATGACGCAAATGCCCCATGCATGAAATCTCCACCTCATGAGTTGATTTCAACTTTGAATGAGGCTATATATCGGCTTGACTTTACCGCCTCCAATCAGAGAATGCCCCCCCCCCCTAAATCGCTCAATATCAAGGTAAGCATTGTTTCCTAAAGCCCTGCATACACCACTTCATATGCTGTCTTAAAATGCTCGCCTGAGTCTAAATTAGTGAGCTGAATGAACAGAAGAATGTGTTCGCAACCTGCCGAAAAATTTCAATGTGAGAATTGTTATTTTGCTTTAAAATAGAACTAGTTGCTTGACTTTCATGGATCGCCATCTTATTGGGGTTCATGAACGGCGACCTTCCCGCAGGCAAACACTGTGAAGCAGGGAAACAAACTCCTTCGTGACTCTCCTACCATGCCGACACGTTGGATATGTAGAGGGAGCCCGAATATCTTTAACTTTACAGAAAGACACAAAATATTGATGACAATTGCAGCTCTAGAGAATTTCCGAAAATTCAATTACTTGAAACAATTAAATTTCGGTCGATTCACTTGGCAGGTCTGAATCGGAAAGTAGTCGAACAACAAAGGACTCGCCATGGCAACAGCGGAAGTCATCTGGTTTCTCTCTTGTACGTGACCGCTGCTGTAGCTTGTCAAACAATGCTTATTATCTACGGAGCAAAAGTTATTAATTATGCAAAGCAGTTGGAGAAAGAACTGAGAAGTAAACAATAAGACCGATTCTGATTGGCAGACGTGAATGAATACAATATTCAAACGAGAGAAGGATGAATGTGATTGGCGCGTAGGACAATGGCTTGAAAGTCGTTTGGCCATTATGCACATTATTAACGCAGGGTCGTGGAGGAAGAATAAGGAAAGAGAGCTGATTGGTGAGTTTGTAACAATAGAACAATAGAGAAGGGACAGAGTGAGAATTGTTATGCAAATTTGTGGATGCTTGTGAGCCACGGAATAATAGAATCACGAGACAATTACGCGCAGGACAATAAGTATGCAAATTTTACCAGCATAGAAACAAATGAATAAAAGAACCAAACACAATCGACAACACCTCTTCAGCAGTTGTTCATTGTCGGACATTGTGCAGCGATCGGAGACAAATATGGCGGCAGAGCATCCACATGCTCAATATGATGCAAGCACCCAGGCTGATAAGTTACCTTCGATTGGAAATGTTGCCCCCCAAGCGACAGTCATTGCCTCAGACGAAGAGCTTCTCAGATTGACGACTTCATCGCAGACCGATGAAGCAAATGCACTACCAACCATGTCAAACGACAACATGGCTGGTTTCATAGACCAGAAATCAAGTCGTGTCAAAAGACCTATGAATTCCTTCATGGTATGGGCACAAACAGCCAGGAAGAAGCTAGCCGAACAGTATCCACATTTACACAATGCAGAACTTAGTAAAATGCTCGGAAAACTATGGAAAATGCTTTCAGTTGATGATAAACAACCGTACGTCGAAGAAGCTGCAAGGTTGGATAGGCGCCATAAAAACGAACATCCAGAGTACAAATATAGACCGAGACGACGGCCTAAATTAAAAGGAATCGGAAAGAGGACTTATAGCGCGCCTTCGATGATGACGAATCATGTGGGAAAGCCGTCTTTTGTTGCACCTATTCCGTGGCAAAGCCCTCAGTTAGATACTGGAAAACCTCGCGATGATGGCACGATTGATGTTAAAGTGAGCACTCCGACCATGACAGGAAAACATGTTTACTCTCCAACCATATTTACCGCGGGTACCCCTGGATCTGTAATTGTTCCACCAGGTCAAGTTCCACCAGTACCACCATTAGTTTCGAATTTCAGTTCACTTGGGAGTCCAGTAAATCCATCTTACCCAACTTATGTGACAGTCCCTATTCCGGCCACGTCTACTGCGATATTTCAGCCAGTTGCTATACCCGTGCACGGAATGACTGGCGTCCAAGCAGTACACACCCCTGCTTACATACTGAGGCAACCATTCAGCGGGGGTATGTTCGGACCAACTGTCATCCAGTCATCGCATCCAAACTTTGCAGCTGTGAGCAATTTGGAGCACAGGACAGTGGAAACTCAGACCCAGACAACACCAAGGGACGTTGATGCATGCAAAGAAATCGATGGTGACAGCAATGTCGAGACTGCGGATGAGCAAGCCGTTCAAACAAGTGTGCACGTCGGGAATCCATTGGGCGAAAAGACTGTCCTAGATCAAGGGACGGAGATGCTGCCACCCCAGAAAGTCGAAGCGGAGGGGGGTGAGTGTTGACTTGCAAAAATTGGTTAATTAAGATTTGAATGGGGAAACAGACTAGCTGAATGTATATAAGTATATAGCGAATTGAATTATTATTTTAATGGTTAATTTCCCTCTCCATTCATTAAACCCATGGCACAGGTTTGTACGACGTTACATGTAATAAATAGGTCAGTTTCTAAAAACTCTAGTCTAGTTTTGACCAGGCGCCCTCAGTTGATTGTTTGGTGCAATACAAAGGTCTTCTGTTAATTGTTTGAGAACCTCAATGGAGTCATGCGGTTTCTTTTCTTCCTAATGTAATCAAATAACATTGTGGAATTTCGAACATCCTGGTAATATAGTCACCGCATTGTTGGAAGACAGACTAAACCTCCAAAATTAACGTCAATGGAGTCTTTTGACGTTCTCTGTCTACTGTTTGCTACCATGCAGGCAATTATATTTAGGTGAAAATGGTCAAGCAATTAAATCTTAACCATAAATTGCAAAAGTATCCTACCCCTATCTCAGTTGTGGATTTTCCAACAGGTAACTGATGACCCATTCACGGGAAAGATAACTTTTCTGTCTTTCCACCCATAGACCCTTTAATGCCACTAATTCTCCATCGTTCTGGCCTGCAACCATTGGCACCATTCTTTTCATTTTTCAAGTTATTATTATTGGTTTAGTAGCAACTGAGCTGAGTAAAAGCATATTATTTATTGATGATAAAACTTCTCTTTTTAACCTTGTATACACAGTCAAGCTACTTCTTGTCCATTTTTTATTTTTGCAAGGATTGATTTCCTTCATATTGACCCACATCTCCCCTTGGGTTTCTTTTTTAATGTTTCTCCCTAACTTCTCAAGCTAGAGAAAATGAAAAAATTACTGCCAATTGATGTTGCTGTAAGCTGAGATACCAGTTATCCTAAGGTATCATGGATTTCAATCACCGCTCTGTTGCTAATCCACAACAGCCTTTGAGTTAATTTGGTAACTAAATCTTGAAAGACTTGGATCCCTCCTTCCTGTTTCACAAATGTTGGTTTCAACTGTTTGGAAATGAATATCATTGGAATATATTTTAGGTTTTAAAGGAGACCCCTTTTGCGTTTGCAATCGGTTTTCAAGTCATTAGAAGTACTTTTGGTGTATAAAACCTTAAGACCGTAAAGCCGTAACTGCCCCACACACCTTAGTGTTTATTTGTATTTGATGTTTACGTTTGTTTGATAGCATTGATTAAGGACATAGAGAACTTACTTATGAGAGAACATAAAGTCAATTAATGCACAGACATTCATTTAGCGTCCATAATTATGTTCCTTTTAATAGATTTCAAGATAGATTTGCAACTTGTCTATTCCCATAAATGCCATTACATGCCAAGAAGTCTTTATTATCAGATTTTTAAAGCATTGCTGATGACTGATATAACAGAATTTTTTCTTTTATCTTTATAGATAGGCTGTCTGTATCTTGGGTTAATTATTGAGTATTTAATGTAGTTTTACATGATAGCGTCAGTGGCAGTATTTGTTTTGACAACAGTAGATACAGAATTCCGTATATATAATAAATATATATATAGATATAAATATATAAATATAATAGAAAGACAGTGTTTTTATTACAGTGTAACTATGATTTCAGGCTCCCAAACAGTTTCTTGTTGTATCGGTTAGGATAAGCACAGTTAGGTCCCTCTCAAGATATCATTTTTGATAACCTTTAAAAATGTTCAGTAGTTGGGAAGTTTTATGAAATACAGGCTTTTACTCATTGAGAATTGCAACTGTAAACAAGTTAGGCAGCAAAACTGTATATCGAGAGTACACACCATTATTGTCTGTTTGAAACTCAATCACCTTTGAATTCCACATACTAACACAGAGTTAAAGAAAGTTAAGACTGAAACTTGTAGCAATCTACGATTCTCGTTGGGTTTCGTCAAGTGTTGATATGGGCTTTGCGCAGTAGGTCTGAACTAATCGGAACAATATTTGTGTTAATGACAGGAAATGCGTAGGCAAGAATTATTACCTATTGGGTTCTAACAATAGGCATTGTTCCATATATGGTTGTACTTGCCTCATTTCCACCGAAACCTCGTTTGGAATGATTTACGCGCACGAAAACAAGAAATCCAAATTTTATTTCCAGCATGGTTAGAGTCGGAGGAAAACTGAGGGCAAACATTGGCGAAAGACGTTCACAAGAGAGTCTTAGTCGCAAGAAGCTCTTCTTAATACCTTGAAATGATATAACTGAATCTTTAGTTCCTCCAATAGCAGCCATTTCGCTATGGTTGATGACGAGAAGTGGTGGCAAACGCAGTTGTCAATGGACGTCCACTCTAACCTGAGAAAACGGGAAATTGAACTTCCAGTCTACCGTTCAAATTCGCCACAAATATGCTACAGGAGATTTTTAGTTAATTGGCTAGCACTTATTGGAGAGAAACTGGGACTTTTACAAGAAGTTATCCACCTAGCAGTTCGTTATTTGGATAGCATGATGGATCGATATGAATTGTTGATGGAGTCACAATTGAATATGTTAGCTATCTGTTGCCTTTCATTAGCAGGTAAGAATTGTTGTCGTACATTGAAGAGCTCGCAAGTAAGGCGTAGAGCGAGGGAGGCGCTAAGAATTGAGCTGATTTTAATAATTAAAATGGCTGGGAATAGAGTCATATTAATTTTAAGTGTTTCATGACAAGAAACGGTGCGATTTACAGGGTAATTAAGAAATCAATTGCAACATGGCTTAACTGTAACTATAAAAGGTGTCAACAACTATAAATCTAAACGATGTTATGATTTGAAATTGCATAATGATTTGCACTGGCTGGAATCATTATCATGATTTGGTATGCCCTCAAAACCGTAATATATATTTGCTGTGATTTGGACGTTTCGTTGTCACAGGTATGCCTAGCTTTATTTTTTTAAATGTTAACAGTATCACAGCGATTGATTGAGAAACTGTAAAGATAAAGGGCCTTTGAGAAAGGACAAAGCACGTTGATATATAAACACAAAAAGCAGCCTCTCCCTAATATTCTGAGAGGGTATATGAAAATGTATCTTTCATAGGGGTAACTAGACTAGAAGATACTCCTGTATTCAATAAGGTTCCTTTTAAGTATTAATTAAGCTAGATTTGATGTAAGTATCCTTCAAGTTGCGTCCTTGTACATATGTTGCATCAGATTTACATTAGGCCTACACAATGGTCTTTGATTGAGGCACCTGTCTTGCTCTCGTAATTGCTTTGCTGCTCAGTCATTTCCAAGCCTTTTTTCTCAGCAAAAATTGGTGAATGTGAAGACAATATTCCAAAAGTTTCAAATCTGAGGAAATTTTGCAAGGAATCATTCCTAATGACAGAGTTCATTGAGATGGAGGTCAAAATTGCAAGTTGCCTCAACTGGAAACTGATTCTTCCAACAGCAGCAAACTTTGTAGATCTCTACTCCATGGAGAGTTTATCAGTAACAGATCTTCATGCAGAAAGTGCCATAGCTTGTATTGTCAAGGGGAGGTCGTACTTACAACGCTATGCCAAGTACTTCATTGAAGTTTCGTTGCAAGGTAATTCATATATTTCTATGTAATGTCTTTATTTATTCTCAGCACTGGAAGGGTTGTTGAACATTCTGTAGCATAGGAATAATCCTGGTGTTTCCCATCTGAAGTATGTTTTGTTCTGCCCAGTTTTACTACAGTTCAGGCACCTGTTACGTGCCAAACAATTGATTAGTCAAACAAGCTGTGGTTAAAGTTGTTGGTTTTTTCTATCATAAAATTTTCATTTTTCATCATAAGATTATTGTATTCACTATTTAAGTCTATATGAAAGGCCTAGACATTTTGGCAATGATAAAAACGTTTCAACTCTAAAGTAAAATCTAAATCAAGCTCCCCTTGGCTTCCTCAAATGCATTCAGTTTTCTTTTTCCCTATTCTACTGTTTTATTTCCATGATGATAAATAATTTCCCGATGATGCAACCTTATAAATGTACACATGATATCGATTTGATCTTTCTAGACTATGTGTTCATGCAATTTCTTCCTTCTTTGGTCGCGTCAGCTGCAGTTTATTCGGCAAGGCTATGTTTACAGTTAGCTCCGGCATGGCCCTCAAAAATGATTAGTATAACCAAATACACGTCGGATGATTTGCTCAAGTGCAAGGATATGATGATGAGGTTTGTTATTCGGTATTTGCTTTCTTGACTATGTCCATGAATACCATGATAAACATGCCTTACTCGTTTCCCTGTAATTTTCTTATTTTTTACTCTGTTTACTTCTTGCGCGGTTCATTTTGTCTCCTTTTTTCGCTTCCATCTACCAACTTTCCACAACGATGCGTCTTTACCGTAATGGTAAGGTTTCCTGTCTACAGCAATACTGTCGCTTGCGTTGGTGTAAAATGCCGCCATGATGATTATTCTGAGTTATTCAATCTCTCTCTCTCTCTCTCTCTCTCTCTCTCTCTCTCTCTCTCTCTCTCTAAGAGCTCTCTCTCTCTCTGTCTCCTTTCTCTCGCTTTCTCTCTATGATTTTCACACTGGTTAACTTTATCTTGGCGATGGACGAAAATGTCTTTCAAAGTTTTGTCAGGCATTGGTGCGGGGAGTCTCTTAATGGTACGTTTCTTGAGAGTAACTTCAAAAAGGAAGGCAAAGAAACTGCAGGAGAGTCTTTCATTTGACACTTGTAAGAGCTTATCTAGCTGGCTTTTGAACGAAGATCGAACGAATCCTTTAAAACAGATGCCCATGGTTATTATCCAGGAATGCGCAGGGCCGCATTCAGTGAAAATGGTGTCGTGGATTACAGAAGTCGTCATTTCTTCTGCTCCCTCATCAGGATCTAAAGCTAGATGTCATGCGAAAGTTCCTGTTTCAGATTTTAGCTTTTCGGCAGCGAGGAGAACTAAGTCGTAAACGCTTTTCATTTCAGAATACATGAAACTGATTCTAAAAGGATGAAAAGCAGCACCGTGGCAGCTGATTATGCATTGAATCTTCACGGAACATGACTGAGACGTCAGATTTATTTATTTATTTGGTTACTTCAAAGAGAGTTCTTATACCTTCATCATTCATATTACAAATAGTTGTTTTCCGAATTTCATAGATGCCTATTTATCCTGGGTGCCAGACCGGGTTGTAAGATGGATTTAAATTTGCAAAGAAGAGCGATGGAGCAAACGATCTACTCACCCATGTGAAAGTTTTCTTTTGAATCTATTTTCCCCATCTGGTACCCATGATAAGACATGCAATTCCCAGCGGGCTCATTTTAGGTCCACTCTGACAAAATGTACCTTGTTGGATACACCAAATGACTGTTTTTCGTCATTTTAGGCCCTCGTTATAACAATGTTATCCAAAATGAAAGGTAATTTACCTCTATGTTCCCTTCGTCAATTTCTTTAAGAATATCTCCGATTCACGAAAATATCTCATGACCTAGGGAACATATATAAACCCTTATTTCCTTCTGTCTCGTTGAAAGGGACTGTGCTTTCTCAATTTCTCACGAGCCATTATGAGAGAAAGTACCCATGCCAATCTCAGTGCCATGAAATTCTACACTGAATCCGCTGGGATCCCAATGCGGGTCCATGATTATTTAAATTCTAAACAATTTTAATATCGTTTTTTAAGTTTTCTATGAACAGCATTTCGTCATTAAAACGACTCGATTCGAAATTTCTTCAGAAACTTGATGTGCCTATTCAATTGCCGCATTCTTCCGATAGCTTGAATCGACACTTTGAGATACGGAAGAAAGAACGCATAAATCGATTGTTTGATTCATGAAACGCTGTTCACAAAAGATTGTAAACCGAATCGATTGAGCAGTCTGATTCAATATCCACAAATACTTAATAGAAACAATGTTGTCCCAGGCACACGCATGCACACGTGGGATCGTCTAGAGCAGTGTTTTCAACCTTTTTTGATCCAAGGCACACTGCTTTCATTGAACAAATCCTGTGGCACACCACTAGCTGAGAATTAGAAAAATCTTTATAACAATATAAGTGTTGTATTGTTAACGTAAACGTTTCTTTTAATTGAATAATGACGTTATAACATCTTGAATAGGAATCTAATAAACACAAAGGAACAAGTATTTTGTAATCTTTCATGTTTATGCTGTCACTCGCTTGTCTTCGTGCACAAGGCAATTAGCTGCCGGTTGCTGCCACCTACTGGTATGGAAGAGTAGGCCTCGTTCATGATTACCCTGACAGGCGCTAGACCGCATAGGCACACCAATTGACATTTTGCCGCGGCACACCTGACGATATCTTGCGGCACAGTGGTTGAAAGACACTCATCTAGAGGGCCTGATTCTGTGCTAGGGATAAAATGCTGTGGTATGTTGTGCCTTGCGTCACATACTATTGTCTCAATCACCATTGACATTTTGGAAGGAGGCCAATAGTTTTTATTTCTGGGAGGGGACCTGGGATATTATGCGCCACCAGCTGTTAAGCGATTGTAAAGTCATGCTGTTTATACTTTCAGTTGAAGTTAGATTAAAGGAACATTTAAAGTGCTAATGAATTTATTGATTGTACTATTGGTATTTTGGGGAGAGAGGTTAAAATGAACTGTTTTGCTGCTTGCGAACGTTCTATATTTATGTTTGGTTGATATGCTAATTAAAAATTAAAAACGTTAACTATTTACAGCATTTTTTTGTGAAATTTCATATTTGCAGAGTTCAGAAGTTAAATATAGTGATTAATCATACAGTTTTTAGGAAACAAGAAGAAGCAAACGTTGTTGTTTATGAGTAGATGATAACAAGCTGTGTCGTCATGTCTCCGAATTAATCGATTCTATCGAATAAAGCATGCCTTTTTTCTGAAATCCAACCATCTTGAGCTTCGTGCAAAGGGATGATGTCTTATGGGGGCTCGTCTCAGGTCTCTTTCGACTATTTTCCATTGCCAGTCATTCTTTAAGTCCTTTTTCCCCACGGTCAGGATACAAAAAGACGACTACTTCTGAATCTAGGAGCTATGCACTTTGCATTTAAGACGTGTCTAGTTTTCGTTCAGCCCAAGGTTTCTTCTACATTTTTGTAGGTTTGCCCTCAAATGGAATAATGATTATAATATAATAATAATAATAATAACATACGAATTTGTATACAGGAATAACCAAGCTATCAGCATGTCAAGCATGCTGTTATCATTAGGGTCCTGGAAGGCATTTGTAAACAGTTTTGGTGCTTTCTTTGGTAGCCTTGCTATTGTTATATAATTATTTTTGACTGTTGAATAAAGACTAAAATAATGTAATGCTTACGACGTGAAATCCCTACAAAATCTGTTGGCGATGAAGTAGATCCTTCATTCTCAGTATTGTCTCTGGGGACAATGCACAACCCTCCACGTTGGTGCCCCTGGATATCGACGTAACCGATTCTGCAACCACTGCCCCTCGAAGCACATTTGAGGGAAAGACTCGATGAAGAAGAGATCGAACGCCTATTGCACAAACCTCCACGTTGGTGCCCCTGGATATCGACGTAACCGATTCTGCAACCACTTCCCCTCGAAGCACATTTGAGGGAAAGACTCGATGAAGAAGAGATCGAACGCCTAATGCACAAACCTCCACGTTGGTGCCCCTGGATATCGACGTAACCGATTCTGCAACCACTTCCCCTCGAAGCGCATTTGAGGGAAAAACTCTATGAATAGTGTGGTCCCTGTTCCTTTACCAAGTTGCCTGTTTTCAAAACTGTATGCAAAACCTCCCCGCTGTCCCTAGACGATTTTCATGTACAAGGCTAGACGGTAGAAGCATATAGTTAGAAATCTGGTGAGGCTGTTAGCACTGCCACTTCCATGTAAAGGGACTCAAAGGAAGGATGGGGACGGCCACCGGCTTGCGGTTTGCTACTCGCGCAAGCAACCGCCAAATCCAATGGAACGAATTACACAGGTGTTGATCTGGGACCTTGATCCTTACACACACATTATAGCACAGATTCATTAGTACAATACGTCCGCGTCTCAGTTAAGCAAATTGGGAAACTATCACAGAAATGCATGTACAGTCGATACGTCATTGATGTTTACACCATCAAGTGGCCAGCCCAAATAACGTTTCCCGCCTATGAAGGTTAGCCAAGGACTGAAGTATAGAAAGTCAGGAAAAGGTTAAAAGACTTTGTGTGCCTCCACTTAGGTAAGTAGCCATCAATTTCTCTTCGAAAGTAACCTCTTTGCATCGATGCCCAAAAGACCGAAGAAGCTTTTCGTAAAGAATACGGAAAAGTTGTGAAGCACCTGGCGCCAATGGATGCGGAGAAACATAAGCTTGAAGTGGAGCTTTGAATTATACTCGATTGAAGTGAGTCAGGCTGGTGAAGCTAAACGGTGCTTCTAAATCAAACGCTTACAAGAGACCTCTTGAAACATCATCAGACCCCGTTTGGTTCTAACGGCCTAGAATATGCAACCGTTTGGGAGCGAGTGGGTGTTTTTGTGGACACAAATCAAATCAAGGGTAAGGAATAGAAAACGTCTGTCCACCTTTGTTTGTCATGAATGTATTTCGCAACATTGAAGTCACCACAAGCAAACTGAGATCGTCAACATCGCCAAGGGGGCCCCAGAGAAGGCAGGAGAGACCGGTGTCAGGCGTTTCCCCTAAAACCTCTTGTTCCAGATTTCTACCGCTTTCGATCTTCCGCATTCATAGTGGTTAACCCTCCCTCTAGAGCAACTTTTTAGTCGTTCTGTCTAAGTAACTTGGTGGTCTTCCTCTTGGTTTATCGCAGACATGGAAGTTTTTTTACCAAGCAGAGTACTCCATTGCAGCTAACTGTGTGCCTCCTAAATTTCGCCTTCTAGCATACCTCTATAGCAGTTTGTCAGGGAAGCAGCTGGAGTTTCCAGGCGAATTTCAGACCTAATCCTCTGTAAGTGGTGGCGAATTTTCCACGCTTGCGTGACAGTTTCGGACAGGAAACAGTAGTCCACTCCCCACGTCAATTGAGCGTGGGCAACGTGGGTTGCAAGGTACGAAACCCTCCCGCGCTAATGGCATGTCTCGGTTTGATCCAGGGTCAATCGAAAGTCGCGCTAAAGATTTTGATTACTCGGCGCGCTGGCGAGTTGACGTCGGGGTTCATCGAATTGAAATGGTCCAGATGATGTTCGGGAAGACATAACACCAACGACCGTTGTGAGACTTGGGAAGTGGACTAAACAGATTGGTAGCACACGAGGTAACAGTCTTAGCGCAGATTCATCGCTGCATCACTCTGGGCAAAGCAAACAGGAAATTAACGAGAATGCTGCTCTGAATCAGCCAGGTATACTGAATGCACAGTTTGGGCCTTGCCCGTGACATATTAACTCAGCATTGATAATGGCACTAGAGAACCAAACGACTGTTGAACACCACCGAATCGCATCACTGTTAGAAACAGATCTTAGGGCGTGATTTTTGCAACCTGATAGCCTTACTTCTTCTTCATCAAACATCGCTGTGCAAATGAAAATTTTCATATATTGTTTAATGCATTGTTCTCCCGGGGAAATTTTTAATTGTGCAGACCTAACTCTATCAAGCAACAGGTGATTCTGGCACGAGAGCCAACGTCGAAAACTTTCAGATTTAGAGGGGGTGGAACAGAGAGGGTTCTGCAGCATCTGGAAACTACAATGAGAATACCGAGTGTGTAAGGGGGCATAGTTCTGGTTCTGAATCGACAGCACGTTCCCGTTTGATGAATAAACAGATGAGAATCCAAGGCAGACATGCTGCGCAAAACGGGATTTCTGCATGTTTGATTAAACCGAGACGATGACAAGTAACGCTAGGAGGTCGAAAATGCTTGAAGTCTTTTAGCAGCAAAAACGACCACTCGTTTTGCTTTGTACCAACAAACTGACTCTTTAATATGTCACTGGGAAAAGTCATCAGTTTTATCTATATCCTGATGTTTATCCTACTTCACTTTGTTTTTTATCCAGCGATAGTGTAAAACAATTGATAGAAAGGATTAAAAGCAAATAACAAGCAATGAATCGATGCTTTATGCACGGGCTACAGCTCTCACAATGGAGGGCCCACGGCCGTTGCACGAAGTTGTTATTTGGCCGGTACTTTGCGCAAGAGAGCAACATCCAGCAAGGTACATAAAACAAAGATATGAGGACAAGGCTGTCCGTTTTAATTGCTGCCGGCAGATGCTCGCGTGCAGGAACGTCGCAAGAACCTTTTGGTTGGGGGCAGGGGGGAAGGGGGAGGGGGCGTACGGTTGAATTTGCCTGAATTTCAAAGTTAAATTCTTTAAAACTTACCTGATTTTACGATGTAATCAACTATTTTTACCTGAATTTCAACTCGTTCCAAAAGTTGGGGGGGGGGGGGTGTCGCACCCGGTCGCTACGTCCCTGCTCGCGTGTGCACCCATGAATACTCAAGCTCGTTTTCAAAATATCAATTGAGCTCTCGAACAACAGACAGTCCCTTCCCCCAAAAGACATTCTCTGTGAATTGCTCCGATTCCATCTACCTTTTCCTCCTCCGTAAATTAGTGCCACGCGATGAAAGCTAGCTCTAATCCCAATGCCTCCGCACAGTATTTCAAATTCACTGTGAGGGTTGTCTTCAGTTGCCTGTTATGCAGTGGAATACACAAAAAGCAGCATTTTCAAGTTATTCAAAAGATGGTGTATTATGTGAAAATTAATTTGGCAGTCATGTTGGATTTTTCTGTAGCCATTTTGATTTTTTGGGCATCAATTTTCTAAGAATCGGTTGGCCCCATTGTATTCAGTTTCAAATTTTGGTGCAGAAGCACACGTCCAGTTCATCTGAACACCATTTCTTAGTTGGGCGTCGCCTTGTGACAAATATATGCTGGTTCAGTCACTTTGAGACAATGGTTGACTGACAATGCTGTTAAGTCAAACGAGTCAAGGGTTGTCTTTGAGGTGAAACTTAAAACTTTACAACAACTTGTCATGTTTTTCGAAAACCTTTGCAGAGCTGACCTCTAATTGTCGCCTTCAATGAAAATACCCTTCTCATTTGTTTCAGACGAAATTTTGGAACCAGCTTTTCAACATGAATTTCAGACGAGCAGCTCATTTTGACGTCACCGAGAGCGATAGGACTCCAGCGGAAGAATCATTTTACGAATCGTACTTATTGCGAAAGCATTCTGATGTTGGCAATTTGTACTCGTCAAATGTCTACGAAGGACAGTGCTACGAGAAGACAATCAAGCAGATAAACAGAGATAGGAAAGTGCAAGCAGCAGAGATCGATCGAGAAATGAAAAAATTGCAGAAGAAAATGAACGCCCTTAGGACAAGATCGGACAGCGCCAGGTTTTTAAATCACAAACGGAGCCCTTTTGCGTGCCAAAGAGACTTCGTACCAGATGACTCCGACACATATGGTAGCCTGGCACTACCACTTCTGTCTCCTAGTAACCAGCGAAGAGGGTCAAATATGCCATCAGGAGGAAAGGCAGTCACAAGCACATCGCTAAAAGACCGAGGCAACCGAGCGAAACCGAGGCTGGCAGCATCGTCGATTCAACCGCTGATTCAAATTTCAAATTGCGAACCAGATAGTGCGGAAACTACCGATAACAATAATAACGGTGGGGCTGTCGATAACTACGAAAAAAACAGCGTTCAGTTGGACAGTAATTCATGTTTAGGAGACTGTAATAATCCAGTCAAAGCGAGAGGACCAAATGCTTTCTTTGTCACAGATGTTGCGGAAATGTGTTCCGCCTCGATTCCTAAAAATAGCCCTAAACTTGACCGATTGGCAACCACTCGAAGTGTGACACGATTATCTCCAATCTTCAACGCACGCATCAACGGATCCAGTCCCAAGGCTGAAATGATCCGCGCCGTACAATCAGAGGAAGATCTCTTAACTTTAGATCACACGGGCCCTGCAATAATTCCGCGACGAATGCGTTCTCACACGATTTCAGGGTATGTGGCTGAACTGGGCAGCAAAAACTTTGAGATGAGTTATAGTCTGCGAGATGATCGTGCTTCTTCCGCGGGATTTCCAAAGATTTGACTGATATTTTGCGAAGAACAGCTGACTTTAATCACCCTTGGAATATTGTGTATCACCCTCAAGTTGCTGTCTTTTTTGTTGCTAAGTGCTTGAATAGCCATGGCTGGCATTAAGGTGCAGATCTGCAGAAATCCTGCCAGCATAGAAACGCACCTTCATGTGCCTCAGAGCTTGGATCTAGTCGGGAAGATTAAATTCTAAAAATTAATTTCAAATTAATTTTACTGTTGTGAACACTGTGGGAGACCAGATGGAGCTTGCTCTTCTTCTTCTTCTGTCCTGTCGCCAAACAGCACTCTTCCACACCATCACATATCATTTCACTGTTGTTGAGGTATATGCAAAGTAAGTCATCCATTGTGCATTGCTGCTTCAATCGTGGACGACTTAGCAACAGATTATCCCTCAACGTTGGCTGAAAGGATTGTCATCGCCGGTGAAGGGTTCTGACAATTGCTTGACATGGAAGTGACAGATGGAGCTTATTCTAATGGGTGATTACTTGAGTTGCTTTACCGTATCCAGGACGGAATATTTCTTTTCTGAATCTTCACCAACTAGCTGCTGCTTCCAATGCTAAAACTCTAACATCCTTCTTTGCAAAAAGGACAGATCTCGAAGATTTCCTACGTGCAGTGCTTCAATCTGCGAATTCATTATGATTCTCCTTTTTATTTTCGAGTTGTGGCCATGTAAATAATTAAACAGATAACTCATTTTACCTAGTCTTTCCATGCCCCATCATTTCAATGATGTTCTTCTTCTTCATCGAGTCTTTCCATCAAATGTGCTTTGAGGGGCAGTGGTTGCAGAATCAGTTAAGAACCAACGAGAATGAGTTGAGATCACATTCGGTGGTCCATATCCATGCACGCCAAGAGTGATATTTTTACAATAGTGCTGTATTCTCTCCAAAGCCTACATTGAAACTCCACTTTAATTAAGGCTAGGACAAGACCCAGTTTCTTTTGCTTTTAGTTTCCTTTTGGTGTTCACATACAGTCAACTCTGTCTAAATCGAACTCGTGTGAACAGCCCCCAGCCTCAGATTTTTTTC
Organism: Pseudorhiza aurosa; assembly: GCA_964026355.1. Classification (NCBI taxonomy): domain Eukaryota; kingdom Metazoa; phylum Cnidaria; class Scyphozoa; order Rhizostomeae; family Lychnorhizidae; genus Pseudorhiza; species Pseudorhiza aurosa. Next base: position 5,411,773 of record OZ032125.1, on the reverse strand, counting down.
TTGTACGGTCACAGGAAGAGGCTAAAAAACTCAGATGGGTGCCGCAACTGGGCTCTTCGTAACTTTGTCTGTGTCATGGATAACGAGCTCAAGAAAGCAATTTCAGTGCTCACATTTCTCAGTGGATAGACGAAAAGATACAGCGTTCGAGCTCAGCAGAACCTCAAACCCCTACGAGAATATGAAATGCTCCCCCGCAACATGTCGGTTCCAGGGCCCCGGACAGGGCTCCGACCGCAAACGATTTTTTCGACACCCGTCGGAAACTCTCAATAACGCACGCGCAATGGCGAAAATATTTCGCCTCAGCGACAAAATCGCTGCACGCAAAGTCGGTTCGAATTCAAAGAATCGCACAGCCCGAGATCCGCCCTTTAGGCCCGTAGTTGTGGAAGCGTGCTTTTGGTCAAGGGACAAACATGTCATCATCTGACTCAGACGGAGAAGAATGGATTCCATACAAAGAAAGGGATGAATGGAAAGACGTGGAGCCAGTCCGTCAAGATGATGGACCTTATCCAGTTGTTGCAATTGCATATTCTGAAAAATGTAAGTGTTCTGTGACCGGCCGGCATGGCTGTCCTTGACTTGTTATCATGATATTGATGAAAATTTCCAAAGGCAGTCGCTTGTGTGTGATCAGATATGTCGTAGACTGCAGAAAACCTTTTTTAAGCAGACTTTTATGTGAGCTCATTTAGAATCGAGCTCATACCTTTGATTGAAAATGTCAACAAAATTCTAAAGAAGGGATATATCGACAAGTACTTTATTTGTGCAGAAGATGAATGGCACCAATGGAAAATTAGCTACAGTTTAATTTGATAAACGGTCTAGCCAGAGTTTTAGTGGGCTCACAAAGTTTCAAAGGTTGAGGTTTTTATGCTGGGAAGTTTTAAGGTGCGTGGGGCTAGCTCAGTCTTGAGATACTTCCTCAATGTTCCAAAGGTCAGTTGTTCAAGCCCACCTCCAACTTAAATTCAACTTAGAGTGGGAAGAGTCACTAGCTCTCTGTAATTCCTGGCATGGGGATCAGAGTGTGTGATCAAACCAAGAAGGAGGACCAGGACAATGCTTGATAATCATAGATTCCTAGTGCCCTAAAATCTACCTTTAGGTGCCAGGTAAAAAGTATTTAGATATGTTCAAATGCCTCCAAGGAATAGCAGGCAGATTGCATGAAAAACCCCTCCATTTAATTAAGTTAATTGCACTTGGATTTTGGGGAAGGAGGCTGTAGTATCACAGATCTTCACAAAAGATGCCAATCCAAGCATAAAACTGGTTGCAAAAAGTGTGACACTGAAGCAAAAGGCTACTGAGAGATTACCCTTGCAATGCAAAAGTATGAAACAATAGGCTAAGATGTGATAGGTAAAACCAAACTGACTTAATCAATCAATACTTGTTGGGCTTCTTTGAGCAAGGACATCTTAAGTCTCATCCGCTAGCACAAAAGTGCTGCAAACAACAAATAAATAAGCATTTCAAAGGAAATGGATTCACCCCATGAATCCCCTTCCAGTTTTTTTGGGATCTTTTCAGCCCAAGTAAAACTCTTGTGTAGTCGGAAAATGATCAAGGAACTGTAAATTTTGACGGCATTTGTTCTCTGAATTTGCAAAGCAAGTTGGGTTCAGTAAATTTGGCGCATACAAGGCAGGATGAAGTGAAAGCTAGTTTAATTGCAAAAAGGCTGAGAAGTAGTCAGCCATTTGTTGCATTATCTGCAAGGTAGGCTTGACAGCTTTACTTCCAATTAGGACAAAGCCCATCCAAAAAGCATTTTGAAGGAATATGAACTGAAAAGTTGCAAGAGAACCGGAAAATTTCCCTTCCTCAAAAAGCAGGCCAAAATGCATCATAACAGCAAATATAGTGAGTGAATGGCCTTGAATGAAAAACAATTTCCCTCCAAAATGTTCTGGCATAGTTGGCGTAATTTTATCAAATTGGTGTCTTAGTTCTTACTTGGCAATCACAAAGTCTTAATGTTATTGAGAGCTGAAGTTGCTTTGCCTAGTGCTGGCCAGGCTTTTGAATCTCATCAGGTTTCATTTAAAGAGCTCTTGCTGGTTTCTCGCAATCAGAAGGCCATTATTTTATGCCGTAGTGTCAGTATTCATCTTTCAAAAAAGTTTGAATTGTGTCCAATACTCAAGCAAGCAGCGGGGAGCGGCTGGTTAGAGATGCACCACCTACGTCGCTGCATTTTAAGGTCGCATGGCCAGTTCCTTTCCTAGCTGATTTTAACACCCAGCATTTACTGCTTGGAGGGTAGAGAGAGGGGAAAGAGAAGTGCGCATAGGGACACCCCAAACCTAATGCCCTTAGCTCAGTAGGTGTGTGCTTTAACCACTCTGTCAACTGCCCCTTCATTGATTTTCCAAGACCCAAATATAGTTTAACCAATTAGATTTTTATGTTCAGTGCAGTCATATTCAAAAGCATTTCAATTTGAAAAGTTTTGACAGCGCGTTGCTTTTTCAGTTCGAGATGTCTATGACTACTTCAGAGCAATTGTAAAATTGGACGAAAGAAGCGAAAGAGCATTAAGTCTAACTCAAGATGCAATTTTGTTAAACCCAGCAAATTACAGTGTATGGTAAGTGCCTGTAGCTTTGCAAAAGCTTCCTCCACTATAGAATGTACTCAAATTATTTACGAGCAGTTGGAGAAGCTGTACTAAGCACTAGTCAAATGAGTTGTGAGCTCACTTCAGGCCTTAATCTAAGCAACACCTTTCTGACTGATCTTGCTTTTTAAAAAGTGGGGCCGATTTGTTCAAACTTCATCCTCCTTGTCTGCTCCTTTAAAGGAGTCAACAAAGAACTGCATAATAGATCCTCCTTTAGTACATTTTGTCCCTTGTCATTGCCCCTCCCCAAGCTATATCCAAACATATAGCTTCACAACATTATTTGGAAGCACTTCATTGATCAGCAAAATTCTCCACTGTCCTTACCTTATCTTCTATCAACCCACCAACCCCCCTTGTCTGTTTAATGGCAGCTGATATAATTTTTGAAAACTCTTGCTCGATTAATTCAGCATAATGTAAAAGGTAGTTTTAGTGAAAATGTAATGTATGGCCATTTACGTATGAATAGTGTCAAACAAGCACAAATGATCATAATTTTGAGAGCCATATTTGGAAAACAACTCACAAAGTGTTGGAAAGTAGATTTGGTGGCCCTGTCTTGGCAATTGGACCATATACAAGAGTATTTTAATGCATACAGAAAGTTAAAGATGCAAAATGGTGTTGTTAACATCCTCGTAGCACACATGAGACTAGCTATAAGATTTTTTTTACCTACAGCAAAGAGAGTTAACTCAATTGGAGGGGTTCAAAAATCATAATCTGCTTTGTCTAAAACGGAGCGGCCAAAGCAATGACAGAAAAATTAAGTAGCGGACATAATTTTGTTCCAAAATGTTGAATATGAAAATTTATTGCTTTTTCTTGTAAATATGACTCTGTAAAGAGTGTCTTGCTGTTTGAGAAAGAAAAAATTTGTGACCATAATGATAAAAAGCAGGATGACTTTCAGAAGAGATTGATTTTCAGAGAGGTCTCACCAAAGCTTATTTTGAGAAAGGGCATTACCTAATTTTGAGAGAATAGCCAGAGTATTGCTTGTTTAATGACTTGAAGGGGAGTGCCTGTCACCATTTGCCACTATGTGTGTAAATTGTATTGATTTCATTGGCTTTCTTTTTATATTTACCTATTTTCTGTAGTAGATGGATTTTTGATAATTACTCTGCATGATATGATCTATGCTAGTTATACATTTCATGTAACACAATGAACTTCCAACCTAGGCATTATCGCAGAGAAATATTGAAATCATTGAACAAAGATTTAAAGCATGAACTACATTACATCTCAAATGTGATAAAGAATCAAGCCAAAAATTACCAAGTATGGTAAGTGCATTGCTAGCAAATCAACTTTAATTTTAATGCTAGTTTGCTAGATGGAATCATTGATGTAGCAATGCTTGAATGTTCATTTGCCTTCTTGCATATTACTAGTGTATTGCCACTGTATTGACTTGATGAGTGAGAAAATGAATGAGAATATTAATGAGAAAATAAGTGCGAAAATGAGTGAACGAATTAGTGAGAAAATGAATGAGAAAATAAGTGAGAAAATGAGTGATAAAATTAGTGAGCGAATGAGCGAGTGAGTAAATGATGGACTGAATGCTTGAGTAAGTAAATGAGAGAGATGCTGCGAGTAGTGTTATTACCAAGAGTTGTTCATCTACGTCAGGTTTGACGCTGAATTCGATAAAAGGGAATCTGCACCTTGAATAGTCACTTAACATACCTTTATATTTCGAGAGTGATTACTGGGCTGTTTTTCAACCTAGGGAAAATCAGTGCTTTGCGGGAGCAGTGTGCACTTACTGCAACAGCTGGTGCAACAGTAGGTTTTAAAGAGACGTTGTTGACCTTCATGTCGGAAGGCAAAAAACACTCTGACCTATCGGGGGGATAAGAGTGGGCAATAGAAGTTCTGAAGGGCATATTGAATAGCACTTATGAAGTATTGCAAAGTATGCCAGTACGAATGACACTCAATTGTTAGACCGATTCAATGTCATTGAAATTTTGTCATTGAATATTTGTTTATTTTCTGTATATTTATAATTCTACCTAGATGTCAAAGGTAGACATTTGGACACTGAGAAGCTCCTTGCTTATGGAGTAGTGTCTAGGCCCTTTCTATCCATGATGTGACCACACCTCGTCCTCGTCCTACGCCTGGAATGACAGAGAGCTGGCAACTCTCCTTACTCTTAAGTGAAAGTTTAGCTGAGGGGGGATTCGAACCAATGACCATAGGATCAATGCGCAAGAATCTTTCCATTGAACTATCCTAAGAACTAAATGTCGTTTTCTGCATGCAGGTATCACAGAGGTATAATAGTTTCCTGGTTAGATGATCCTTCCAAAGAGCTTGAATTCACTGCGGAGATTTTGCGGAAAGATGCAAAGAATTACCACGCATGGCAGCACAGACAAGCCATGGTATCTGATTTTAATATGTGGGACAATGAACTGGCTTTCGTTTCGACTCTGTTAGAAGAGGATGTGAGAAACAATTCAGCTTGGAACCATAGGTATTACACCGTGATGAATACGACTGGGTTTACTGATGATGTCGCCCAAAAGGAGCTAACGTGAGTACTCGTGTGAGAAAATCTCTTATGATTAATTGTCTATTTGCTGCCAAAGACAACCATGCCGATTTCTGTCATCAACGTCATATCTACTGTCTTTCGATAGAAGGGATCTTCTCCTACAAAGTGCTATAGCCATTGTAGACGGCCAAGTATTTTGTTAGAATCTTCGGGATAGTTTGGCTTGGGATTTAACGGTCGGATATCTGTCTCACCACCAGCCTCCTTTAGTCGCTTGTTGCAACACACAGCGGTTACCTCGGTCCTTTTCTACCCCGGGAACCATGCAGATGGTCACTCAACTATTCAACGGGTAAATTCAGATTGAATATCCGTATAGTTGATGACTGTTAAATATTTACGTTTTCTTCAAATACTGGAGTTCTCGATGCCACTAGGATCAATTAAGTTTAAAGAAACTGAAGATCGAGTGCAAGTTGGAGATTTCAGAGAATCTTTTCGTCAGTTTTGTGTCCGTCACTTCAAGCGAATGACAACTTGACGTCATTGGCTCGAAGCAGGATGAATCTATTTTATACCATTATGTAATACTGCATAGTATTTCCAATAGACGTTGGCCCCAAAAAGGCTTAACAAGAAATAATTGAAGCTACGAAAGAAACCATGGATTAACCAGCGTATATTAAGAATGGATTAGGTATAGACTGTTCCAAATTAACTTTAATTCTAGTGCTAGTTTGCTAGATGGAATCATTAATGTAGCAATGTTTTAATGTTTATTTGCCTTCATGCATATTACTAGTGTATTGTCACTGTATTGACTTGATGAGTGAGAAAATGAATGAGAATATGACGGAGAAAATAAGTGCGAAAATGAGTGAGCGAATTAGTGAGAAAATGAATGAGAAAATAAGTGAGAAAATGAGTGAGTTAGTAAATGAGAGAGATCCTTCGATTAGTGTTATTACCAAGTAGTGTGTTTTAAAAATGGTGCATATAAGGTATAGACTTCCAACAGCATAAAGCTACGAACTCTTTAAACGATTTAAGGGTATTAAAACTGTTTCGAGATCGTGTTTCAAGGAGTTAGAAGCATGGAAGAAAAGCTACTATCATTATTCTGATGAAAAGGAGAATGATGTGAGAGTGCTGGCATAAAGAATCTGGTTCGTTTAAAATTCAATGACCCAGGTGCTGTCATAACTACTAGATAAAAATGGTTCTGAAATGAGAGATCCAGTTAAAATAGCCAATCAATTGAATCATTTTTTAAATTCTGTTGCGGGTAAGATCACAAAGAGAATGCAAAGAAACCCAAGATCTCATCTATCTTACCTACATAATCCTAACGAGAATCTCTTCTTCATTTCTTTGTACACTTCTAATGACGTCTCAGATGTCATCAAGTCTTTGGAAAATGGTTAATCTATCGGTCCAAACAGCTCCCAATTAAACTTTTGAAAATCCTAGATCCATACATTTCTGCTGACCTGCCCGGTTTGATCAACGATTCTTTTTAATCTTGCATTTTCCCAAACAGTCTTAAAATAGCGAAAGTAATCCCAATATTTAAGAAAGGTTTCACTACAAAGACGTCAAAATTGTAGACCAATTCCTCTTCTATCAATCTTTAGCAAAATAATTGAAAAAATTATGCATCGTCATCTCTATGAATTGCTAGAGTTATATGATATATTGTCCAACTTACAAGTTGGATTTCGTAGGTGACACTCAACTGATCTTGCACTAGTTAGCTTAACTGAGAGTATCAAGTCTTCATCAGACGATAATAGATTTGGTTATGGATTATTTATTGATCTGCAAAAAGCATGCAACACTGTAAGCCTTTTATTTCCTCCTAAGTAAGCTGGAGCACTACGGAATAAGGGAACAGCCTTTGCACTGGTTAAAGTCATATTACTGTGACCGCAAACAATTTTTATCCATGAATGGTTACTTGTCTTCGTTATGTGATATAAAAATATGGTGTTCCACAGGGATCTATATTGGTTCCTTTCCTTTTTCTTATCTATATCAAATGACCTCTCAAATTTACCTAAGCTATTATCATTTTTATTGTCTGCTGATAATGCCAATGTCTATGTTGAAAATGGCGATTTCACAAATTTGAGCAAAACAGTCAATAAAGAACTTAAGAATGTTAAAACCGGGATAGACTGTAATTAACTTTCAACAAATGTTTACAAAACTCCCTCGGTGCCGTTACATTCACCCAGGAAGAGATTACCTTAACTGAACCCGCTCAAATTTGGAAAACAAATCAGATTGAGGACGAAGTATATCAAGTTGCTTGGAGTTCTTTTTGGATAGACACCTTCCCGGGAAATATCACGCACATTCACTCTGTAAAAGACTCTCTAGAACCACCAGAATTTTCTTTGAACTAAGGCACTGGATTCCCTTAGAGACTTTTTTATGTCTCTATTATTCACTTTTTTCAACTACTCTAAATATGGACTTACGGTTGACACCTCTCTTGCTCCACTGTTTCTTCTTCACAAGAAAATTCTTGGATGTATAAAATTCCATCCAGTTACTAAACTTTCTGCTCCTTTATTTTTCTCATTAGAAATATTAAGACTAGAAGACCTGATACATCTAAACACTCTATACTTCATCTACAAAGCTATCAATAAGCTCGGCCCGTTCTCTTTTCACAACTATTTCGCTCCAGATTTTTATGTTCACAGGTATGGGACTCGTCAGAAAACCTGGGGTGATCTATAATTTTCATTAAAAAGGATATGGCCTAAAAAGAGTACAATTTTTTGGCTCTAAATAATGGAATACACTTTCACTACTCATACGGGTTGCAAGTGCCATTAGTATTTTCTCGACTGAAATCAGAAGCCCGTCTTGTTGACTCAAATGGCTAATTAGTAACTTAAGTGAAGCTTGTCTGGTTCACCTTAATTGTTGTTAACATTTTTATATAATGTTGTTTGATTTTATTCACAGAGGGGGGGGGGGCACTCTCGAGTATTTGATCCATTTAGAGAGCTCCTCCTGAATCAATCTATTTTGTGTACAGTCTTGTGGTGTTGTTTGTGTTGTACTTGGTAGTCTGTAATGCAGTAAATTGACTTGGTTGGAAATACATTTATGAACTATTGAAAATGAAAAATTGAAAATAGTGTTACTTGGGCGAGGAGTCCATGTCAATGAGAGATTGTCGCAGTTTGGCAAGAGGAGAACGCAGGCTTAATGCTGAGTTCTTTTTTATTTGAGTACTGTGTCATCTTTTATGGATCAATGCTTCACAAATTATTGAAAATAGGACATGGAAATAGAGTGAGAGTGAGAGCTTTTTGTTGTAATTTTTTTAGTTTAACCCGACAGCCTGATATGTGCTCAATTGCTTGTCATTGTTTTAGATACTGTTTTGAAAGAATTCAAAAGACGCCGAATAACGAATCCTCGTGGAATTACGCAAAAGGGTAAGTCCTTACGTATGGTAGATACTAACACATTTCTCGATGTGCTTACGTATTGAAACAAACGATTTCTTGGCATTTCTCGATGTGCTTTTGTATTGAAACAAACGATTTATTGACGTTCCTTGATGTGTTTACTTGTTGAAACAAACGATTTCTTGCCGTTTCTCGATTTCCTTACATATTGAAAGAAAAAATTTCGTGATATTTCGTGCTTTTTCCGGCAATGCTGTTGCGCCACTAGACCACCTTCCGATGAAGAGCTAATAGTTCCAACGTTGAAAAATCTCGATCATTTTCAATGTTTTTGATTGGAAAAGGTAACGAAAGAATGAATAAATCCACGAAAGAAGGAAAGAAAGAATGATATTATGAAGATAGAATGAGGGCGAGAAGACATGGAGAGAAGAGGGATCCTTACTCTACTTAAGTGCATGAATGCTGAAGCTCTATCTTGCCCAAAGTTCCACTGTTCTATCTACCGTTATTCTGAACGACGTTGAAATTGGTAGAATGACTGAGGCCGGTGTACAGCCTCTTCGGCAGAACTATACACAATTAACTACTTGACCATGAATTAGCAATTAGCTATCAATGCAAGGCATTTCATTTAAATAAGAACTCTAGTTTTAACAATCCTAATGTTTTCCTAAAGGATTTTTGCTCGGATATTTCTCGTCGGCCTTGAAACCAATACCCAAATGCGTTTTACTCAGCAAAGGATCGCTTACTAATATCCTTGGAATTACGTTTTTGAATTGGAAAGCAGAATCTCATTCAGTTGGAGTCAGTCAAGGATGGAAAGTAATTTATTTGTGCATAGTTCAAAAATTTAAGGAGCCTTTTTTTCAAGTTAAAGTCAAGTTAATCCAGAAGCTCATCAGCGTTGTCCACCGGCAGCCGAATGCTTCACCGTCACCACAAGTCTTCTCTACTGAGTTCTGTCCTGAGCGAGGTCTGACGTCAGCCGAATGCTTCCCCGTCACCACAAGTCTTCTCCACTGAGTTCTGTCCTGAGCCAGGTGGGGAATGATGCTGTACTGGGCCCGCTGCCAGTGCGCTGCGCCGTAGATCTTCTTGTGGTGTTCTAGATCTCCAAAGGCCACAGTAGTCCACGTTTTCTTCGGAGCGGTCCGGGTACAATGCCAGTAGAGCCCTTTCGACAAGCCCGGGTTTCCGGCATCCGCAGCACGTCACCGAGCCACCTCTGGCGTTTCTACAAATCAATCCAGCAATTGGCGGTTGTTCACAACACCGTCTTCTGATCTCGTCTGGGAGCTTTTTGTGCGATTTACAACACTGCAAAAATAGCTACGTCCTTCAGTGACTGTAGCCAGTCCTTTTTATGCTTACAAACTGTGATTTCTAACTAATGTTGAAAACAAGTCTGGCTACTACCACCTACCTTCATCCAGTTTCTCTCGGCGTGTCAGGACCACCAGAAGCTGGACTCATTCACACCCTTTCTAAGTTTCACTGCCTACTCCACGAACTCTATTCCACAAATCATGATTTATTCCAAGAACATGCAATGTATGGAACGTCTTACCTTCTTCTTCATTTCCCGAATGCTACAAATTGCCCTTTTTCGAATCTAAAAGTCAGTTAGCTTGAACTGATCTCCCTCTCCTCTTAGCCACCTTTCGCTTTCTTCTTTTATTCCTTTGATAAAGGTTTGTTTAGGCCACCATGGCCTTCCCCAACACGATTCACTAAAAAGCCAAGTCGACCTGTTCTGCTTATTGAAGTCGCTTAATTAATTCCGCTGGTCGAAAAATATTTTCGCTGGTTGTTTGTCAATGATTCCTTTTTTGTTCATTTAGGATTTTTGAAGTTTCTGGTGGAATCGAAAAGTGGCAAGAATTTGTGAATCTGGTTTACCGAATGTACCAAAATAATACTGATTCACCATACCTGTTGTCATTCCTTCTTGACTACTACGAAGAAATCCTAGAGAGAAAGGTGGATGCAGAGACCGTGAAAATAGCTGTTGATGTAAGTATATGAATAAATCACACGGCTCATTGTCTAGATGTACAATCGAATCATTTTGGTTCTTTGAATTACGACCCGAAGATTTGAGAATTATTACCAAACTGGCAATGTCCCTGAATGAATTTTAACAGTCTATCTAAGACCAAGCTCTCTTCTATTTATTTATCTTCTATTTATTGTACCTATATTCATATTCCTCTTTTTATTTTAATTAACTATGAATTTTGTTTTGCGCTCGTAGCGTTTTGTTTTCTATTGCAATTAAGTTATCGTTATCTATTCAACATTATAATCTAGTTGATGGTAGCTAATGTTCTCAAGTGGGGGCGCCTTGTGAATCAGCTCCGGCTGAAGGGCTACTCTCCTTGATCGAATCAAAATGAAATGAAGCTGGCGTGTGACTCAAAGGGGTGATCTACCCCTAGTTCTAGGTTAAATCGCACGGCTTGTGAGGTGGTTTTCCGTTACCTTCCTCGCCAATGGCGTTCTTACTGTGACACGTGTGAGATTCCAAGTCACTGTCCTTCTGTTTTGAGCCCGCACGCTTGGCCACTACTCCACGGCACCACTCTTTTACAACCACTTTGAGCCAAGTTGTTTTCTGGCCTCCTCTTAACCTCCTAGTCCTCCTTTTGGCTTTTTCAGAGCGATTTGTACAGGTCCTCTCAGGACATGTCCAAGCCATCTTACGTAGGGTGACATCAATAGAATTTGGCCTCTTTAATGACTGATTTGCCCTCCCTACCTATGCTGGGTTTCTTTTGAAGTTATGCAAGTTTGTGTTTTTGATTGGATCAAAACGAGTCGCAACTCGCCGTCCGCACGCTAAAGTCAATACAGGTTTTTTCAGTAATGAAGTCCTCATATGCAAATGCACGGTTAGGTGAATTCCTTTATTCTGACAGGAAGTTGAAACTTCATTAGGCCTAAGTCTGTCCGTTGGCTCTAACAGAGAACATCAAATTTACGTAGGAGAGCACACGAAAAGGTCTCTGCCAAAATTTTATATATTTTGGAATCTTTTCAGAAAAATAGCATACTGTTGCATATTAAATTCTTGATGATTTAATGAGATTTCCTCTTAACATTCTAGCTTTGTGAAAGGCTCGCCACAGATGCGGATTGCATTCGCAAGAATTACTGGAATTACAGGAGTCGATGTATACAGGCGAAACCCATTGTAGCTTCGAAGTAACGTTGCAGCTGACTACGAAATTTCCCGGGCTGCAGGGAAACAGTTGGAGAGGAAACCAAACTTGTTATTCATTTAGACTCTTATTTAAACTTATACATTACATGTCATTCACAACTGGAATGTAGAGATACGACTGCTTTTCGAGAGATTCGATATTTCTATATTCAATCATAGAGAGTCTTGCATTGTTTGTCTTGTGTGGTACATAACATAAGGAATGGGGGATAATCAAGCGCCCAACGTACCCAATATGCCCCCCTAAACAAGGGAATTAGTGTTCGGAATGCATTACTCTTTTTTCTATTCAAATCCAGTCACACAGGTACGAATTAAGCACCATGTACAAGGGAAAGCTGTTCGGCTGAGGTAGGTCACAATCGATCACATTTCACTGCATTCTGCAAAGTTATCGAAAGCGCTTGCGTCTTAATTCTACAAAGTAATCTACCCAAGAAGAATTCTGCAGAGATAAGGCAGGTCTTAGATGTTTATCGATCTCAAGTTCAAACGAAGGCAAATACTTCAAAGGAAACATGTTTAATTTTCATTAGAAGGTAGCATTCAGTCCCAAGAATTCAATTTGAGTGGTAAGTTTTCTTTGCTCAGCCACATCGCATTACCGTTGATGAGTTGATTTTGCAAAAACCAGCCAAGTCTTATTTCTCATACAAGATAACCTGACATGGCTTTATCAAGAACCATTATTCTGTGTTTTTAAGGTTTCCCAATTTCACAAAATCATGTATTGGCTGTGTCATTATATATTTAGCGATGCCGTTTATTTTATGCAAGGTGACCTCTGTCAAGCAAGTTGTTCTGATGGAATGGTCAAAGGGATACTGGCTTCCAATATTCTATCAGGCCGATTTCGGAGGGATCAGGTTTGATTATAATGACCATGAAAAAGCGAAAAGGGCAGCACATGATGCCGAAATTACTCCGTTCAAAGATGGCCACATGGCAGAAAGGCGAATGTAAAATGTGATAGCAATGCTAAGGAGAGCTTGGCAGGATGAACATCATTGTTGTCAAATGAATTACATTTCATCATTTTAGATTGCAGCAGGGTTAGGACCAAATAATGATATCAAATGAATGCCTGTATACTGAATTTTCTCTCTTGATTATCCATGTCCTTTTTTCTACAGAGCCCCGATGAATGTCAGTTGTTAAGGACAGAAAGACAGGAAAAGAGGTGTAGAGAGAGAGAGAGGATTATGGAATTATGGAAAAGAAAAAATTACAGGTGAGTTGCTGAAAGAAGAAAGGTTGATTGGAGGACGGGGGATTATTTTAATAAACGAATAAAAGCCAATTTGATCGTGATATCTATGAAACATCAGCTGGGTTTGCTTGCAACGATAAGGAAAGCACATTTCAATCTATAATTGTTTTTATTGATGACGGACAGTACACGTTCATTGGAATACAACTTGTTGCGCGTAAATGTTTACTACTGATTCTTTCTATTTACAATTCATAATAACAATATGTTGCATCGCAATAAGTTCATGACAAAACGCAGTTTGTATCTATCGTACAATGACTGTGCTTGCCTAGCTTTTCGGCCGAGGATAGAATTGTCTTTAAATCGTCATCACAACTAACGTGAAATAAACATTGTCAATCAGCCTGCTGCTGTGAGCTTCATTTTAGTAAAAGTTATCCTAAATTTTTCTTACGTCCTTACGCATGTTAATTACACAGTATACAAATTCATCTTTTAGCGATCGATTTCAAATTCTGCGTGGGCATTTTCAAATTTTCATGAAATCCCTCATTCATTCCTCATTCATTATTTGGTTAATATATTCATTTATTCATTCCTTCATTGTCGTCCACTTCATTGAGTATTTATTTCATTTACAGCTTCCTTTATTTGCCAATTATCGAGTACAGACGCAAACCTCTACTGAACCAGTGAGAATATTAGTCTCTCGTTCGTCGATGGCACTCCCATTCATTCGGACGACAGGTGAAAATTCGGAGGCTTATTTTCCATCTGACGGGTGCTTTTCTTCAACAGAAGGAAATCGTATGTAAATACGTTGATTTCAAAACACTTAAAACTCTGCCTTAAATAAGAGTCAAATCAAACTAACTTCGCTTGGATGGTTTTATTGCATTGGAGGTCTCTTTAGGTAATCAATCTGACCGAATGATTCAAGTCGTTCTTGTCACAATCAGATAAGAGAATGAATACTATTTACACAGCTGAATCGCCTACATTTACAAGTTATTAAAATCTGATGCGAATAAAAATCATATTGTACTCGTTTTCAACGATATAATACGCTAACTTCATTTCGATGCAAGGAAAAAGGGATAATCCCTAAGAAGCCAATGAGGTGACACCTGCGAAATCTAGAATCTACTTTGTTGCACCTTCCCCCAACGCCGTTTCAGTCAGAGGCGGAGAAGTCTCTAGACTTAGAAGTGCTATCTGAAAGGACAAGGTGCAAAACACATGCGGTAAAAGAAAGGGACAATAAATCAGTTTCTAGGGTTAATATTAGAGGTCGCTTTGTTTCGAATAGAATCACTGCCTATGGAGCAGATTCAAAATTAAGCTTGCATCAATTTGGGCAGAAGATTTTTAGACGGCCTCAATGTAGTTGTCCCTCTGTCTTTGCTAACTAGGAAGGGGTTTGCGGAATGTGAAATTAGTTAAGAGTTTGCTGACAGATTGTAATGATAAAGTAATAAGGTATTTCACGCAATGTAGTAGCGTGTATTAGATGCTTACCCTTTACGAGAACAACCAGAGGGAATAGAAACAGTAATACAATTATCTCAACAGCACAGTATTCAATGCATTTAAGTCTGCTGCTAAAGTATTCCAAAGGAATGACATACATGATATAGCTACAGATCTAACTATGCTTTGTAGATGACAATAGACTGTACTCAAGACCAAGCTATATGCAGAGGAAGAGACAGAACTATGCTGAAGTTATTGACCGGATTTTAGACTGCAATATTCACTGAGATACAAACCGGATTATAATAGATCATGTTGTAGACAGGGCTGCAACTGACGAGAATTGCATTCCTGGAACTGTCACTACCTTTGAATCGAATACATTCCGTTTTATGGCACTTTATAGATACGACAATGTGACCTGCTTCAAAAGGCAGCATGCATTGCCAACTGGGTTCATTCATTGACGCGATAACCATGCGAGGCTGTACCATTGAAGTGATTACGAGGCACTGCACCAATTGCATAATTGCTGTTACTATGTCTTGATACGTTACAATGCCTCGGAGGCTACCGTGTCACCATTAGCACGGTCTGGCAGCGGCGTTGCGAGAGTGTCATTGTGGGCGAGATTGCCATTAGATCTGTGGTTGTAGTTGGAATTACTTGGATTGGAGAAGGTCCTCTGACGTAATCGAAAGCTGGTAAACGTGTCACTTCTCAGACGGGGCATTTTCCACTGAATCAGTGCACTGAACGAGCGTCGGTAGTCAGGACTTCGGGCAGCATACACGAAGAAATTCATCATCGAATTTGAGTAATGCATGGCCTTGAAAATAGTGATTAAAGAGTCTGGGATTCTGCCACACCAGTTTGAACAGTTGTAGTAGGTTATGCTGAGCGCAAAAAATGGCAACCAGCAGAGCAGAAAAAGCCCAATTATAATGAGAATCATCCTCGCTATTTTCATGTCTTTTTTGACGCGTTTGTTTGCCATTGTGGCACTGTCCTTGGCCACTCTGAATATCATGACGTAGCAGGCAATAATCAACAAGGTGGGAAGAGCGAAGTCTATTATGAACAAAAAGTACATGTACGAGTCTTTCGGTATGTATGCTTCCAACAGAGAACCAGTACTGGCGATAACGATGCCAAGAGCCCATGTGAGGCCAAGCACGGTGGCAACTGGCTTCCATGTTAAGTTGAAGTGATATGCGGGGTACTTGACTGCGATCAACCGTTCGAACGTGAGTGAGACAAGGTTAAAGATCGATATAGTTCCGAGAAGAATGTCCAGTGCTTGAAAAGCCTTGTACTCAGACCGACTTCTTGTCGCCTCCTCTGACGGAACTGAAATGTAAGAGGGAAATTTGATTCGACAGATTGTCTGAAGCGCACAAATCAATTCAATCTAGAGTCACAAATAAAGGGAGATTGCAAACAAATTGCGATCCTGCTATAAAATAAATTAGCTTGGTGGCAAAAGTCAGGCAATTAGAGGAGAGAAACTTTTCTCAGTTTCTCTCCGCCAAGCCCCATAGCACAAGGACGTGTAAACGAGACGAATTAAAGCTACTAACACGTTAGAAACAAATTTGGGTGAAGATTTGGGGGGGGGGTGGAGATTCATTCGCAGCTGCATGTTTAAACATGATGAGCACGAAAATGAGAACTACTGTATTTATTCGAGTATAACTCGCACCTTGATTTCCGATTAAAAACTGGTATAAAATTTTCATTTCGCTTTTTCTTGCTCTGAACAAAGATTGCAAGCGATAAACGCTGTTGAACATGCGCGGCCATGACAAAATCATTTATTGACAGCGTAAACTAAAATCACAATACCGAAATGAAATATTCAATATTATTCAAAATTCTTTAAAGTCGGATTCATCCCCAGATTAACCAAAGAGCTGTTCCCATTTCACCCTCGTTTATAACCCGCACCCCTAACTTGAGTTCATTTTTAGGTTCGACATTTTGCGCGTCATAATCGAATAAATGCGGTAATATTAAAAGGAGCATGGGACTGAGAGATGCAAACGAGGACTTTCACTGTGCCCTTGCTGTTCCTACAGTTCAGTAATCACATGTTGGAAAACTAAGTTCTCCTGGAATAAGAATTCGATTCAGTAGCCCTCAGTTGTCTTGCCAACGAGGCAGATGTGTGTGCTTAGGGCCATCAGTTAAGGAATGATGGTGTCGGATCCTGCAGCAAACTGGGGTGTGGCACGCCGAAGACCTCTTGGCATAGACGGTCTTGCACAGGACGGGCTGGGGATGTGTTTGATGATACAATCAGGTGCCAGGATTGCTCAATGGTAAGATTCTTGTGGATTGGTCCTATGGCCAGTGGTTCGAGTCCACCCTCAACAAAAATTCCATTTAATGTGAGAAGAGTCGTTGGCTCTCTGTAGTTCCAAGTGTAGGAATAACGAGGTGTGGTTGCATCGAGAGGAAGGACCTGAACACTGCTCGATCAGCAAATAGCTTGTCAATGTCCATTAACAATGTATAAAAAACATAATCAGGTTGGATGCAGCTGAATTAACGCGGGATTTGGACGGTTGGAATCTGCTGTTCACTTCGCGATGAAGGACGAGTACCTATTTGACCAGATTAGATTAGAAATGGGCCAGGCCCACAGCTGCCCGTAACCGAAGCCTAGCTACATAGTATAGGCCCAAACTCGCTATTTTATTTACCAAACTACAAGTCAGGATGGAAAGTCAGCGGTAAAGCCCTTGCTCGTTGATCCTACTTTCAGTCCTTCGTGCTCGCTTCCATTTTAACTTCAACTCTGAGCGAGGAGAGCGAATAGCACTCTGTAATTTCACGTCACGGTATGACACAAGGGCAGTCACACGGAGAGTGTGGTTCAGGACGCTGCTCGATAACCTATGGTTGTAGATACCTGGTGCGCTAAAAACTACATTCGGATGCAAGGTGGCAAGCTTGCAAAAAGAATTCACGAAGCACCTAATATGTTATCAGCTAAATGACCTGATAAGTCAAAGTTTCCCTTGGATTTGGCTTTATTTCTAATGTTGAAATTCTAGTCGGGTAACCGTTGAAACTGAAGAAGCTTGTAAAGCAATAAAACATGAAATTTGATAGCCACGAAATAGGCGAATAGTGTTGATTGCTAACAGAAACTCTTAAGCAACAGATAAGCGACAATGGAATGGGAAAATCGTTTCTCTTTAACAAACACTAACCACGCATTTCCTTATTTACTTTAAACGTTAATTAGAACACAAGAACACGGTGCACCAGACACAGAAAACTGTTTCGTTATATTGGGGGTACAGTATGATATAAGGTGAGTCAGCAAGACAGCCCAAAGTAATCGATATAGTCAGAAACAGACTCAAGGCAGCGGCTTGTTCATTCCGCATGGAAGCATTTAGAATAAAAAACCGTTAGGCCGCCCTCCGAAGGTCAATTCGTTTGAGTGAAACAGAAAGTCGCTATTTTTTCGCTTTTTCATACACAACGTAAAAAAACGACAAACTGGACTGGATTTAGGCCTTACTCACAATATTGGTAAGGTACCCAAAAATACGCCGAATTCGCCCGTTGGAGTTCTATTTCAGAGTGAGTGTGGTCTACTTCGAGAAACAATTAGATTGCTAATGACGTGAAGCTTTCAAAACGTGCGACTGTAACAATAGATGGCTAATTAAGGAAATAATGGCAACGATACAACCATCGCTATCAAAATTAATTGGAATAAAAAGACGAGTTAGGAAAATCATGCATCACTTACGTGTAGCTATGTATATCCAATATGGTCCACTAAATATGCCAACGAGCAAGTCAGAAATCGCTAAGTTCACAATGAAATAATTGGTGTAAGTCTTCATCCGCCTGGATCCCAATACGAAGGCGCATATCACGAGGATGTTTCCCGCCAAAATGAAAACGATCACGACGCCAAGGTAAACGGACATGACAGTTTTGAGAGCAGAAACCATGCTAAAAAGAAAGAAGGAAATCGTATTGCAAGATTCACGAAAACAATCACCAAGAATACGGTATGCTCGCGAGTTATCAATTTGATTTATAGTTGCGATTAAAACATTACAGACATGCTCTTGCCTTGAATTGTCCATCCAGTGTTGAAGATGCAGAAGCTCTTTGATCAAAACACCTAGCTAGATTCAAACCTAATTCTGAGATTCAAAATGATAAATTCCACACAAAACTGCCAATAAAACATATTAGGTGCACTGTTTGATCACCTTAAGTTGCTCATGAATTGGCAATACTTGTTAGCAGGGGGGTATAGCTTGCTATCTCTCCCCCGTGCAAGTCGCGTCCAATACAGGTATATACGGTTGTGATGCAGTCTTTATGATCCCCTCAAAAGCAACTGTAATACATGAAACCGGCCATTCATCGACTTAACTGTTTACCATCCAATTTTCAGCGAACACTTGATTCGTTAATAATTTACCAAACGTAGCGCTGTATTTATAAAACACAATCAACATAAACTCATCAGTTTAACTAATCTAAATATGCTCGTGAATCAATAGACAGCTAAATCAAAATAAAAGATGTTTATAAACTCGCACTGGCAATAAACAGTCATTTCTCTGTGATCTTTCTGGAGGGAATGCAAGGAAACCAGTTTCTGTGAATTGAATAGGCATTTTCTGGAAGTAGGTGTTCATGCGATGGAGCCTTTCTTGGAAAAAGGCCTAAATCACGATGAAAGGGACAGAGCACACTGAAATGGGAAGGTTGCGGCTAATCGGACAGAGAACCGTTACACTTACCATGTCACCAATTACAGAGGCACTGAGTTGACATGGCAATGAAAACAATGGCAGATTACCATAGCAAAGGCAAAGTGATAGGGCGTAAAAGACAAAATAAAACGGACATAGGGTGACAAGAAATTTGTTTTGGCTAGCTGTGGCATTCAGTAAAAATGAAGTATCTACGTTTGAGGTGAAAATCCTTACGATAGACGCAAAATTCTGCGCAATGTTATGAAAGTTGCAAAAATAATTACGGCCTAAGCCACGACCAATCTTGAATAGATAGAGAATTGACACTAAAAAGGCCCCCTTGGATCGAATGTCCCGTGTAACCGGGTCTCCAGTGAACCCGTTGCCTTCATAACTCAAATTTATTGAACAGAAAACTCGGATGGTGACTGGTCATTAGATGTAGCGTACTGAACGAAGTTTCTCTCCCGTGTTCTCTAAGCACGCCAATTTCTGTTGTGGTGTTGTGCACTGGAGTATATAATCAACAGCGCACCAGACTCGCTCGATGCTCGTTGGTGGGGGGCAGATGCTATTCCTCTGACCGTTCCAATGACACTAATCAGAAATCGTTGAACCTCTTTAAGCCTTGCTTTCAAGATCGTTGTGGGGTGCGAGCTCTATCACAGAACCAAAGGTGCATCCAGCAACGAAGAAGAAGAGGTAGCTGTTCCGTATGCAGAAACTCCTATGCAAACTATCGGCCTTTCAATGCTGGTAGAGCTACAAAGATGGCACTACTATGAAGGGTAAGGAATAGTTGCTACGTAAAAGGAAACGTGATGTGGTGCAGAGGAGTGGACAGAAAGCTTAACAGAAATTTTCATTGGCGAATATCTTGCGAGAGCTGCAGGGCTGGTGGCGAACCTTTCGCAAAGCGCAGAGTTAGCTGGACGTTTCACGTCACTAGATTATTATTGATTGTCATATTATAAAAAAAATGTTAATGGCTATATAAGATAGCTAACAACTAATTAATATTAATAAGCTGACCGTTTTTCAACGATCTTGGAGCCTTCTCTGCCCCCCCCCCCCAATAAAAAACTACCCTTACTCATAAGACAAACTATGGCCACGTCACTGCCAAAGAAGAAAACTAACTATCTTGGAGAAAATTGCACACATGTTGGAAACAGAAGTAAAATTAATGCAAAAATTAACTACGGCTCTGTACAAAATGGAAGATAGGAAGAGGATGGAAGAAGCAAAACCCACAAGGCAGTTAGATTCAACTAGGCCGATAGGTACCGGATACACCACAAAGAGATCTGTCCATAGCAGAATTCAATCATCTGATACTCGATAGAAAGCGTTTCCCGTCAAGTCTTCTGCTGCATGCGAAATGCCAAATAGTCGGTGTATGACCAAATTCAAATGTCAAGATTAGACCTTTGACTTGATGATTTGTCAATACCAGGAGGTGGGAGCTGAGCTGTCGTTTTCAATGAAAGCAACTCAATCTCAGTTGTTCAAACAAACTGCTTGAGACTGACAGCACCAGAGGCTAACCACACTCTGCCAGGAAGATTCACAGACTCTTCTTCTTACTATGGTTACTATAATGTTCAAGGTACATAGGTGGATGAGGACAAATGACACACGTGTCGAATCTGAGGCTAAATATTAACCAACTCTGTCATCCCCTCTCTATTAGTCTATTTCACATCTTTCCATTCAACGTGAATTATCCACGTGACATTATTTGCTAAACGCCTTAGTTACTTAAGTCCAACTAAGAAATTAGGGTCAAGTTGAAAACAAATAGATACGCAGAGGAAGCTGCTGATTGCATTACTACTGGCGTGCACGCCGACCCAAGGAAAGATTCTGCAGCTTAGATTCAAGTTCATTATTTTGGAGAAGAGATGGATCGGCCTTTGTCAGAACCGTAGGCGTCGAAGGCAGGGTCTGTGAAGGGTCAGCATCTACTTCCCCCCTTCCCCTTTCCCCCTCCCCCCGTCGGACAGAAGCGCATGTTAGTTGGGCCAAACGCAACATCAGCATCCTGGAAACAGATACTTTTTTCCTTGCTGTTCATTGAAGGATAAAATTTCAGACCCAAAATCTGGAATAGGCCTATGCCGGGGGCAAAAATGGGCATTCATGCTTAAGATCATCAGGATGGAAAGGCAGTATTGAAAGAGATGTCTTTAACTGAGTCTGGTGTTTTGTTGCTGTACATACCTTGACACGAGCAAGTGCGGTAGCAGCTGTTCAAATGCGCCGAAAATGACTACAATCAATCTACGAATTTTGCAACATAAAGACTAAGCATTCGAACTTTTTCCTACTTAAGCAAGACGAAACTGCGTTAAAAACAGAGCACATGCAAAGAAATGCGAAAGGCAAACACCCACGTCCAACTGAAAACTTCAAACAGCTTATCAACATACCAGGAGAAGACAGCTGGAATTCCAACGCCCGACGTAATATCTTTTCACTCAAAGACAGTGTGCAGTTTTCAGCTACGGACCACGGCGATGCTTAGGCGCAATGATCAGCTTTCAAGAAAATACTGGGACAGGGCACCCGAAGCCAAACGTCGAACCAAAAACAAGGATAGGACGGGATTGAGTGAAGGGCTGTTATGGGTTAGCTCCCACGGTTCTGCTTCCTTGGATTAGGCAGGATGTAGCCCGTATTAAATGTAATTCTGCCTGTCCGCTTACTCACCTTTAGCACTTTAAGAAAGAGAATGGGACTTAAACACACAGTGCTACAAGTTGGGCAACCCCTTACCGTAGCATTTACTGTGCTTATACAGATGTGTACCCCAAAGGACAAAATTTGGAGCGGAGCACTGTCTGGCCTTTCTAGTTGCTGAAGCAATATCCGTTGATATTTTTCACCGGAAAGATTGGCTCACTGGTCCAATGAAATGCGTATCACGTACTG
Organism: Pseudorhiza aurosa; assembly: GCA_964026355.1. Classification (NCBI taxonomy): domain Eukaryota; kingdom Metazoa; phylum Cnidaria; class Scyphozoa; order Rhizostomeae; family Lychnorhizidae; genus Pseudorhiza; species Pseudorhiza aurosa. The sequence continues at coordinate 5,389,598 of OZ032125.1, read as the reverse complement.
ACAACATATAGATATTCATGGCGTGCGAACCATTGCTCATGGCTTTCCCGACAACAAAGTCACACTCAGTTAAAGACGTCTCTTTCAATACTGCCTTTTCATCCCATTGGTCTTAAGCATGAACACCCATTTTTGCCGCCGGCGTAGGCCCTCTTCAGATTTGGGGTCTGAAATTTTCTCTTCAAGTGAACAGGAAGGAAAAATGTATATTGCAAGGATGCTGATGTTGCGTTTGGTCCAACTAACAAGCGTTTCTGTCCAACAGGGGGGAGGGGGAGGGGGTAAGTAGATGCTGACCCTTCACAGACCCTGACTTCGACGCCTACGGTTCTGACAAAGACCACTCCATCTCAACCTCCTTTTCCCTATATAAAGAACTGTTACACCGGCACTGAACTGATACACTGAGTTTCGCAAAGACCAGACAACACAACCAAACATATCTAAAATAACCTTCGACAGTCAATTTGAAATAGCAGAGTCATAACAATGCTGATAGCTATGCGTAGATCTACCGGATACAAGAGACTCTTGACTTTTCCTCTGGTTCTGACATCTAACATTAGTGTACCCAACAAAGCTGTGTAAAGGCAACGTTTAGTTTGTGTGTATGTGTGTGTGTGTGTGTGTGTGTGTGTGTGTGTGTGTGTGTGTGTGTGTGTGTGTGTGTGTGTGTGTGTGTGTGTGTGTGTGTGTGTGTGTGTGTGTGTGTGTGTGTGTGTGTGTGTGTGTGTGTGTGCGCGTGTGTGTGTGTGTGTGTGTGTGTGTGTGTGTGCGTGTGTGAGACATAATAATAGCATTTGCTGATTTCTCAGGAAGAACAGTTGACAAACTGCTATTGGGCGTTTCTATTGTACAAGTGTCCTTAGCAGTAGGCTTATGTAAAACCAGCTATTTGCTTAGGACAAAACCCGACTTAGTGAAAGCGGGCTCGAATTCATTTAACTTTGGGTAACGTGTTCACCCTTTGCTGGATGCTACACCGAGCTGTGAGTTAATAGAAAGTGCCGGGACTTCTGGAAGAATGACCTGAAGGCCATGTCACTCGTACAGATATTAGGATTTTTCATAAACGAGGCAATACAACAAATAAATGATCAAGACGGCGAATGGGTGAATGAAAAGCTTTCTAGGCGCGGTGAGTCTGGCTCTTGTGTGGCTCTTGTGTGGCAATGAACCAAAATGGAGCTCTATACCCTACCACGTTCTAAGACCTTGGATGAGACGGAAATAAGGAAATGGTCTGATTCGCCGACTTGGTTCAAGAGTGGTAACAACTGGCGGGAAATCGAAGACACGTCTTGCCTGCTAAAACAATACACGGCGTTTAACAGCTTTGTAATATGCTCTTATCAAGACTGCTTACTGCGAATTCAAGTTTTGTCTCGACTGGCTATCTATTTGTCACTCTGACTTAAAGGGCAAACAGTAAACAGACTTTAAATTCAAAACATCTGTCCACTACAAGGTGAGCGGTCAGGTCCGTGACAAGGAATATTTCATGAAAAATGAGCTGTGATTACTAGAATATCTAAAATACTTCAGAGGGCATCCATCTGACTATCTTGTAGTCGTATTTGCTAATTTACGAGTTTTGATTGTCGGGAAAGAAGCTAAGGAGAACGTGTTCAATCTCTATTGGATTAAATACTAAACCACGTAGCGAGTGGGTTTAATAGAAAGCAACGCATTTGACAACAACACCAAGCCGGTGCCTCGGTCTTTAACTGAAAAAGGAGAGCGGCGAAAAGTACCATGTTGCGAATTTTCACTCAGGTTTGAAGTCGAAAACTGAACACTCACTTTGATTTCGTGCGCTGTCCTCTTGTTACGACAAAGATCCCTCCTTTGCAATTTCGTATTGAGACTCTTCAAGTGCGATGTTCCTTCTCGCTCTGAGGAAGAAGGCAACCCACGTTAGGTCTGTGTGACTAGTTGAAAGGCTTCTCTCATTACAACATACAAAAAGCGGGCTCAAATGGATCATGGTATAGACAAATAGTTTTAGAATGCAAAAGACGGGGGCTATGTAAAACAGCAAAGTAGATTTGCGAATACGATTAACAAAGAAGGTAGCTGGGGCTTAAATGAAAACTTTTGGATTCAATGCAAAATTTTCAAACCTCATTCAAATCTGCACGCCACGGAGAGCAATTAAAATCGACGGGGAAGTAAATTCACAGGGCAGATTGGTGTGAACCCCCGTCCAAAAGGTTCTGGTCGATGCTCGAATACATTCGCATATGATCAAACAGCTTCTTACAAATAGTCGAGAAAACTGGACATGCATGTTTATCTAATGTGGTCTGAACTGGACTGCATTGGAAATCAGATTCAGCACTATGTGTGGCTGCTAAATATATACCTGTGTTTTGTTCGACAGGTGAAATTTCGAGCCTCCGATAAACATTTACATTTGATTCTACCTGCATCTGACCGTGAGTTTATCTGTACTGCCTTAACGCTACAATGGGGCAGATTTAGCAATCTCGTTTGCATTTCTGTCTCGATCGCAGCGGAAAACAGTACGCATTTTCTTCCTCCAACTAGGACGAAACTGGGAAATAAGTCACTTCAAGAACACGGACAGATGCAGTGGGCACTTGCGCAAACTAAAGTGAGATAAATGGTGTCTGAAAAGCTAAGAATCACATTCATTTTGGAAAGACCTCGCTTATAAACATCAGAGCGGCTACATGGGCCTCGAAGGCCGACAGAACGGAAATTTGATACTGCACATGCTGAGACCACAGAATGAAATAAAACGGTTTCGAAGCTTAAGTTTCTCCTTTCAATAAAAATACTAAGATTAAAAATGAACTCCGTGCTTGGACATCCGACAAAACTCCAACCGAGTATAGCTTGTTGTTAGCATGAACAATTAGTATTGGCCTACTTGGATGAAATCCACTCAATTCCAAATCGACTCATTTAAATAGCTTATAACATAACTACGCTAAAGATCAACAGGTTTTGTGATATCCTCGACATTTCGAAGATTTTTTGTGCAATAAAGTTAAAAGGGCCTTTTCCGATATTTTCTTACTAAATGAGAAAGGTATGCAGTTAGGTTGATTTATCAAACAAACTTTTATGAAGGCCTTCAACCTAAGCCAAGAAATCGAAAAAATTTATCCCAGAAATGGTGTAACTATAGGGCTTAAGATAAAACATTGGAATTCTCAGAAATAACGAAAAAGTTCCTATGAAAAATGGTTTGCACACAGATGATGGCAAAAGCTATTGAGAAATAGCCGCTATTGTTGATTGCTCAAAACGTGCAGAATTAGCTATGTACGAAAAGTTCCTCTGCACAAGAATTCGGCCAAATTTGCTGACGAAAGAAGTTTGCGATGGCAAGAGATAAAAATCTATTCGAGGTTAAATCTTGAAAACATGACCAAAAACCCGGCAAGAAAAGTCACCCAGCACGATAATGCAAGACCACATCCAGCAAGATATCTACAGTGAAATATTTCCAGCCGAGAAGTATTTTAAGGCAGATGTGGTCATTCTGGAGTCAAACCTTAGCCGGGTTGAAAAAATTTGACGATATATAAAAAGCTGCACATCAAAGATCAACCTTTGATTAAAACATAGATTGGTAGATTTCATTGCTATCAATTGCCCACGTACAATTTACATTGCTTTAGAACTCATCCGAAAATCTTTCTGATTTTTGAAAATGCTCCTCTGCTCCGCGACTATGTAATTCTATGCCACCAAGACTGGGAGCGGTTGTCAAGGTAAAGGAGACATAAGAAAGCTTTACATATTTGCTTGTGTGTACGGACTGAGTACAATCTCTCATTTTATAACGATGTAACATTCTTCGCTTGCTCCATTTTTTTTGAAAGCGCGATATTCTTAGGCTGCGTGTACACTGTAATACAAAAGTGTTACGGATCAGCCGTGCGTTTACACTAGATAAAGTGATCCGGTACAACTTTGTACCTGCTATCAGGTACAGTTTTGTACCTGCTAGGAAAGAGGAACAGTTTTGTACCTGCCCTGCTCGGAAACTGTACCGATAAATGTAAACGCGAGGGAAAATAAACACTTTTGTATCGGATCAAAAGCGATCCGGTACAGTGTAAATGGAGCCAAAAAACAGGAACAGTTTTGTACCTGTACTGCTACGAAACTGTACCGGTACAGCGTAAACGCGAGGGAAAAGGAACACTTTTATATCAGATCAAAAGTGATCCGGTACAGTGTAAACGCAGCCGTAAATTACGACTCTCCACAGAAATTTCCTTATCGTGCAATTTTCAATCAGACGATTTGAATTCGTTTGGAAATCTCCGAAATTTCTTTGAAGGTCATGTGACTTTGACTACCATATGTCATTCTTCATACTGTGCTGAGAAAGACAGCCATTCAAACGAATCCCATGTTTTGGAGTTTAAAAATCAAAATTTGAAGAGCTTTTACAAGGTAGAACTAATCTAAGGATTCTTGTGTATATATTTCGCAGGAAAAGAATCCGCACACCAGGGCAACTTTCCTTGGGCAAAGCCATGGCGAATGCCATGATTCTTAAATCAAAGTGTCTCAATACCTTTTGAATGCAAGTGTACTCACGTTAATGCTGATCTTCTCTGAAATCGCAAATCTGTTATGATGCGAATTCCTCAGCAACGACGAAAAGGAAAACTGAAAGCATGGAAGATGGAAAAATCCGCTCCAGACCGGGGAATTTCCATTACTTTAGAATCCTGCAAACGTTTGCCAACAGAGTGGAAGGAAACAAGCAGCAATTAAATCGATCTAAAGCGAGGTTTGCCCTAACATCAAACAGTCAATAAACCTCGCTCTACAAGCTTCACGACGACTACAATTCTAACATGCATCTGTCGGATCATGTCTATCGATCCTCTTGCAAATCTACAAACTTCAAGATCAACAATTGGATAAGGCCCAAAGCCACGGTTCTCATTTGTAACATGAAGTGTTTTTCGTCTCAGGAAAGCAGTTGAAAGACATTATGTATGTGAAAGCAGGCGATGATCGAAGATGATTAATTTTGACGATCATGACTGATGATTTTCTATCTATCAGTATGGTTGCCGGAGTAGAATAGGACCAACGTATCATCCGCCTGTTGTAAAAAGGCTACTAAAAGAGGTTGTTGGCAGGAAGGGCATCCGACCATAAAATACCCAAGCCTAACCATCCTAAGGATGTTGAATCATAGTAAACAAGGTCAAAAAAGATTAGAAGTTGGCCAGAAAAAGAGGGAAAGACCGAAAAGTAGGTGGGAATATTGCGTCAAAGAGGAGTTAGCTGTTTCAAGACTCAAAGAGAAACAGGCCGCCCAGAACAGAACGGAGGAGGAAAATCAAAATGACTAGATGATACTTGACAGTCTACACCAGCGACCTTGCTTTGTGAAAAATATTGTAGAAGTAATGGTAGTAGTAGTAGTAGTAGTAGTAGTAGTAGTAGTAGTAGTAGTAGTAGTAGTAGTAGTGGTAGTAGTAGTAGTAGTAGTAGTAGTAGTAGTAGTAGTGGTAGTAGTAGTAGTAGTAGTAGTAGTAGTAGTAGTGGTAGTGGTAGTGGTAGTAGTAGTAGTAGTAGTAGTAGTAGTAGTAGTAGTAGTAGTAGTAGTAGTAGTGGTAGTAGTAGTAGTAGTAGTAGTAGTAGTAGTAGTGGTAGTAGTGGTAGTAGTAGTAGTGGTAGTGGTAGTAGTAGTAGTAGTAGTAGTAGTGGTAGTGGTAGTAGTAGTGGTAGTAGTAGTAGTAGTGGTAGTAGTAGTAGTAGTAGTAGTAGTAGTAGTAGAAGTAGTAGTAGTAGTAGTAGTAGTAGTGGTAGTAGTAGTAGTGGTAGTGGTAGTGGTAGTAGTAGTAGTAGTAGTGGTAGTGGTAGTAGTAGTGGTAGTAGTAGTGGTAGTAGTAGTAGTAGTAGTAGTAGTAGTAGTAGAAGTAGTAGTAGTAGTAGTAGTGGTAGTAGTAGTAGTGGTAGTGGTAGTAGTAGTAGTAGTAGTAGTAGTAGTAGTAGTAGTAGTAGTAGTGGTAGTAGTAGTAGTAGTAGTAGTGGTAGTAGTAGTAGTGGTAGTAGTAGTAGTAGTAGTGGTAGTAGTAGTAGTAGTAGTAGTAGTAGTAGTAGTGGTAGTAGTAGTAGTAGTAGTAGTAGTAGTAGTAGTAGTGGTAGTGGTAGTAGTAGTAGTGGTAGTAGTAGTAGTAGTAGTAGTAGTAGTAGTAGTGGTAGTAGTAGTAGTGGTAGTGGTAGTAGTAGTAGAAGTAGTAGTAGTAGTAGTAGTAGTAGTGGTAGTAGTAGTAGTAGTGGTAGTGGTAGTGGTAGTAGTAGTAGTAGTGGTAGTAGTAGTAGTGGTAGTGGTAGTAGTAGTAGTAGTAGTAGTAGTAGTAGTAGTAGTAGTAGTAGTAGTAGTAGTAGTAGTAGTAGTAGTGGTAGTAGTAGTAGTGGTAGTGGTAGTAGTAGTAGAAGTAGTAGTAGTAGTAGTAGTAGTAGTGGTAGTAGTAGTAGTAGTGGTAGTGGTAGTAGTAGTAGTAGTAGTGGTAGTGGTAGTAGTAGTGGTAGTAGTAGTAGTAGTGGTAGTAGTAGTAGTAGTAGTAGTAGTAGTAGTAGAAGTAGTAGTAGTAGTAGTAGTGGTAGTAGTAGTAGTGGTAGTGGTAGTAGTAGTAGTAGTAGTAGTAGTAGTAGTAGTAGTAGTAGTAGTAGTGGTAGTAGTAGTAGTGGTAGTAGTAGTAGTAGTAGTGGTAGTAGTAGTAGTAGTAGTAGTAGTAGTAGTAGTAGTAGTAGTAGTAGTAGTGGTAGTAGTAGTAGTGGTAGTGGTAGTAGTAGTAGTAGTAGTAGTAGTAGTAGTAGTAGTAGTAGTAGTAGTAGTGGTAGTAGTAGTAGTAGTAGTAGTAGTAGTAGTAGTAGTGGTAGTGGTAGTAGTAGTAGTGGTAGTAGTAGTAGTAGTAGTAGTAGTAGTAGTGGTAGTAGTAGTAGTGGTAGTGGTAGTAGTAGTAGAAGTAGTAGTAGTAGTAGTAGTAGTAGTGGTAGTGGTAGTAGTAGTGGTAGTAGTAGTAGTAGTGGTAGTAGTAGTAGTAGTAGTAGTAGTAGTAGTAGAAGTAGTAGTAGTAGTAGTAGTAGTAGTGGTAGTAGTAGTAGTAGTAGTAGTGGTAGTAGTAGTAGTGGTAGTAGTAGTAGTAGTAGTAGTAGTAGTAGTGGTAGTAGTAGTAGTAGTAGTAGTAGTAGTAGCAGCAGCAGCAGCAGCAGCAGTAGTAGTAGTAGTAGTAGTAGAAGTAGTAGTAGAAGTAGTAGTAGTAGAAGTAGTAGTAGTAGTAGTAGAAGTAGTAGCAGAAGTAGTAGTAGTACCTGTAACAGTCGAGTTAGAAGCTATAGAAGTAGAAGTAATAATTTTAATGATATTTGTGAAGCCGTTAATAATGGAACTGACGACGATGATAGCATTTTTCACAATGACAACGATGCTGACAACAGAAATGAATGGTATAATGATTTCTATGATGTATATTAAGGACGACGGTGATGATGATATGATGATGGTGATGATTGATGATGGTGATAATGATTATTGATTATGATAGTTTTGAGAACGATGCTCAACGAATCGTAGCATTTTCTTGTCTACTTAGTACGTCTTTGCTACGAGTTCCACAACTGGATGACCAACCGTGCAAACACCCTTGAAGAAAAACCATCTCTCTGCCATGTTTTTACCGTTTAAGATTGCTATAGAAAACATGAAAAAACACAAGCTGTATGAATCTTTACAATACATTGTCCTTTGCCAAAGCTTCAAAGCAGAAATAAACATATCATCATAACATCAGGAATGCGCTTTAGTTTCTTTGAAATTCGCAAAAACAATAAACATGGCCTAGCTATTATCTCATTTATAAGCAAAAGAAAGTGCTGTCTAGCAGTTTCATCGCAAGAGAAGCTTGCCATATGGCGTCGTTTGATGTTTGATGCGAATGGAAGAAGTAAATCGTTCTCATCCACAAAAAAGCTGGTACTTAAGTTTGTTTAGGGGCCTAATGCCAGTGGTCACGAAATCCCCAGACCATAAAAACCGGATTTCGCAGTCGAGACTGCAAAAATGATTTGATCATGGGAATTAATTTTCTTCAACATAAAAACCGATTAACACTTATCGCAGCTGAAATCCGAAATATTCCATCTTTTAGATGACGAATACTGAAAAGCCGGCATAGTACTCTACAAGTGGTCTGCTAGACAATAACGAAAGGAAAACCTTTCACTGCTGGAATGGAAGTATTCCAAGCAGTGTATGGAAATGACCTCTTCATAACTAAGAGCAATGCAAAGGTTTTTCAGTATCAAGAAAAGAGAAAACATCACTTTGATAATTGGGAACAGATAATTCAACAGCTAGTGATCGCGTTCATCTTCCACAACATCAAATTATCGCACCACAAGTAGAAAGAGATCGTTGCAATGAATGTAGGCATGCTAATAAAGGCAGGGGATAAGCGACGCGTTTCAAGCACATGTCTCATGAAGTGAAGGACCGGGTTCGAGAGACGCTCATGCACGATGCACGTTTCTCTTCGCCCTCTATCCGTCCGCCCAGCTGAAAATTGGCACCTGGCGTAAATCAATGGGTAACGTGTAGCGAGGAAAATCGCTGACCCCTACCTCGAAATTGTCGAGGCTCAGGATGGTACTTCTCTAACAAGGTGCTCTCCGAAACTTTTTTCCAGGGTGGGATTCAACATTAAATTACTTTTTACAATTGGAGGTTTCAAAATAATTCAAGATTTAGTATCCCATTCAGCTTCAAAGTTGTATGGCTAAGTGCGTGACGTTTTGCAACAGAAGGAAAAGCTGAGCGTAAAACCATTTGAAGTATAACTGACAAGAAGCAGGGAAAACCCAAGATGTGCTAGGAAACTTTTACAGCTATGAAAGCGTAACAATGCATGCACCAAGGACCAGTGACAGTGCAATAGTGATGCAAATACGAGAGAAAAATGCCAGCAGCAAGATTATGATGGCAGATATTAAGTGATTAGCAGGAGAAGCTTAAACAGGTTGCACCGATGAACACAGCCTTAGAAGCCATGAAAAGCCTAACAAGAAGACATAGAATAATGATAACGATAACGATTTGTGTGTTGAGAGGGGTGGCTACTTTGCTAGCTTAGGTGCTAATGCAAGCATTTACTATGGACGGTCAAGGGTAAGCAGATGACATTGCCAACAAGAACAGCCATATCAGGAAAACCTTTGGCAAGGAAAACTTGCTGTGGAGAAGCGAGTACATCATAGTGACGCGTCAAAGGTGTCCCATTCGAATCAGGAGTAAATAAAATCTGAAAGATTTAAACCAGAAAGATACCGCGATGCAATCAGCCACGCAAATGCAAATCCATGAAAGGAGGAACGCCGAGTCTTTACCATGTCTGCCATTTTGTGTAAAGTAAACACAGATATATTGACAAAGAGTACATGAAAGTATTTTTAAAAAAAATTAGGCAATTAAAGTGACACCAGGAAAATCGCAGATGATTATGAAAAATACATGATGACTCATCGCGTATATCTTAAAACGAGTGATTTTCTAATTAAATTGCATGCATAAAGATGGCATCACGTGTAAATGGTGACTGATGTTCTGATGAAGAAGCGTCTTAGATCTCGTCAGTTATGAAGAAGAATCACTTGTGAATGGAGGCCTTCTCGACGGCGAACTTCGTGAGTACCTGCACCGAGCAGGGAAACTAACTCCTTCATAATTATCTTACTTATCAGACGAGAAAGACACGATTATATATCATGAATCGTGAGAACAATTGACACACGTGCACGCAAGCATTGCGAGTTTGTCCCTGATAAGTTGCATGACGAACTATAAGCATTATTTGCGTGCACGAGGCCTGCTTCTGAGAGCTGTCATATATGTATAAAGCAGCAGCGCCGTCCTTGGCTACGGTTATGTAGAACGAATTACGCTTCAAATTGCGGATAAAATCATAAACTCTTCATTCAATGGATGAATACAACACGCACGTGACCCTGAGCTTTCGTCCACTAACTCGGACTGCCGTTAGTCCAATGGACCTTGTGCGATGCGAGCGATTCGTATTCCCAGACGTTTTGTTTACATCTTTAGCAAGCAGCGTGTGGACACAGGGGAAGCCTTAGCTCGCATCGCAAAACTACAACATCCGCACAGGAGCGATAGGATGAGAGAGATCCGGTGGAACGGAATCAGGCTTGTGGTGACAATGCTGCATTACTCACCAATGTGCAACGACTGCTTTATCTCAACTCAATGATGCACCACAGTACCACGTGTTTTAATTTTTGCAACCAGCTGTATTGTAAAGGTGTTGACGAATCTATGTCACGACCCAAGAGCAAAAGATAAGACCGTTCTCACATCTTTTGGCAACAAGTGGTACGAGAGTCTTCGAATTTTAATCGTAATCACAATTCTTTGCCTTCACTGCACATTAAAGTTTCATTCATCTCTTTTCATCTTATTTACAATCGACACAAAAGGAGGCACAATGAGAGAATAGAGGCACTGGCATACCTGAAATGCATATCACAGGGATACCATCCATAATGCAATTACGGATAAACAGGTATCTTCGTTGGTTTTAATGAGGCATAAACAAATGTATTATCTTAGAGCGGAGAGAGTAGTACCCGCATGCCAGCTTCGAAAGGAAGGGATCTTGTGCACGGAAAACCATGGCGAACTGACCATTGAGTCTTCTTCCTGCTGAGTTTGGACAGCGCTTGTTACTTATCTAAGCGTGGCTCTCCAAGATAATTCAGGCAAAAAGTGCAAGAGAAAATTGCTGATTGCCAGTTCGTAATGACTGACGAATGCCTTGTCAAGAGGCCTGCGTACGGGACGGGAGAGTCAAATCTGCACGATGCTTGTGCCAACATTCTTTTCTTTAACAAATGCCCCTTTCAAAATTATGCTTCAGACACATCCATGCACAGCGCCTTCTCTCGTCCACATTGCCCCTCTAGAAGAACTCTGAAAGCTATGCTGATACCAAACTATGCAACCAAACAAGTCGATCCGCATTGCATACTAATAGGAGCTCCCTTCTAACACATGCTACGTTGATGTTTTGCTGAAGAATTTGTTCTAATGAAGATATTTATCAAAGACAATGAGAAACAAATGACGGTTCCTCAACAGCCTAACGGTTTCTCAACGGGATAGAGAAGATCTGAGCATGGCCCAGGATTCGTGAGCAGGGCCCTGGATTCGCGAGCACTGCAAGTAGTAAAGCATCTGAGCAGAAGGCAAAGGGATATGTAATTGAAAACATTACTTCAACAAGGCAAACGAAACACCTCTGTAATGCGATGAGAAAGGAATAGCATGATTTACTAATGAATAGCAAACAGAACGCGTTTATAGCTAAAAGTATCTGAAAGACTATATACCTACGATGGACCTTGCAGCGTCTTCTGTTGTCCCGTTTACAGGAAAGACTGCATGCTTCTGTCGCAAAACAAACAATCAGTTATGGTTGAGCGAAGCAGCTACGAGCTACACCTGATGATAAGAGCAAATGGTCTTTCCAAAGCTGTAATCATATACTGTGAGGCCCAGTTGAAAACGAATGGCAGCTGCAACGCGGTTTCATGTTGGGAAGGAACTCCTTTCCCAACTAATAACAGGCAAGCAGCTATAGAGAGAACGAGGCCTTCTGCTAAAGCTCTTTGCGAAGCCGCGCTCAGGAGATATGATAACTGAGACGCCCGGTCTCCATGTACCAGTTGCAATAATCATCACTCAATTACCCGTGCAGCAACACGACCAGGTCCATAATACACTAAATGGATCTCTGAAAATATCTCAACACAATGATACAAACACAAGAGGTAATTCGAGTTGAAATAATGACATGTCATTCCCCATCCAAAGACAATTAGCTCAGAAAGGAGCTTGTTTTGAAGCTGGCCTCGTGTTCAGAGATGGTTGACACGAGGCAAAGAGAGGTTAGAAAAGACCATGCTGCTTTCGTAGTGGCACAGTGGCGTGGATCTCAGTGAAAGGCGATCGATTCCCGCGATGGACCCGACTTTCAACGTTAAAATGGTTCCCTGTCATCCATGTATGCAAATGATTTCGTTTCTGAGTCGCCTCGCGAGAATCGATCAGGATCTAATCAGACTTTGGAATCAAGTTCATCGAATTATACATTCTCCTTTGAACATCGAATTACACATTCTCCTTTGAAAATTCTCTTTGAGCAGCTGCGTTTGATCCAATATACTGTTGCAAATCTGACAGAGAAAGTTAGATGGACACAAATATGCAGCCATCTTTGAAGGGTTTGTTACATGCGCAAGTGCAGTACGGAGTACGGACAATGCTTTACGATAAAAAGCACGTGCAGAATTGCACCGTGTCTCAACCGCAAACCAACCTCAGAGGGGCAGTTGGCATGCTGGTTCGAGCAGATGCATACTGTGAGGACGGTCCCGGCTCGAGGCGCTCCTGGGCACGTTTCTCTTTGCCGTCTCTCTGTCCACCCACTAGTAATTGGTACTATATGCAAAGCTGGAAGAAGGTAAGGCGAGGAGAGAACCTAGACACCCTATCTCTCGATTCTGTGGCTCAAGATCGTCCCAGTTCTCGTTTCTGGTATGGGATTCAAATTTACTTGAGGCACGACTTCCTAGAAGAACAGTACAGATTTTCATCACATATTGTAATTTATATATCGTAATTTATAAATTTTTCTTTCTCCTTTTGACTGAAGAGATATTGTGTGTAAATTAAATAGAAGCAATACCGAGTAAGGCTGTGATCTCAAATTTATGTAGAGCGATTCTTTACGTTGAATATCAGTTATTCAGTCTCCAGCCTATGAATGCATCGCAGGTACGTAATGGTTTGGACACGAAGTAGGTAGGTCATAACAGCAAAAGCACCATGAGATATTCACTACCAAAGAAGGCCTCTTGTAAAGAGAACACGGTAAACCATGAAGTGAAGGAAGCAATTTCAAGCTTGTTCAAGCTAAGTGCAAACCAAAGTACGTAATGTTTCGAAGATGACTAAGTCGAACCCGTCCCATTTTCGCTTTCATCAGCATCATCAGCTGAAACAACGCATTCTGTCCTCCATTTTGATTTGAATTCATGCTCATACTCAATCCTGCGTAAACTCCCCTTCCTTCAAAGCTCAGACATTCTAAGAACGAATTTATTTGCAGACTAAGGATCAAGTTCGGTTGATGTTTTTGGACTCGCATCGTATTCAAAGGTATCTTAAAGAACATCCTTCGCTTAACCTCGTACTTACGGTTGTTCAAAACATCTGCGCGATAACAGAGAAGTGCTTTCGGCCCATTGAATTTCGGTCGTAAGAGCAAGATGTGATATTCTTAGCTTTAGAGCGTGCTAAGAGTTTACATTGCATAGAAAAAAATTCTATTTTGAACGTCACAGAAGCGAGAGAAAGAGCTTCGAAATATTTATAGGGAAGCAGCTATTTATGAAGTGGTTTCCCGTTTCCTTCCTCGCCTGCAGTGGTTTTACTACGTACGAATCGTGCAGGAACCGTGCAGGATCCGAATACAATCTCTGCGCTATCGACTCGCATCCACAAAGCATTCAGACGCTAAATTCACATTTGCAGTGGTTTGCTCTTCAAAGGGATCTCTTAAATGGTTCCTCAGTCACCAGCGACTGACAATTTTGAACAAACTGGTCAGATAATCCTAGCTCAGTCTCTTCAAATCAGAAACATCTGATTACATTGTTGACGTGCGCTTGATATTCCACTGAAAATTCCTTCATTTCTATTTCAAGCTTGGCGTGATTTCTATTTAGCACTATGCGAGGACTTCTCCTTATGAGATCACCTGTATAAACGGCGTCAAACAAACAGAGCCACACAATGGGTCCTCTGTGCAGCACTGCTGGTAACAGCCTGCGCAAACTTTTCGATCCTCTGCGGGGCTCATACCAAACTCGTTGATATTAAACAACGAATACTGAGTATTGTTAAAACCATTGAAAAGGGTCGTCAAGGACATTGCGTCAGAAAGACTAGAAGACGTCATTAGTTTGTGTGTGGATTGCAAATAGAACATGGCGCATTATTGAGCATGTTTGATATTACCGTTTGTGTACACTGTCATGGCTGATCGAACGAATCACAAATAGCCATGATGAAATTCCATCTGCACATTACTGAAGCTGACCCAAACGGATGTCAATAAAAAGCTCTTCAAGAATCCGCATTGACGCAAAAACGGCCACTTTTATTGGCAACTTAGATTCAATAACGAGGCTTTTAACTGTTCTGGATGTTTTTCTAATGGAAAAAAGGAGGCAAGCAAATGCAGCCAGAATGGCTCTGCAAGAAAATCCCCGCAAGATCCTTCCACAACTATCAATACTGAAACTTCCTTCCTTTGTTGAGCTCTGTATAGGCCACCAAGGCTTTTCCCTAACATAACTGACTAAAATACAGGTTCAAGTGCAATCTGGGAGAGAAATCTTGCTCTTGAAAAGTTTATGGCCTCTTTGCAACAAAGCTTTCAGAACATAAGTCAGACCATCAGAGATTTGAAACAGTAAGAATTCGCTCAATCGCTTTAAGAGATCTCCTAAAATTCTCTAGAACGGAACAGTATCCAAAGGATAAAACAAGTATAGAAATGCAAAACGAGACAATAACAGGAAAGAAGATTTTAAGATGTCATCTACATACAGAATGGGTATTGTTAAAGGGCGTTCACTTTGATGAATTTTTTGCTCTGAGACTTCACGGTTCTTCGTATCACTGCATGTAATCCCATAACTGGTCCAGAAAGAACTACTGTTTGGCTTCTGAAACGGTGTATACTTAATAAACCTTCTTTCTTGGTTACCATTAACTGAAGAAAGTAAAGAAGCCCCATTTTTCATGAAAAACAATACTTGAATTTTTTGTGACAACTAATTATAACAAATTCGCTACTTGATTGCAGGCTTGACGAACGTGTACAGATCTACGACGTGCAGTGAGTGCAATGTACAGACTCAGCGGACTGCCAAGAAGCTAAGCGCAAAAAGGCAGTTTCTTACAGGTATTTCATGCAGATGATGTGGGATGCATTGACAAAGGAAACGCTCACAGGATCAGGAAGAGAGAGAGTGTTGCAGATACCCGAGAACTGACTCGAAAAAATCGAAAAAATCGCTTACAAGAACTTGGTAACGAAACAGTGGCAAAATCAACTCGCAGATGTCGTTATAGGCGTAGCGTCATGACAGCGATGGAACATCCGAGACATGTGTCCAACACTAGGAAACACTGAGAGATTCTTAAGACGATATGTGACAGGGTGTATTGTCAGCCGACATTAACAGCGACGCGAAAGCTTGTTTACAACGAAGTGGAAGATAGACATGTGAAAAAGCCACAAGAGATACTAGTCTTAGGATAATAACCTTCATCTGTGACATATGATCGTACCACACCTACGGCGAAATACGATGGTCGCTCGAACCCCGTCTGGAGATTGACTGAGGAAATGCGTCACCCGACTGCGGCAGTTTCTGTGTCTTAGTTCGGATGAGTAGAGATGACTATCACTTAAAATTATAACTCTTAATTTCATACGCGCTTCATTTCAATAATCATATTTACATCAGAATGAGACTACATTTAAATGGAATCAAGCCTCGTTTCAACGAATCAACATCTGAGAGATACTTGAATGTCACAAAGATGACTAGCTTTTGGAATCATCGGGGTGCAAAGTGATACTCAGCGGGTGAATTTCATGATGCGAGCGAAATTTGGTGTAACTAGCTCGGATTCTACAAGCTGAATGATTCCTGAAAATATATCATTTCAGTTGACAGTAACGTATTTGGAGCAACCTAGTCTCAAGATGACACCGAGCAAAACAATAGCTGGGTTGGGAAAGCGACCCTGAAATCAAAAAGTGGTCACAAAGCAGTGAACAGAGAGGCAATACTTGGGTTACAAGAGCACTTCTATGTAAGTCCATGAGCGATGCATTTGACTGCATTGAATCCTTATCCTGTCAACCTCATAGAATATTAGTTGCTACCATTACAACTATGACCATTATCATCATTATCATCATACCAATAGTTTACTTCCTTCCTTCAGTTCTTCAGCTTCCTTTTTACTTAGAACCCTCTGTAATTAAGCAACACAGATGCAAATTACCTGTCACTAGAGGGATTTGCCTGCATGTTTAGCCTGTATGTATAAAAATACATTTACTGAACACACGTTTTAATGGATACACGTTTTAATGGACATACGTTTATAACAGCTTTAAGTAGTTGAAGTGTTCATCCAGTTTAAATATTCGTGAATCATTATTATTTTTATTTATATCTAAATATATGATCTACATATAAACATTGATACATAATTTTTCAAAGCTTCCCCATTCATGGCTCATCGTGCAGCTCAGTTGAGCACGAATGAACTCAAAATGCCAGTGTATACCAGCCAATAGTGATCACACCACCGGAGAAGTGAGCTATGCGAAGTGCTATATCTATACACGATATCAATAAATTATGTTCTAAACACTATTAATATTTGGTCGTTCGATTCGCAAGGGAACACCAAGAATGCAAATAGTCCTAGAGTATTGTCCATAAAGTTGAAAAATGGTTTCCAATTGTATTCTCGTTAGAATAGAATCAGTCTCTGGCCTGTATTTTGTTTAAACTCTTGAGTTATTTCGTCATCATGAAAAGACTGAATGAAAGGAACAAATTAGTGAGAGACGTCCGAACAGCGACATCGACCCAATTGTGGTCGACGTAAGTAAATTTTACGACCGGGATAATTTCCCGCTGAACTGAGAACCGTGCGCCACAGAACTATTGATAAACGGTTCTGCCTAAATTGCTGTGTCGGAATCTAACAAAGATCAACAAAACATGGAAAAAATTAATAAAGAAACATCCACCAAAATACCAGGTGAAAACGTAAATCAAAATTATGACCCACACTAAATGCGCAAAAGCCAACAGTTTATGGCTTGGAAGGAAACGGCTTTAGGACGATAGGAAATCACAGATCTGAAGGAAACACCCGTTTATTTTGCACGTCTTTCAGACGGAAAACATAGCTAGAATTACGACTGAAGTTGATCATATAATCCTTTCAATCTTGTCCGCTTGCGTAGCATGCAAGGACAAGAGACTTGGCACACCGGGAAAACAGTGGTTGCACGACAAACAGCGGCAGAGAAGCATCACGGTACACCATGAGAGCAAAGCAACGCATTCCAGTCTGTGTTCGACTCCCGCTCCTTTGCAACGATTTAAATTTTGCGTCACCGCTAAACTGCTGATCCTTTACCCATGGCTACAGATAAACCCTCGCAAAGTTTCCAACAGACCTTGTAAGAGAACAACTAGAGATGAGCGATGCCACCGACCTCATCTTTTTATACAAGCAGCTAAATCAAAGCTACATGGAAAAACGTTGGTGTACAAAGTACAAGAAACATCTAGGTGATTATCGCAGAGCAAGACTAGATTTATTGCCAACCGCGTCAGATCCCGCGTAGAACAATCACTAACAAAGCAGCCATGATCGGCTAACTGTGACGGCAGTTTTCCTACATGCTATTCTTGTTTTAGTTTTCGCGAACGAAATGCGTCAACAAGATACGAAAAATTGCAAAGCGATTTGTTCCGAGGATTAGCTAAGTTGTCAAGCGAAAGGCAAACAAACAAGAAAAACACGGAGACGTGCATACAGCTTCCAATTAACAACTCCCCCCCAAGGGCAAAAATTACAGCCCAGAATGCACGAGGTGATATGACATCAAAGCGAAAGAGTTCGTGCAAAGGGTTTGTGATGCAGTCAGCATTGTGCAGCACAGAAAGACTTTGTTACGATGCCGCTGAGAAAGGAATCATTTTACCACGAAGCTGGAGGCAAAAGAAAGAGAAAGAAAATTCCCTTGGCAGTGTCCCAGCGTGATGAAACGGAAGGCTGAGTATTAAAAAATAGTTGTCTCAATCATTTCTGTGAGACTTGTCAATTCTGAGAGAAAAGGTGCTAGGGGCACAAAAGTGTCAAAAGAGCATAAACGGAAATGCCTTCGCATCGATATTTCGTCAAAGAGACGCTCGACATATCAGGATGAAACTAATTTGTACAGGACGAATGACATGCGATGACTGATGCTTGTACAGCAGAGAGTATCTGGTTGGGTAAACCAGGAGAAAACATAAAAGATAAAAGGGATATTTCAATGATTACAACTGACTCATAAAATGCTTTTCAACTACTTTGCTTCTTTTATATACATTTGGGCGCTGAACTCTTCAGCATTCCAAATTACTGTTTACATTTTCTGCCTGGCTTGTCTATTTGCTTGTTGACACTGCTGTCTCAATTTAACCAGCTGGGGCAATTTGGGAAACCATTCATCTTACATTGAGAGATTAAGAAATTGTTAAAATCATTTTCAAAGAGATATTCTGATACTATTTTAGCAATATCTTATCTTATCTTTCTCAACAGTAACATCTGTCAAAAAAGTATACCATTTAGGCCATTTAAATCTAATCTTGGCATGTCCTTTCGTAATGTGTTATTTCACACACTATGCAGCCCAAGAACTGATTAAACATGCATAGATATGAGCACAAAAAGTCCAATCCCATAGATTATGAAAAAATTGCCAAGTGTAGTCCCAAATTACCCAGGAGTATCCCAAACCCACATGTCCGAATCACCTCAGTTTATCCTATAAAGTTTCGTCCTATGTTGGGGAAGAAATTCACGGAAACATTACGGAATGTTAAGCACAACTACAATTCAATATAACTTATTGATTGATTTAGAAATGCACCAAGGTAAACGAGACAAAAACATGAAACCTCCAGCAACCGAGAGATCAATCAAAGACCGTTGGATTTTGTTCAATGGTTTACCATGATGGCTGGAACACTGGGATACGTAGCACAGTAGATGCAGTTTTCATGAAACATGGGCTTTTGATGGTCTACCAGTATTGATATAACCTTTATCTGGAAAACCAAATATGCTATCACAGCGCAGTTTTTCAGAAACTCTATCAGTCCTCGCAAAGACTAGAGAGCACAGAGGCAAATTCGTCTCCCCTTCTCTCTCTCCGATTCACCTGCGTTTCCGACAGTCTTCTACATCCACTCTGTCTGACGTCATCTTGGAAAATCCAAGGATTATGTAAATTGTTCTTAATTTCAAGCGTAGCAGAAACCAGGTATTGGGCTGCAATTGTTGTGTAATGAAGTGCATTTTTGCGAGGTTTCTCGTGGTAGTCCTAAGAAAACTTATTTTAACTGTGACTTGCGTTGCATTTGTACCAACGAATTCGTGAGGTACGGGCACGGGAATCTAGGCAAGTAAACTTCGGCAATGACCGTCATAGCCAAACGATTTTTGCAATTTTGGGAAGATGCACAACGTGCAAATCAAAAGATTAATTTAGATTATTACGCAGCTCTCCTCTGAACTTGCAGCTTAGAGCTTGTGCGAGTGACCTTTAAATAGCAGGTTCAAAGTAGATTGCGACGAATAGTTTGAAAGAATAAGATTTACTCTGTACGAGGCACGTGCATCGGGGGACACAGGGGGGTCTGCTCCCCTAACAAAAATGCGAACTACAGATTACCATCTCTGGTTACAGTCACAACTGATAAGCAAGAGAATGGCGCCATTTTAAAGCAAAGAAGAAAACGCCGTCCAATTCAGCTGAGTCTTTTAGAAACCTGCCCTTCCCGAGGTACGCTTCCTTCTCGAGCTTGCTCACCCCAGCTTGTCTGCAGCCATCCATCTGCTCTGTGAGGGTGGGTGAATCCCCTGACCTCGTTGAAAAACGTGGTATGCAAAGAAACTTGCGGGGAACGGACTAAATGCGAATGCAAGTTGTATCAAACGGGTCCCACGATCACGAAATGTTTTGCTGTGTTGACAAATGCTTTTGTACATTAGACAATTTTCAACATACGGTGAACTTGCTATGTTCTGGGACTATGTTCTGGGACTATGTTCTGGGACTATGTTCTGGGACTATGTTCTAGCATGTGTGTTTAGCAATCCCGTGCCAATGCCGACGTCCTTGCAGCAGAGGCCCACATACTTTACTGCTTTGCGAGTCACACATCTAAGAACGGAACGTGCGTCCTTTCAACCCCCGGCTAGACAGAAGCGGGCCCTTGTTCCTCTCCTGGTGCGGTTAAGAGACTTAGAGCATTCACCAAGAATACAAGCATTGGAAAAATTTCTAAAAGTCTTAATCCCCAATTCTTGTTGAACAGGTTTTCATATGTATCCTATGTTTGTTGTTTGAAATACGGTGTCTAACACAGAGTAAGTAGAAGGCGACAAAGTCCGACGATTTGAATATAGGATTAGTTGTTGAAGTCGCTGGCATCTGCTCATGAATGAGAACGAGTTGGCTGTTGCCTCCACAGAAGAACGGTTAACAAGTTCCTAGTCGGTGTACCAATTGCCAGACATCCATGTAACACACACATTCGGTTGCTTCTCTCCAGCCATAACAAACAAACTAGGCCGTAGCACACGCGAGGGTCTCATGACAACACTGCATTTCAACTAAACAGATAGTTTTATCTATCAATTATCAAATTTAACAACAAAAGAAAGCCGAACGTTTTCGCATACCTTGGATTATCTTTGGGGAAACTGTCTCTGCTCAGAACTGCACGATGACGGCAGGGATCTTCCCGAATTGCTCATGCACCGAAGTTGGGGAAATCTCGCTACGTCTCGAAGTATGCTTGTCATCAATATCAGCAGGGAATCCTTCGTCAGTTGGAAATCACGAAAAAGTTAGAGGAGGCGGTTGATCGTTCAAAAACCAATTATGAGAAGAAGCCACAAGCTTCGAAACCACACCAGCCACTTTCTCTGCCTTGTGGTCGGTATTTGATTACCACGGGGTAACAGAAATAAACGGCGGCAGTTGACGGAGACGGCAAGAATGCAGCCGTATCAAGGCATCGCCAGCAACATCCGTGAGCCACGAGCGAAAGCTGTGCTCTCTGTATTAGTGGGTGGAAAACAGAGGCAGCCAGAAGACAATGTGCAGCATATCCCAGCTCGCCAAATTAGTTACATGTTGGTCTTATTCTGGTGACGTGATGGGCGACCCAGGCTGGACACGCTCCGTGCACTTTCTTTGCAATTCGGCAGTACAAGGCTCCGACTGCGGTTCCAAATGTTTACAGTCAGTCTTAAGTACGTTCACACCTCCACCTCCGTCAAATATCATCGCATTTGTCCTGCCTTTGCGACGGGGGTAACGGAAGCACAGCAGAGATCAGATACCCTGGCGAAGATTTAATTACTAACCTCAAAACATCCATATCTAGAATAACCAAATTAGTTTAGTTTCTCCCTGTCAACACCTGCTTTTGTGGTCCGAAATCAAAGCGTTAACCAACAACTTTGTTTCATCCATATTGATTCCATTTCCGAATACACGAATCGTGTTTTCATGTGAAATTCGGCCAGTCCCCAGCAGAATTCTCTTCGTAATCTTTGTTCCATTAGCACGTAATTCCTTTCGTCTTGTTCCAATGAGAATAAATGGCGAAATATTCATTCGGCTTTACGTGACTGTGGCTGGGCTGCCAGAGAATCGCATTGCCCGATCAAAACCAACTCTTGTTTTGGCCACGTCCCGTTCTCCGAAGTTGCACAGTTATTCTTGCTGTTCCCAGTTCAAGATAAACTCCATTCATAAACAGCCAAGGGTCATTGAAAGTAGAAACAGTCACGGAAAGTCTGTACTTACGATTGTCTTGAAAAATTGCTCGTGGAGGTCTTCAAATCCCTCCATCAAATGAACCCCGCATTTATGTGGGAGCTTTTTGAGAGGAAGCTACCAAATTACAACCTTCGCGATAAGGATCTCCTACAGATACCAAGATTCCAAATGATACATATGGGGCAAATTCTATTACATAAAGAGGCAGCCACCTTTGGAATAGCATATCTGCTGTGGTAAAGGGCTGTGATTGTGTCCTTTCGTTCAAAAGACAAATCAGAGAGTGGAGTGGTAATGCCTGTACCTGCAGAGCTTGTACATAGACTTGTATGTAAAGAGTTGGATATATTGTAATTGGTTATTTTTGTAAATTATGAAAATAGTTGGTATTAATTAGTGCATATCCTTTGATGTGTATTATAGATTTATGTTACCAACTTTAAACAAATGGCTTATTCATTTATTCATTGCTCTAATTGTTATCAGACGTGTGCGGATAAGGAAGAAGCATGACCTTCACAGAACAGACTGCGTCAAGGCCGTAAGGTTTACAGTTGGAATGTCTCTACGAACCGTGATGATGGGATGTCAGTCAGTAGTCATTGGATTCGTATCCAGCACAGCCACACTCATGACTACAAACCAAGTGGATATCACATTCTGCTTAAATCTTGAAAGCAAAACATAAGCATTTAGATAATCGTTCCCGCAAAGTGTGGATAATTTTCTTCTTTGTGCGTAATTCGACCACGGCGATACAGAGAAAAGGATCGCTTTACAAAGGGAGAAAGATACAAAAAATGCAGTCCCAGTTTGAAAACGGGCAGCACGCAATAAGGTCCGGTCCCTGGAGGCATCTCAAATCCAGCGTAAGCGGATTTGAAAGGAACGGAAGCCGAGAGGAAGGCCCGGGAGCAGCAGCCCCGGCCACCGTCCTTGCGAGCCACATGCCCTTGTCTTCCAGGGCAGGCTGCCAATCTTAAGCAGCATTCAATATAGACGCAAGGTGGCCGAGCCGTCCCATACTCGGACACGAGGAGGCGGCAACAGTTATCATGGATTGGGGAATATATTGACATGGGATAGTTGAGCAGATTTCGCAGCTTCCGAGCTATTTTGGAGCCAAAGCAGTGCAACTGTGAGGATCGCTAATATCAGAAATCATAAAATATCCTGATGATCTGAAATCATAAAAGAAACGCGTGGATTAGCGTGGAGCCGTGGAGCCGTCGACCGTGGAGCCGTCGATCGCAGTACCGCACTCTGTTACTCTCTTACTTTACAACCTTGATTTAACTCTAGCAATTAAATACCGACAAATACCATTCAAGTCTAACAGTAGGTCGTACCCCTAGGCTGCATCTTTACTTCCCGTTAACGTACTATTCGAATGAACCAGCAAATCAAACCCCTGAATTACGGTAAGACGCTGCAAAATTCTTCACAGCAAAGCTGTCACATGCAAGCTGTTCATTCACCTATACTTCACCTGTAAAAGTAAATATGGCATATTCTCTTATACAGTATGTATCTTATAGCGCCATTTCTGGTAATTAGAAGGCGCAGGTTGCGAGTAAGGCAGTGTTCAGATATTGGTGCATGTGAATTTAGCTTTCCTCAACTTACAGATGCCGTCTCTGCAAAAGCAAAGCACGCATCTTACATGCTAAATTTGAGCACTATCCACCGCAGGTTTCGACCTGCTTTTGGTCAAACCTCGCAGTATTTTGCCCTGACATATGCATTTTTGATTGCAATACCAGACTTGCTTAGCGTCTGCTTTAGAGGACTCCGTTTGAATGTCAACCATTTGGTTTTCTTCTCTTTCTGAGGACTTCCTCAAATTCCCTCAAACTCAGAAATGGCACGAAAATGGCACGAAAATGGCACGAAAATGGCACGAAAATGGCACGAAAATGGCACGGAAATGGCACGAAAATGGCACGGAAATGGCACGGAAATTGTACGAAAATGGCACGAAAATTACATCATAAAGAGGATAAACCAGTACAAGGTGAAGTGCAAGTTTATGTGAACATTTAAATTAGATCCATTTTACCGTATCTTTAAAATCTATCCATGTAATTTTACTTTCGCTTTAGCAGGACCCAGACTGCTAGCAACTTTGTTAAGCTGAGTCTGGCTACCTGTATAAATGTATAATTATTATCATCATTACAAGTAGCCAGTTTAAAAAAAACCCACACATAAACGCATACACACATGATAATGATGATGATAATACTTATTATTCTAATGTAATAAATTTTATAAAGAACATATCTTTCAGCACAAAATGCTGTCGCCAACATACGTGGTGTAAAGTAAAAATAAATTCCCCAGGCTTCAAGTTAGAAACACAGTGCTACCAGTTGGTCAGCCCCCCTGTTGGCAAGCCCCCTCCGCCCCCCCCCCCAGCCCTAGCATTCACGGTGCTTCTTCAGCTGTGGCCAGAAAGTCCAAGAAATGGATTATGTTGAATCTACGTCAAACGGTGTAAGAAGGAAATTTGACGTTGACCGACTAGGAGGACTCTTCAACTGGGAGCTTCGTTTGGGTTTTGCGCGGTAGAGCATTGATTTGTGAGTATTCTATGATTTATACCAAGCATCCAAAAGTAGACCTTTGGACACTAAGAAGCCTTTTATCTACCCTGCCGAGTCATGGGCCTTCCTCTCGATGTGACCACGGGTCGTGATTCATACGCCTGGAATTACATGAAGCTAGCAACTAGCGTCACTCTAAGTGAAAATTTACTGAGGGTGGATTCAAACCACTGACTATAGGATCAATAGACAAGAACCTTGCCACTGAGCTATTCGAACACCATGAAGTAAGAGCCCGATCACACAAAGAGGAGGTGTCCAGTTAAATCGTAGCAATATGCAAATACGACGAACAGTCCAGGCGTTGTAGACAACGGGAAACCGCCTCAAACATTCATATTTCATACAGAGTTCTCCAGACCCCTGCTTCTGGCTTCTGCTAACCTTGAAATCAAACACGCTGCCCAGCGGTTAAGACAGCGTACGTGTCCTAAATTACTGGGTTTCTGAACCTATGAGAAAAAACGAAATTAAAGCAGGTGAAATTTCCCATGGCTTTTTTCTCCAGCAGATAGGAGGCTCGTAACAAAGTTTCTGTCAAAGTGATCAGGTTTGCCAAATACAAGCAAGGTGATTGTTTTTAGCTTTTATCTTAGGGAATGGGGACAATGCAGCAACCTCCACGTAGGTGTCCATGGACATCGACCACCAAAAGTGATCTCGACTCATTTTTGTCGACTCGTAACCGATTCTGCAACAACTTTCCCTCAAACCACATTTGAGGGAAAGACTCGATGAAAGATTTTAGGGAATGGCCCTGGTGGCCTATATCAAAGCTTCAGCAAAGGAAGAAAGAGAAAGGTTAAGAGGAGAGGGAGATAAGATCGTGTTTGTTGATTTTGGTTTCGAAAGAAGACAAGTTGCATGATTGAGAACTAACATGGAAACGAGTTCTGCAAATGTTCAACCGCACCACTCTATAAAGAGCATTCCCACTTCGGAAAGAGGTTGTCGACCCCAGACATCTTTCTCGCTGAGGGAAACTCGAGAAATGACTTCGATTGAATTTCGATTGAATTGAACGGTGAAATGATTCGTCGTCGAATATGGGTTTGTGGCTTCATCCTCTGAATCGGCTCTGTCTTCTAGGAGCAATTAGCCAAAGTGGGATTTCGATTGTTCTCAGACTAGAAAGGTCTCCTCTATTGTTACTCGGTCTAACTGTCTTGCCAACATTTGGCTTGTGGGCTGGAGGGGAGGCCAGACAAGAGTACTCCTTTACTGAAGGGAAATGCCTTGATTCGAACAGAGATCATTCAATATGAAATATTTCTCACGCATCATCAATGCATCGTGAGATCAACAGCCAGTGTCCAAACAATGACATAGTCTTTTTGCGGGGTAAACATGAAAGCACGGGAGACAACTCAAAAAATGTTTATTTCTCATCAGGTATTAGCTAGCATCACAAACTGGTTGTTTGCCATAATCGACAATTGGTAATCAGGGTGTGTGGATAAGGGAAGGCGTGGTTATGCGACAACCAGTAATTGAAAGCAAAACTTGCCAAGCAAATATGGACTAGGACCAGCTTACGCACTCGACGATTTCTCTATTACACTGGAAATTATGCTAATGCGAAACCTTAACGACACAGTCAACCCATCGGTATAGCTGTGGTACAGTTCAACTTGCATTCCGTGTCATAGAATTTGTCTTTGATTGAGAAAAAAACACAGCAGACAAGCTCACATAAGATCAAAAGGATGATATCGGTCTTTCTCTTTTTCTTGCATCGTTGCTGTGTAAAGCCCAGGTCAAACGACCCAACATTTTATCCAACATTCACCGAACAACCTTGTTGAAAGAAATGTTGGGTTGCTTGACCAACAAGTTCAGTCACCCAACGTTATTTTCAGAGTTGTTAGGTGGAATAGGTTGGAGATAAAAAACAAGCGAACGTTTCATCAAGAATGTCTATTGTTTTCAAATGTTCAGTGAAATGTTGGATCGTTTGCCTAGCCCTGCACTGAGCATCATCAAACATGAAATCGAATGTTGGGCGAAATGCTGGATTGTTTTACGAGGGCTTAATGGAAATCTGGAATGAGAAATAATTGCAAAGCAAAACCAGTCATTCGTAGAGAATGATGTGGCAAACGGGCTGAAGGTATACGAATACTGAATGCATAATGGAATTCGCTCATAGTGAATACGAGAATCTCGGTTTAGTGGCGTTTCTTCTTGGACATGTTAGGACGCCAGTGCAATGGGAAATATCTATAGAGAAACTTAGCAAGCATCACCATCATCATCACAAAGCGAAACCACATTTAATTTTCATGCAATAGATCGATAGCATGATTACGTCTCACATAATACGACACGCAATACATCACAATTTCCTTTCCGTAGCTTTCTTTTTCGTTTAAACTCTGAGTGTGTGACAGAATTTTTAATTTCTTTTGGCAATGAGGACCACAACAGATAGCCTCTGTATTGACGTATCAATGCCAACTGTCATTGGATTTGCTTTTGGAAATAGCAAGTGATTTTCGCTCCTTAATAGGTCTGCTGGCTGATAACTCAGTACATTCGAGTTCAGAGGTAGACGTTTACCCAGTGACGCGGAAACTTGGATTTGGTCGTGAAACTCTCACGTTTTGATTTTGTTTTTCTTTGCACGCTTCATCCAACGCCCGATAAATGATTTCGGACACATTTTGGTACGGCTTGAAAGGGATTCAGAAGGAGATAAAGTAACGTGATGTAAGGTGGGTAGGCCACATCATGCTTCACTTAAAAGCGATTTGTCTAAACTGATCGTGTAAACAAGTTGCTCATCTCTTTTTCCAAACATGGGAAATGTCCGGAAATTACAGCCTTCGTTAAGTATTTACACTTGACTGTCCTAATCCTGGTTTTCATATAATCCCAAGTATCACAGGAACATCGTGAGACTTAACAGAGCCGCAGATGTACTTTCATCAACCAAATTGACTATCGAGAAGCTCTGAAGGTCCTTCGCAAGGTTTTGTTTGCGGGTTTTTCGAACTAGAAAAAGCAAAAGGGCAAATGCTCAAAAAGTGGAGGCAGGACAGTGGAGGCAGAACAGTGAAGACAGAACAGTGGAGACAGAACAGTGGAGGCAGAACAGTGAAGACAGAACAGTGGAGGCAGAACAGTGAAGACAGAACAGTGGAGACAGAACAGTGGAGGCAGAATAGTGGAGGCAGAATAGTGATGGCAGAACAGTGAAGATAGAGCAGTGAAGACAGAACAGTGGAGGCAGAACTATGAAGGCAGAATAGTAAAGACAGAACAGTGACGGCAGGACAGTGGAGGCAGAACAGTGACGGCAGAACAGTGGAGGCAGGACAGTGGAGGCAGAACAGTGGAGACAGAACAGTGGAGGCAGAACAGTGAAGACAGAACAGTGGAGGCAGAACAGTGAAGACAGAACAGTGGAGACAGAACAGTGGAGGCAGAATAGTGATGGCAGAACAGTGAAGATAGAGCAGTGAAGACAGAACAGTGGAGGCAGAACTATGAAGGCAGAATAGTAAAGACAGAACAGTGACGGCAGGACAGTGGAGGCAGAACAGTGACGGCAGAACAGTGGAGGCAGGACAGTGGAGGCAGAACAGTGGAGACAGAACAGTGGAGGCAGAACAGTGAAGACAGAACAGTGGAGGCAGAACAGTGAAGACAGAACAGTGGAGGCAGAATAGTGGAGGCAGAATAGTGATGGCAGAACAGTGAAGATAGAGCAGTGAAGACAGAACAGTGGAGGCAGAACTATGAAGGCAGAATAGTAAAGACAGAACAGTGACGGCAGGACAGTGGAGGCAGAACAGTGACGGCAGAACAGTGGAGGCAGAACAGTGGAGACAGAACAGTGGAGGCAGAACAGTGAAGACAGAACAGTGACGGCAGAACAGTGAAGACAGAACAGTGGAGACAGAACAGTGGAGGCAGGACAGTGGAGGCAGAACAGTGGAGACAGAACAGTGGAGGCAGAACAGTGAAGACAGAACAGTGGAGGCAGAACAGTGAAGACAGAACAGTGGAGACAGAACAGTGGAGGCAGAATAGTGATGGCAGAACAGTGAAGATAGAGCAGTGAAGACAGAACAGTGGAGGCAGAACTATGAAGGCAGAATAGTAAAGACAGAACAGTGACGGCAGGACAGTGGAGGCAGAACAGTGACGGCAGAACAGTGGAGGCAGGACAGTGGAGGCAGAACAGTGGAGACAGAACAGTGGAGGCAGAACAGTGAAGACAGAACAGTGGAGGCAGAACAGTGAAGACAGAACAGTGGAGGCAGAATAGTGGAGGCAGAATAGTGATGGCAGAACAGTGAAGATAGAGCAGTGAAGACAGAACAGTGGAGGCAGAACTATGAAGGCAGAATAGTAAAGACAGAACAGTGACGGCAGGACAGTGGAGGCAGAACAGTGACGGCAGAACAGTGGAGGCAGGACAGTGGAGGCAGAACAGTGGAGACAGAACAGTGGAGGCAGAACAGTGAAGACAGAACAGTGACGGCAGAACAGTGAAGACAGAACAGTGGAGACAGAACAGTGGAGACAGAACAGTGGAGGCAGAACAGTGAAGACAGAACTATGAAGGCAGAATAGTAAAGACAGAACAGTGGCGGCAGAACAGTGACGACAGAACTATGAAGGCAGAATAGTAAAGACAGAACAGTGACGGCAGAACAGTGAAGACAGAACAGTGGAGACAGAACAGTGGAGGCAGAATAGTGATGGCAGAACAGTGAAGATAGAGCAGTGAAGACAGAACAGTGGAGGCAGAACTATGAAGGCAGAATAGTAAAGACAGAACAGTGGCGGCAGAACAGTGACGACAGAACTATGAAGGCAGAATAGTAAAGACAGAACAGTGACGGCAGAACAGTGATGGCCATTACAGGCAATGTTACCTGGTCTAAATTGATCAACCCGCCAATAG
Source organism: Pseudorhiza aurosa (assembly GCA_964026355.1). Taxonomy (NCBI): domain Eukaryota; kingdom Metazoa; phylum Cnidaria; class Scyphozoa; order Rhizostomeae; family Lychnorhizidae; genus Pseudorhiza; species Pseudorhiza aurosa. Next base: position 5,360,319 of record OZ032125.1, on the reverse strand, counting down.
AACGAAGTGCACTTCTAAGCAACTAAACAAATCTTATTCCAGCAAGTTTTAGCTTTTGTTTTTTGTAGTTTTTCAAATTTTTATCAAGTGGGATGCAGGTCCTTAATTGCTGACAGTAGATTTTATAAAATGAGCAAAATTTCCTACAAAAATGAAAGATTTTCGCATTATTCTTACTATTATCGATTGACATTTACTCAACGAAAACACTGGTTTTTTGAGGGGGGGGGGAAACGGGTGGGTGCTCATCACCTTCAAAATTTGGGGGCTATTGAGAATTGCTTGAAGCACTTTTTCATCATACCGTTGACCTGTTTCCTTTATCTTGTGCCGTCTAGCCAAGATTGACAGTGCCATAAGTGTCTCGTCCATAGCTGTCAATCGATTGTGCCTGCGAGTATTACCCTCGTCGCAACGTCTATTAAACTGCGTCGCATACTCGATTTCAAGCATATCAGAAACCAGGAACGGGGCTCAGAGTTTTTCTAGGGAAGTGGATTTTGTGAGGTAGCTTCCCATTGCTTTCCCCACCAATGGCGTTATTGTTGTGACACGTGTGGGATTCGAACTCACAACTCCTGTGATATGAGTCTGCACTCTCAACCACCACACCAAGGCACCATTATGTACCGTCTCTTATGGGTCCCAAAAGTAATTTTTGAGTTTACATAGATGGAGCTCTCGGAACAAACAAAAAACAACAGCTCGACCGATCCAAGTTGCAAGTAGGCCTCCGTTTTCCATACTCTAAAATTGTAGTCATTCGGTTAATTCTTGCCGGTATATTCTCATATATATTCTAAGGTAGAAGAACGAAAGATGATATAGTTTAGCTGAATCTTGTTGTGTATGAAACTCTTAGTTCTAAGCTAGAATTTATCTTCTTGTGTTATTCTATTAATCGCTCTAGTTCTACTATTAAGCACTCTCGGTGACTTTATCACTTGTCTCTTGGGTATATTCACATACATACTATATCCCACAAATCATCATTCATCCCAAGAAGATACAAATTATGGAGAGTCTTGCCTCCTTGCTTTCCTGAATCCTACAACTTGCCATCTTTCAAATGTAAGGTCAATAAACTTGATCTGATTTCCCTCCCCTCGCAGCCTTGCACTTCTTTCTTCCTTCCATTGTTGGGGCTTTGTATAGGCTACCGTGGCCTTTCCTCAACATGATTCACTAAAAACAATATACTTATACATTCTTACGATTATGTTGGAATCATGCAAGATTGTTTGGTGAGAACAAACAGACAGGAAGCTACACTCACTGTTAAAGGCTAGAAATGGCATCGACAGACCCTGAGAGATCATAAAAAATTCCCTTCTCGGTGTCTAGGCAGCTGTTGCAATAGCTTCTAATTATTATCTTAATGCAAATCTTCGACATCTGATTCTTAAAGACGACGCAGATGCTGTTTGATATATTTTCTGTAATAGTATAGAAAAGAGAATTAGAAATCTCCTTGAAAAATATCTCCCAGTGGGTCGTTTCTCAAGTCCAGGCTCAATCTGATTGCACTGCAATCCAATCTGCTATAATGAATAATACGATCAGACCGTATTACCAACGAAAGGAGTCATTCTACCCCCGAGTCCTGATGTTTTGTCGAATTAAATTCTAAATAACTTCTACGGATAAGTGAAGCTAATCCTTTTTGTTTCCAGAAAAGCATAAACGATTTTCCTCCTTAGTCAATTCGTAATGCCTGTTAGGTAATTAGCTGGCTTAAAATATTCTTTATAAGGCAACGCGGTCACACAACTTAAATGCCAGCTTACTCTCGGGTCGGTTTGCAGTAAACATCAGTTTGATTCGGACAAATTGATGAGGGCACACTTATTCATAAATGGATAGGCATAAGTTCCTGCATATAATAGTTTCATTACCACGCCCAACGAGGTTTTAATGAGACATCTTCAAAATTTTAAAATCTTTTAACTGCCTTCAGATGAGTGCAATATATGGCCCCAAAAAGACCATTTGGAGGGCGAACGTAAACACAGGCTAGAAATGAATTGGCTTTCCATCTTTTACAGATACTTTAACGGACATTGTTCTCAGGAGATCAGGGAAATCATTCCAGTTCCTCTGAGGCGTGTCAGGACCACCAGAAGCTCAACTCATTCACACCCTTTCCAATTTTCACTGCCTACTTCACGAACTCTATCTCACAAATCATCATTCATCCCAAGAACATGCAATTTATGGACAGTCTTGCCTTCTTCTTGCTTTCCTGAGTCCTACAACTTGCTATCTTTCAAATCTAAGATCAATAAACTTGATCTTATCTCTCTATCCTCTTAGCTGCTCGCTTTCTTCTTTCCTCCTGTGTTGGGGCTTTGTGTAGGCCACCATAGCCTTTCCTCAACATAACCCACTAAAAAAAAAAATGCAGATAAGGTTGCACACGCTGATCGCACGTGTTGCCGATAACACGGGTTGTTATAGAGAGGTTTCCGCTGTATGAAGCTTGCTTTGTCGGAAGGGGAAATTGAGCAGCAAAAAGATACCCGATACCAAGCAAGGGGCATGAATGGATTTTAACAGTCTATTTAAGATGAAGTTCTCTTCTATTCATTTTTCTTCTATTTGTTGTATCTATTTATCTTCCTCTATTCATTTTCATTAACTAGGAACTTTGTTTCACGATCTTGGCGTTTTGCTTTCTATTACAATTAAGTTGTCGTAATATATTCAACATTATGATTTAGTTAATTCAGCATTGATTGTAATTAGTGTTCTCAAGTGGGGGTTCCTTGTAAATCAGCTCTGGCCCAAGGGCTATCCTCTTTTATTGAGTCAAAATGAAATGAAATGAAACACTTCTCTTGTTTAAAAGTGTTCACTGTAAATAATTTTCGGTTCACGGGTACTTCAAAGCAAGGAAAGCTTTTACTGATTAAGACTGATTGAAAAAGTGAAGGAAATTCTGAAAATCTTCGAATAGTTTGTGTTTTGGTACTACAAATAGCTAGTCTCCTTTCTTGACATTCACAGCCAGTGCATGCACACTGCCCGCCCAAAACATTCTCAACTCGTTCACAAACTTTCCAAGTTTCACTGCCTAATCCACGAACTCTGTCCCACAAATCATCATTCATCCCTAGAACATGCAACTTATGGAACGTCTTGCCTTCCTCTTGCTTTCCTGAATCCTACAACTTGCCATCGTTCCAAGATAAGATCAATAAACGTGATCTGATCTCTCTCTCCTCTTAGCCTTTCGCTTTCTTCTTTCTTCCTTTGTTGAGGCATTGCATAGGCCACCATGGCCTTTCCTCAACATAACTCACTGAAAAAAAAATGGATTAAAGATGACATACAATAAAAAGATAAAGGATCAGAAGGAAGAAGTCAAAAGACAGAGTCACTTGTAAAAAGTTATAGAGCATTGGCCAACACAAAATACTTAAAGCAATTTGAACATATTTATGAGTTTATGCACACATGGTTATCAATAAAACTGGAAGTGGCAGCAATAACAATGCCGTGCTACCTGCTAGAAAAGATAAGACTGAATGAGCACAGAAGAAATGAGTCTCTAAGCATGGGGAGACATATAGAGGAGAAGGGACTTGCTCTTTGAGATTGTAGGATCCATAGTTAGAGAGGGCCATCTTCCAATGCCAAACCATAGAAGAAGCGGGATGAGAGAGCTCATTCGCAACGGTAAACATAAGTGTTCGCTAATAAAGGCAGAATAAATGTATGGCTGACTGGAAAAACTGTGGCTGAGCTTGTTATCTACCAATATGGCCTAGCAAAAACGCGAGGAAGCAATTCTCGTTCATAACGCTATGAGGACTCCGTCGATCTTGAAAGATGGCATCCGTCCGTACTAATCTGCTAATCTACTAATTTAACGTTATATTCACTTAAAATTGCAAAAATGATGGCATTCATTGTACGCTTACCTTTCTGTTTTCACCGGTGGTTTTAACGCTGCTACTGATAAGGACTGAAATTCAACTTACAATAGCTAATATTACGAATCAAAACTAATATCCACTGCAACGGTGACCACAAATATTGTACTGCCCGCCTTCAGACAAAATGGCTTAGCGTCCTAATATGCCAAATTTAACTCATTAACCTTATCAGAACTGTGGGCACAAGGTACTTACACAGCATTACCAAATCTGAATGGTTCAAGACATCAGCTTCGACAAGCTAACTCCTAAAGGAGTCTCATCTGTGTAACCACCATATTTCGGTGGGAAAAACTGTAGCGATTTCAACGCGACCCTAATTGGAAAATGAGGTGCGGAAAGAAAGATACTTACACAGCTTCAGAGGGGTTAAAACAAAAGCGACCCCAGACATCAAGTGACAAAACGGTTCTATGCTAATGCTTTTAACTCATATTGTGGAACATTGCAGCGATGGCAAGACAAGCATCCAGGTGCAAAAAACAAACCTTGGTGTTGACACAGCAATGGTCTTCTTACACAGTAAAGCCGATCATTGAAAAAACAAATAAACGTCCCTACCAAGGCAGGACCTGAATCAAGTCTGATCTACACGAATATTACGAAATTTTTCCGTGTCTCAAGGTTTGCATTCCACGGATGAGACAGGGGTACGTATCACCTTGTGAGAAAGAACGGTTACTGCAATCGACTGCGAACGCTCACTGGGAAATCTTTCACATCAATTTCAAACATCTAAAAACACATGCTAAACTATCAGCAAAAACATCCGAAAAGTGAAATGCTCGCTTTTTAAGATGGTAAAGGGAGGATCTGATGCCTACATCGGGCCATATCCATCACATGAAAATGCTACAATCTGCTGTCTTCCTTTAGCACCCAGGTCTTCTGGAAAAAGTGCACATTGTTCTTAATCCCCAGCTCCAAACGACAGCATGAACTGTGATTGCAGAGCTGTGTGGTTCAATGGTTCAAGGAAAGGAAGCATGCATCTGTTTAACTACACCAAGCTGGCCTGTGAAGGACCTTCGACCGGCGCAAGCTCACTGCTAATACACTTCTTCTTTTATGTAAGGACCAGATAATTTTTGCCGAGCCTCAACTTTCTTCACCTTTTGACAATTTAGGCTCAAATGTTCTTAAAATCGTTCTTATTTTAAGAGTGATTCTTTTGCAAATATCTGAGAAGTTACATGCTGTATATAGTTTCTAAGACATTTTACCGGGCCAATTTTAAAGATAAAGCAACCACTGCTACTGTTTATGGACATCATTTTGCAGTAAAATTTCAGAGACCAGCATTGGAAAATTTTTGCTATGTTTATAAACTGCCTAGATTTGCTCTGTTGATTTGGTTTGTTCATAAATTTCAAAATGCAAATTGTTTTTTTTTAATTTCTCATCTGAAGCTGAGCATGTTCCAGCCTTGTTCCTATTTTTTAGGCTAATCGAGCCTCAGTGTTCTTACAAAATTTGTTCTTATAAATGGAAGAAGTGTACTTGAGATTAGATTAGAAATAGCCTAAGGTGGGGATGGCGAGATGGCTGCTGAAAGTAGCACTAAACCCTCACCAAATTTCCACTCTTTTCCTTTTGATTGGATCATCACAGGCAAACTGTTAGAAAGACTAATTTACGTATGTTCATAGCGAACTGTCATTGGGTCACTACGTATTGCCATCCTCGCTTTCGCATCGTCTTTCAAACCAATGCATGCTGCATGTTTGAAAATTTTTACGAGCATATAAAAACATCGAGTCTTGCATCATAATCGTTTATAGACACCGGAGACGAGGAAAATTGCATTTTACATTACAGCATAACTGAAGTGACGTCAACTTTTCCAATAAAATACAGCATGCAAACAATCTTGTCTGATGTCACCCAAGCAAGGTTCTGCACTAGATGAAACAGGACTTGGTTTTATATCAAATTTCATAGGCAGTAACTTAAAACCAATATTAAATCAGCTTTTGCTTTACATCTACACTTTGCTACAGCCCAAATATCTAATACGTCCCCAGTCAATCCTTTACATAAAAAATACGACAATTATGAAGTTTTCTCAAACCTTGGCGATTGTTTAACAATTATCGTCGCTCTGTTCGGTTGAATTTGCAACGCATCACACTGCAGCAACGTGGCAAGAATGAGAAGGCGCTCCAAGCTCAGATGGGCAAGACCGAAGTTGCAAATACGACTCCCATGAACAAGGTGAAAAGTATAAGAGGAGTGAACCATCCCCAAATAGGCCAAAGTGCAACACAGCAACTGCAAAAAAATGGCTGATCAATAAACAGTGATTACTCTGCCATCTTAAGGGGACAATTTTTGTAAACAGAGATGATCACTTTTTTCGTCCTCTTATGAAATAAAAACAATTATCGCTCAACTTTTAGACAGTTCAGTCCCCTTTCGGGTAGATTTGAAATGTCCGGCTCCTCCACATTCGTATACGCCGACTGTAAAATTGATCTAAAGAGAAACTTCTCTGGTACCGAGCTTCTGAATTAGAAAAAATAGCCAACGAAAGCAAAAGAGGCTCCGTTTTACCTTTCGCAGACATTAATTGGACATGAGTATATTTGCATAAAAATTTACACGCTTTCTTAAAAGCGGTGCTGTATTGTAGTACTTCAGGTTGTGGGTTCCAGCCCAAAACGGGTCGCAAAAAACATTATCGTTGAGGAAGGCAACGGGAAAGCACCTCATAAAAACCAAATCGTCTAGAGAAAAACCTAAGTCTGTGATTTCTGGCAGGGTCGGAACAGAGCATGCTATGCAGCACGGGCATGCTGTCGAGAGCAAGTTGTTATCGAGTTCTCCTGATACCACGAGAAAGAAACGTTTTTCTGGGTGTATGAAAACCCCCATCTAATGCTCAAATGACAACTGCAAAAGTGGCAAATGGGTGGAAAACATACGGAACTGAAGGAAATTCGACGAATTTCAGCTGCATGACGGCAAGGGTGTCATCAATCTCTCTCATTCCTCTACCAATGAAATTAATCGAAGATCATCTTTGCGCATTAAATCAAAAATTATCCCCATAAGTAATGATGCGTTTGAACTCCTTCCGACACCAGTAGGCTCGAAATGACTAAATCCAAAAATAACATCATCTTTTCTATAGGCGCATTAATAAGCTTTTCCTTAGTAAAGATGAACAAGTCATCTTTTCTAAGGACTATAAAGTATCACTGTGTTCATTGACATCGCCACGGGTGTGCCACAGGGGTGCATCATGTCCCCACTTATTTTTCTGCTGGCTGTTGAATTCGTACTCACGCTCACATACAAAGGATCCGATGAAAACAGCTTAGGCTGCAGGATTATCCTCTTGTATTAGTGTTAGCATTGTGGAGTCAAATGAAACCCGGTAAGGGAATGGCACGGAAATACCGAACGGACCTGGACTTAGTCGATCACATGGCCTTGCTCTCCCGTGGACATGCGAGAATGACGACCGCGTGCCTGGAATGAGCACCAAGAAGCTCCGATGAAGGATGAACACTAGCAAGGCAAAGGTGATACGGAAGGATAACACCAGTAGCCCAGTCAACCGAATCAGATTCCACCGACAGGCCTGGAAGAGGTCAAACACGTCACATAACCATGCGGACTAGTGGCCAGCAATGGTGGCTCGGAACGCAACACGAAGGGCGGGGTCGGGAAGGGAGCCGGGTCGGGAAGGGAGCCGGAACGCTCCAACAAGTGCATCCAATCTGATTACCCTTGTCCATCAACACCAGAACGAAGCAGCGCTCGTACGCTAGTATCACAGTGGCAATGCGTGCAAGCGAAAAAAGACTTGAGCCAGGAGAGAATAGGCGGTTGAGGATTGTGTATTCGGGTCGCGTGAGGAGAATGACCTGGCGTGACCGAGTGCAGAATTTAGACATCTTGAAGCGAGGCAGGTCTCGATGTTAGCAGGAGATGGTCACAAAAGGCCTTCTCAAACAAATATACATATAAATGAATAACAAATAAACAAACAGATATACAAAGGAAAAAAAATAAAGAAATGACTTTGAATCCGTGACAAACAACTTTGTTGCCGATTCTCCAGCATATATGATTCGTGCTACTCCTGAACAGCACAGGTGAAACAAACAAAGTAATTTTTTCACGATAAAAATCCAGTCAATCAGTATTCAAGAAACCTCATGCCTTCAGAGTCTAAATAGAACCTTTTAGCTAACCTTTTAGCTATCTAGGGAGCATACTTCACGAATTGCATTCCTAGTAAAAAGCAGATAAAGCTTCCCCTCGCATAACTACTAGATTGAAAACAGGAAGCAGCCAGTTGAATCAGTAAAAGGGGATCGCTATTGAGAAACCTCACACAGCTTCAAAGGACACAGTTCTTCTAAGAAGAAAGGGCCTAATAAGGCCATATCGATCCTTCCTTCTGTGAAAACCTCGCGTGATTTTTAGGTTTTAAGACGGGAAGTTATATTCTCGCTGATTTTGTCTCCACTCTGTTCGCTCATGACTGATTTTTTTCATTTAATAAGGCTCATTATTTTAATTGGAAAAACAGTAGTCGCAACACTTCTGTCGTCAAAGGGAATCAGAAATGATGACTCAATTGGCAACAACACTGTTAAGTTGATTCGAAAAATACGCAAAAGTAAGCAGATGATCTCCTGCTGGATGCGATAAAAAGTGGTGAAATGGAAGCTGGAAAGAAGAGCAATTAGGTGGCACGGGTGAGAAAGCAATTACTGATATAGTGCACAGGACGAGAAATTAACCGTAAAGGTGATTTGGAGAGGAGATAAATTTAAGGCAACATCAGTTATGTTGACGCAAAATTAACACAGCAGGACGGGGGAGGCACTCGAGAATCTTAGAAAAACAAGATCTCGCCCGAGACATTGTTTTCTTGTTTACTTCATCATCCAGACTATTCTGTAATAGTCGTATCCTTTCTCCTATGGGGGCAATCAAAAACAGGCATAAGGAAATTCTTGGATTATTTACAGATATTTGCTTCCATCCGACGCCTTTAGCCATAAAATGCCATTTTTGTTATAAATTGCCATGGCTATGGGCAAACAATCAGTCGAAACACGTTCTCTCAAAAGATAAAGTCACTTTGTACGAACAGAGTGAGGGTGCGGGCGAAAAGAACAGTCAGACAAACCAACGACTGACTTGCAGCACTAAAAAGAACCCATCTTGATTCATGATAGAAAAATTCGTGTAGGATCGCTTCGGCTGAACTCGACGGAGGCGGTTGGTTACCGAGGCAACGGATGACCACACGACCGTCCGGCGTGACCGCACTACTGAAACAGAAGCTTTCGTTGCTAGGTCATTAATGCAAGAAGCTTTTAGTGAGAGCCATTCCAAGACAGGTGCTGCGAAAATGATTTAAATACACGTGAGATGGAACAGCCATCGATGGCGGGAATGATTCCATGTTTATGAAATACTTCATATACTGTATGCGTGCTTAAATTTGGCATAGAAATTGCCACAGACCTATCCTTACTCCGTGCAGGTCCTAAAGATCCAATTTAAAAATAAAGTAGATGGAATGAAAAGTGAGAGTAGAAAAAAGTTGCTTTCGTACCATGCCATGCCACTAAGGAAGGAAACAGTGGCTACGGGAACAGCCAACGGGTAAAGGATGTCATAATCAGATACTCCTTTGATATAATGACACCAGATGATGCAGAAAAGGCCAATGCATATTGATATTGATAGCAAAGAAAGTCCAGGGTAAAGCCACGACCTGAAAACAACAAGCAAAGGTAAAAGTAGGCTGCTGTTGTAATCATATATTCAACTTCCACTTAGGAAAGGCTTCAACAAGCCCATATATTAGAGCAAAAGGATATTGATATTTGAATTGCTACACATTGAAAACTCCCAACCACAACATATATATATATATATATATATATATATATATATATATATATATATATATATATATTTATATATATATATATATATATATATATATATTTATATATATATATATATATACATATATATACATATATAAATATATATGCATATATATATATATATACATATACATATATATATATAATGCAATAACAAAATGGCTTGCATTATCACTGATGAAGCCCTCACAAGGCGAAACATCTGAAGTAATCTATCAATAAATTTGCCTTAAAAAGTAGCCTTTTTTATATATTCACATTTTATCTGAGGCATGGCCACACACAAATGTTCAATATGGTAAAGACAGCACCCTCTATGTGATATGTAAATACATATATTTATATTGGTTTTCAAAATATCAATTCTTATGACCGGAGATAGTCCACGCTACAGTCTTCTATTGATTGCTTCAAATTCCAGTCCCTGTAAGTCTTGGCATCTTAGTTTGCGACACGTGTTGAGGATGGTGGTCTGCCTCGCTTTCCTCATAGTTACATACCACAACATAGTCGAAAATGAAAGCACGTTTCAAACTCACCAGTTTACATTGGGGTCCACCTTGATTGCAACGTAAAAGTCTGTGTAATAGAATATAGAAATCGAAGCAATCATCCAGAAAATTGAATGCGTGTTTATTCTGCTCTTCTTCAATTTTGAAGGATCGTAGAGATCAAGTATCCGTTGGCCTTTTTCTTTTATTTTTGCTATGAACAACAAGAAGATGTCAAGACAAGTACAAAACAAAAACTCAAAATAAGCATTATCATGGTGGCCAAGGATGCAGCAAAAAATTAACAAAATACACTAGCACTATCCATCAACATCATCGCCAGGCAGTACTTAGAACAACACCATTTTACAGGGCTTCTGTGATAAAAGTACAAATACAATCAATATGCACCTTGTGTGAATAAAATATTACTTGAGAAAAATCCTGTATAAAATTTTTTAAAACTCTTTTCCAAACCACTTATCAACTGCATATTTGAAATACAAAAACACACCTCTCTCATAACAGGCAATGTGTAATTGGCTGTTTCTACTTAATACAAATGACAATTCAAACGGAAAAGAAGCAAAAAGAAAGAAGGAAATACAATGCTAAATTAAGCGAAAAATTTAAGGGCCATCAAAGCAGGGTACGTTCAGTCTTTGTCCCGTTGGATTTTTCAAACTTTCTTAGACCTTCTTTGATTTTTGTAAGACAACCTTGAGAAGCTTAGATTTTTCAAATTCTGCGGACGCCTGAAGCAGTAGCTCAGTCATTAGAATGTTTCCCTAGGAATTTCAAGGTTCTTGTCCATTCCTCGTATGAGTAGGACAGTTTGGTTACATGGTATTGTGCCATAAATTACCAAGAAGACAAGGGCGGGTATCATGCCCCAACTCAGCAAAAAGACTCTCCTTGCTCTGGCACAAATCAACGGGGGTAGGCTCCCTTGCTGTTTGCTTGCTGCTGACATTACGCTAGCCAATCAATTCATTTTATAAATTTTATAGAAGTCTGTCTTAACTTTTGAAGAAATTTAGATGGCTGTAACACCAAGGATTAATTGAATCAATGGAGTGATGAAACCTATGCTGATATCATTTAAACAATAACTCTTTTCACAAGCAAGAATGCAACTAGAAATTGAGGAGAAAGCAGAGGGGTAATTCCATGCAATAGCAATGGATTCCAGCAGAAAATTCTACTTGACAATCTTACCGTCTGAGAAAATTCTGCGTAGGCCTTAAGCACAATGAAATAATACAGATACATACTAACTACAAGGATATTATGAATGAATGTATAACCCCAAATGGCACATGTAAAGTATTAATTAAATGAGGTTAACTTGCATGCCATAGTTTATAATAGAAAGACTCTTAAGAAGGGTGGAATGTCAAAAATATTTGACCCTAAGGCGCTTGTCTAATTGAAAATTTCTTTTCACACCTAATAATTTGTCAATTCACATATATTTAAATGCTGTTATATTGTAAAAGGTTTAGTATTGTTCTGCTTCCTTGGATAGTGTGTATATAAGCAAGCTCTGAATTTATAGCTATTTGTATGTTTGTCTCCTGAAGATGGGAACTTATTCTCATGCATAACATTTAAAAATTTACAATATTACATTACAATGAACAATGAAAGTTAATATTGACAACCGCTCTCCAAAAAGGGCATGGTATTCAACCCTTACTGCCCTCAAGAATGAAACTTCAAAATGTGAAGAGTTCTGGATTAGTCCAGTCCTTGTCCCTCTTACAAATATTGATATCTTTTTGTCAAACTTCATTCTTTATTAAATACTTTAAATGTTACAGATATGAATCTCACTAAAAAGGGGACCTGTATTTAGCTGGCTTACAGCAACTAACAACAACAAAAATATAGAAAGAAAAAAACGAGTTGTATTATTACGTAAATATTATGATGATGATAAGAATATTGATAATAATAGCTAAGCATAATTTAGAGTGACAATGCAAGTACTTGCAGTATCTTCATGGTACATGCAAGTTTGAAAAAGTAATTATCAATGTGTTAAAATGCTTTTTACTCTTCTGTTAATCATATAGTTGACCAGACCCCTGGAAAATGGTCTACATCCATTTTTTTCATCAAAGACTTTGCAAAATCTTTGAACATGAATTTTTTTTACTTTTTGTTCAATTTCTGTACAAAAAGTTCCTTAGCCAGTTCCTTAACATGAAAACATAATTTTTCTAAATCTGCCAACCGATATCCCCTCCCCTTTTAGCTAAACCTTTAACTCATTTCAAAGGGCCCTGGTCAATGGGAATACTTTGCAAGCACTGCATCCCAACATTTGATGGATCCTAATGCTGATAACGGCTAATATGAACAGATCCATCACAGTTCTAAAAAGCAAAAGAAGGTCTAAAAGTGTAACAACACAACAGCCTAAGTCCCTAATTCTTACTGCCCAAGTAAACCATGCACGAAATTTTTAAGCTTCGAAAATGACTGTACGGTTCGTCATAGAGGTTTTCTTAAAAAAAAAAATGGGAGTATCCGTTTGTGTCTATTCAACGGTTTTTTCGACAAGGCTTTGGCCTATCCATACGAAATTTTGCAACTAGGTTGCCTCAAATGCTACCAAAATCACAAAGCATAATTGATGAGCTCTTCAAACGAAATACCAGGAATTAGCTTCCTTGAGATGGATCAGGGTTTGTGGTTCGTAACAAAGAATGTTCAGGATTAAGCAGGAATTATATCAAACGAGCATTATCCACAAAATGGATACTACCGTCGATCTTTGCATTGTACTCTCCTCTTCTAAACCTGATAAATGCATCGTGGAGGGGGTCGTGCATACGTTCTGGACTTGATCCACAGCCACTGTTGTCCTCCATTTTTAAAAAAGTAGCATTTGCGCCTTCGCAATTACAGCGCCTTCGGCGCGGTAGCCCTGTTGCTGGGCTGCTCTAAACAGCGTTATCACCATAGAAACTAGAGTGCTGAGTAGGTCACGTGGTGGGAGGAAAGGTAGGAGATCAAAACCATAGAGTTAGTTAGTCTTGCTAACTCTATGATCAAAACACCGGAATCTTCTTACTGTTTAAACATTGCGGAAAACTTTTTGCGACGACTTGGACATATATTTCTGTTTTAAGATAATCATTAAAATATGCATACAGTGTAGATATTTTTAGGACTTTCAGTTTTTCTGACGCATTTAACGTTACAATAATGCCGAAATCTTGTTCTGCATTCAAATGTACTGCATGGAGTGAAAGTTTAAACAAAGCATTAACCTTCCCCTTCCCAAGTAAGTAGAAGTGTATACAATAATATATCACCTAATATTTTCGTTCTGGTTTTTGCTTTGATGATGCAAACTTACCATACATTCTAGAGCAGAGGATGCATTCGTTTCTCTGTATAGGCCTTAAGTCTTCCCAGCTGAGAAATGTGAAGTTGGAAAGCATTCAATTGATGTCCAAGATATTGGCTTGGCAATATATAAGTAGGAAAGATTTCCTTTACTTGGCTAATAATGGTATAATAGTAGGATAGACCTAAAAATACAAATTTGATTTAGGTCTCTAATTAAATACAATTAATGAACTAGTCAACAATCTTTGTACATAGGTTTCCAAGCAATAACCCTGAGCTACTAAAATGGATACCTAATAAGCATAATCAAAGATTCAAAGAATGACGCAATCAAATGGGATTGCATTGTAAAATTACACGAGGTTCAAGCAAACGGTATCCTGCATCTAGGAAACAAATTAAAAAGACATCATATCGTTATGATGCCTTGTTCTATATTGGAGGCTTCACTGCAAAGAAAACGGTTGCCACCATGAAATGCCTCAAGTGTGCAGCTTCACTTTATCAGTCATTTAATCAGGAAGATTTTATCAAAAGCAAGAAAACTCTCCTGCCCGACCCGTCCTTGGCATGGGACTGTCAGCATCACGCAGATTTACCTTTGAGGAAAGTTTCATGCTCTTAGACCTCATTTGTCCTGGGTGTGATGCTTTGTTTTTTGTGTGTGGTTGCTTGTGAGAGACGTCGACGATGAGAGGGGAGACAGTGGATTCTTTTTAACAAGACACTGATCTGATCGGAGCAGTCAATGGCATACTTGATACTCTGATTACTGCTGCTGACACGATCAAATGAGGGTGGGATGATCTCTGGAGAGCGTTTAAATAGGTGCGCCTTGAATTGTTTGCCTGGTTAGTTGTCCGAGCCTCAGCATGGCATTTCCTGTCACTTAAAGCAATCCGGCAGATAATACCATTCTCTGTATGAGCATTTACGAAAGTAGCTGATTGGCTCCTGTCTGATCAGGGTCTAAGCTCCCCGTTTGATCGCTTCTTCAATTCATTATCATAAAGTCTCATTGTCCTTTCTTACTGCTTGCACCCCATCGTTGTACTGTAAGAATCGTCGCCTTTGCTCTTCTTTCTATCCCTTGCCTCGCATGAAAGTCATTTGGCAGTACAAGTGTATCGAATCTTAAGCATGAGATTTCAAAAATACCAGAAACGTAGGAAAAATTTTGAAATCAAGCCCTCCTTAGATATTCCACTAGCGGCATACTTTTTCCCGGTATCAGCTCTTGCTTTATCTGGGTCAACTCTGCTTAGTAGTAGATTCCTGCGTGCATTTCCTTTTATCTTGTGAAGAATTCTACATACATGGAACAAGTCGTTCATCTCAAGCTGTTTAATAACACTGCCGATTACAGAAGTCGCTTGAGAAGCATTAGTGATCTTACGAAAGATCTATTCGATCTTTGTCTTCATCCAAAATTCACCACAATAAATCAAGCAACAGTATTAATTGCAAGCAAGGGATTACAGGGGGTTCAATAAATTTGATTGTGGTTAGCGACGAATGCCGTATATAGCATCATGATAAACCTCTCAGTAATCCGTACTATTGCATTTAAGCCACAATCCGTATGTCCGATAGCGTCCACACCTCAGATTTATTAGGTAGGATATCTCCTACGAAATTTACTGGGGGTTACAACTTTCAAAGCAACCGGTACCCTTAGATCCAGTAAAATATAATACAATACAGATGTGAAAAAATAAATTTACGGCTTTTCTTCATCAGTCACGGAAACGATGCTTGAAAAATCCTGCTATAATTTTTTCTTCGTCATCAGGCATAAAGACAATGTAGGAAAAATTCTGAAAAACATTGTGTCTTTTTCAGGCATAATTTGTCTTTATCAGTCTTTATATATAAGACAGCATTCGAAAAATCCAGCTAAATTTGTCGCTCTTTTTTAGACTAAGAAGCAACGTCCGAAAAGCCTGCAAAGCCTTTTGTCCTTGTCAGGCCAAGAAGCAATGTTCGAAAAGCCTGCAAAACCCTTTTGTCCTTGTCAGGCCAAGAAGCAATGTTCGAAAAGCCTGCAAAACCCTTTTGTCCTTGTCAGGCCAAGAAGCAATGTTCGAAAAGCCTGCAAAACCTTTTCGTCCTTGTCAGGCCAAGAAACAACGTTCGAAAAGCCTGCAAAACCCTTTTGTCCTTGTCAGGCCAAGAAGCAATGTTCGAAAAACCTTTCAAAATTTTCCTGGAGGATACTTGTCATGCAGCGGTATAATTTCTCAGGTAAAAGACCCGGATCCGGTGGACGTCGTTCATAAATCAGCTCCTAGTTGTGTTCCGATTTGATCAATTTGTTTTTTTGGTTCGGCTTTTTAGATCGTTAATTTCACTCTAAACTGTCTTGTCTCAACTCAAGAGCCTTCACACAAGTGAAAATCAGGTGTTTCTTATCGCTGATGGAGCATTTCTTGTCAGTCGATGGGGAATAGGGTTTACGTCACACTCGTATAGTCTCCACAACCAGTGGTGTCTTGTCCCGTCACTGTTGGAGCCGCCCCTAGCCTGGCTTTTGCACCTTAGAGTAGAGTAAGTCACTGGCTCTCTGTGATATAAGACCTACGAATCAAGAGGCATGGTCACATCGAGAGGAAGGACCAGGACCATGCTCGATTGTGGTGTGGCCGAGTGGTTAAATCACCGTGTTTCCAATCATGCGAGGTCTACTCGCCTGGGTTCGAATCCCGTCGTTGGAACCACTACCAATAAGCCAATAGTCAACTCAGCTGTCCATCCTTCCGAGGTCGGTAAATGAGTACTCAGAAGTAACTCTGAGGGCACAAGCACTGGACACACATTGATATCAGCTAATTTAAAGCTGAAGTGTTTCATCCAGTATAAAGATTCGAAATTCAATTATTACTACAAGCCTTTGCTGGGGCTTTGTATAGGCCACCATAGCCTTTCCTCAACATAACCCACTAAAAAAAATTAGCATGGCTTCTAGCTGTCCTTAAATCCGCCTTTTGGTAATACGAAGAAGACATATAAAAGTCAAGAAAGTGAGAGCCTTGAAAGTAAAAATTGAATCTGCCAAGCCGGATATTAAAACATCCGTCTAGATGTCTCTGGAATTCAAATAGCGTTTTTTTCCATTTACCTTAACTGAAAAAAGGCCTCCAAGCTTCGTCAAGTGAGCCCAAGATGTCTTGCAACATAGATTTTTTGATGTTTAGATTCGAACTATTAGACAAAAACAACATTTGTCAGTCAAAAGTAACATTAATTCCAAACCAAAGTTTCACTGCCCGCAATCAAATACCGTGTTCAAGTTCATTAATATGATGTAACCAGCAATAAGTAATAACCAGCAATAAATGGTGCTTGAAAATCCACTCTCTGTCTTCTTGACAAAGTCCAGTCCAAAGCCATTCGCCTCATCAACAATCTTAACCTTACAAAATCTCTCCAACCTCTTCCCCATCGTCGTTTAATTGGAGATCTTTCCATCTTTTACAGATACTTTCACGGACATTGTTCTCAGGAGATCAGGGATGCTATTCTTGTTCCTCTGAGGCGTGTCAGGACCACCAGAAGCTCAACTCATTCACACCCTTTCCAATTTTCACTGCCTACTTCACGAACTCTATCCCACAAATCATCATTCATCCCTAGAACATGCAACTTATGGAACGTCCTACCTTCTTCTTGCCTTCCCGAATCTTACAACTTGGCACCTTTCAAATCTAAGATCAATAAACTTGATCTGATCTCTCTCTCCTCTTAGCCTTTCGCTTTCTTCCTTCTTCCTTTGTTGGGGCTTTGTATAGGCCACCATGGCCTTTCCCCAACATAACTCACTCAATCCTACAACTTGCCATCTTTCAAATCTAAGATCAATAAACTTGATTTGATCTCCCTCTCCTCTTAGCCTTTCACTGTCTTCTTTTGTTGGGGCTTTGTATAGGCCACCAAGGCCTTTCCCCAAGGTAACTCACTAAAAAAGAAAATAAACGATATGAAAGATGCTCTTACTGTAAACAATTATAACAATATTTCTGTAATTTGCATTTTACATGCTTTACTCTAAATCTTGTCAAATGTCCCAGCAGGCTGGTGACGGCCGAGGGGCAGGCCTCCCTTCAATCTGGAGCAGGCAGTCGCAAGTGATTTGGGAATAGGAAGAAATGACTTGAGGAGGTTGGCTGGCGATCGAGATGGTTGGCGGCGGAGGGTGGATGCTACGGGCTTTGGGCGCTGAACACAATACAATACAATACTCTGAATCTTGTGAAAGTTTCCTGGATGTTGGCGAAATACTTTGTCTCCTAGTGTCATCAAGAGGTAGACAAAAATTTGGTGACGCCAGACATGGGAGTAGTCAAAACTCAAACTTGTTCCACTCATCAAAATTGGTTGGATGTTTCAACATTCTTGCAGAATTTTACATTTCTAGTGGTCTTGGGTACGGACATGCTGCACACCCCAGAGATTGATCTTAACGTAGGTTAGGTTATGTCAATATTACTTCCTTTAACTATTATTGGACACGCATTGAAAACAGCTCCTGTAAGTCAAAGTGCCCATCCAGCTTATTCGAAGGTACTACTTATTGAGGTTACGATTTCGTTAAGAGAACCACAGAAATTCGAGTTGGAATCGCAAAATATACCAACCAATCAGGAAAACTTTCGCGGTTAATGTCAGAAGGGAAATCAAGCGAAACTTCTGGACAAGGCTATCAATGGCATACCTACTGTAAAATACCTATTGACAATTACATACCTATTGTGGCATACATATAGATAATTACATACCTATCATCGCAAGATGGATGCCCAATGAAAGGTTCAGATTACTTCACTGGCGGAACAGGTCATTCGAAGCTGTCTATGTCTCAACATAAGCGTTCAAACTGAGGTCTTGCGGTGGCATTGTCTCACATTCATCCGTCATTTCGAGATACAGATTAGCTTTACGACGATGCAGCCTCTTCCTGTAGCACACAATCACGCATACCCCACAAACGAGCAACAGAAGGCCTCCGGTGGCGAACCCGATGTAAAGATCTCGTTTCGTATTTGTGGACAGGTCGTGGCTTTGTGCAATTTCGCCTTTTTGTTCTTTTCTGTCCCTAATTATGGCCGCCTCTAAAACCCTGACTTCTTGTCCCATCAAAAAGAAAGAGATTTTCCGGTTCTGCACTCGTTTTATGATCTCGTGCATGACAGCATCAATAGATCGCACGCCGGGATTGGAAGGGTCCGGCGTTGATTTCACGGTTCCAGATTCCCGCGGAACCGTGTTCTGCACTAGAGATAGTGTGACGATGGTAGGTAGGTTCTTTGACACCTCGACTTCGATCATATCTCTGCGAATCTTGAATGTCTTGATCAGATACTGGTAGACCATCATTTTGAAGAACTCAATCCATTCCTTGGTTCCCTGGTTGAGGAGATCCAGAGTGCTGGAGAACTGGAGCCGAAGGACGCGCACGTCTCCAAAAACCGCCACGGACATGGTGGAGGAGACGACGCTGATTGCATTGAAAACCCTCACCTCGACCTCGTACGTACCAGGAGATTTGTATGTATGCGTGATGGACGAGTTGAGTGATAGGGCTGGTGTCTTTATCGGCTCAAATATCCAAGCGAAGTGCACGAACCCGTGGCGATCAGCAACTCCTGACCCATGACTTATGAGCTCAGCTGTATACACTGCTTCTTCCATTGCAACAACAGGTTTAGTAACGTGAAGGAATACCTCAGAGACTCTCTCAATTATTCTCATAACAGTTTTTGCAGTGAAAGATCCAGCACTGTTCGATGCCAACACGGATATGACATAGGTGCCCACATGTTCATACTTATGGTAACGCTTATTATCATCAAACGTCAAATTGTACTCCTTGATTCCATCACCATAATCCCATGCGTACCGTGTCCCCAGAAATCCGGACTGTTGATGCAGAGTTATCTCTGCTGTTTTACCTAAAGCAATCGAGTACTTCTGAACAGATATCAACAGTCCGTCAGGTGCCATCGCTGGGCATAACTTCACAACAGGCAGTATCTCGCTCTCTATACCCCCTTGACATCTATCACCTTTAATCTTGATGTATCCTTTAGATTGCGTATATTCTTTTCCTTCTGGGCAATTAACTGGGGGGTTAAGGGAGGCAAAACTTGTTGGTGAGCAAAAACCTCCAATTTCCTCCCTTTTAAACCCATAGTCACACTCAAAATCAGACATTTCACAAGTGCAAGTACTAACATTGGTCTTGCGCTCAAAATCAAGGTCATATGAGCAGCATAACCCTTCTTTTCTCCTCTCGTAAATATACCTTCGCCCCAAAATGCAAGAGTCTCTCACATTCTCAGGTCCAGCCACCCACATTGTGTAATTTTCTGCGAAGCATTTATGCTCAAATACAGATGAAAAGTTGACCTTCCAGATTGTCCATCCCAACATTTGACTATCTGATATATCAGCTCCGAAAATCTTCAGGACGTTTGACCTTGCAGCAGGATGGGCAGCTACTCCGACGACAAGTGACAGCTGATTCGGAAGCAACACAGAGTTCCATGACCTCCCGTCATCACAACTGTAATCAACTCTATTTGTGTTTTGATGCAAAAACGGATTCGTTATAGCAATGCCGGCAAACAGTCCACCATAGTCAAGCAGCCTGTATACGTGCCTGCCGCTCAGGCCTTGTCTCCAGCTTTGACCGCCATCAGTAGAAATGTACCCACGTAATGAGACTTTCAGTTTGTTAGACACTCTCACCACCTTACCCTGTGCTATTACAACCCCAGGAACATACTTTGATGATGTAATTTGAGACCATCCAATGACATTCTCATCTTGGATGTGAAGAGACAGCTTGAAAAGGCACTCAGGGTAATAGCACTTAATACTGTTTCCACTTTCATCGAACTCAGGCGGTATCAGCCTTTTCCACAGTCCTCCACTATTGTATGATATGAAAGTTCCTTTGCCAACAATGTTTGCAATAAGCGTGTCAGGGACTGCATCCACTATATGTAAATCAATCGTCACCTCATTCTCATTCCACAAAGCTTGAGCCTTCTCCAAAATCAAAGAAAACTGCCTGCCATTCTTACTCGCTACATATATATTAGTTGTTCCACTCTCTGTCAAAGCAGCCAGCATAACCTGATCTTTCTTCCATTTCAAAAAATGATAGTTCAAATGCAGCTCGTTGGTTGCAAGCTCGCATTCTTCAAAATGAGGTGAGTCTTTGTGTAGGACAAATAATCTTTTATTTCCAGCTGAACTCTTTCGCTGAATGTAAATATAACTGGCCTTTACGAGGAGGGAGTTAGGGTAAATTGGTCCCAAATTTGGATCAAATGGATATATGCGTGTGAATGGCTCTGGTGATATGTATACAAGTGAATAATTCTTAGTGGGCAACTTTGTGTTATGCATTGAGATCTTTTCAAACAGAAGTTGTGATCTATTGCCACTTCTTTGGCTTGACCAGAAGATCTTCCTGACTTTTGATGCAATAGGCATCCAACTCCTGCCAGTATCATTTGATAAATATGCGTTGCTATCAATGTCCTTGATGAGCAAAATATTTCTAAGTGTTGGGTGAAATGACAAGCCCAGTGGATCAAAGTGTAAGATGGTCTTATTGTATGTAACCCCCTCATCAAAACTCTGGTACAACACACTGTTTACCTTGTCCAGAGCAAAGACCAATTTCCTGCTTAATGGTGACACAAATATTGTGCTTATTTCTGTTCCATTTATGAACTTGTTTGTCTCTAAATTGAATGTCTCTCCATAGTTACCTGATCTGTAGAAATTTGATTTTGTGGTGCAAAAAGATTTGGTGCCATACTTCTTTATGTGGTCGCAAGTTATCATAAATATCACTTGGCTATCAAAATGAGTCCATACTACAATCGCACCAAGTGATGTATCATTGACAAGTGTAGTTTCTGTTATATGTGGCAAAAGCATTTTCCCACTTGGCGATTTTGTCCCTTTGTGTTTCATTCTTTCATCGTCCCTTCTTGTAGATGCTTTCTCTTTTGGGATTGGAGCGTTGTACTTTCTTAACTTTGAACTGCCAGGTGTCTTCGGCTTTCCATTCTCAGCACTCTTAAGGTATGCAGCAAGATTTCCTCTGGTGAGAACAGTCTCGAAATTAGTTGACACATCTCCATCTTGTCCAAAACCCTGGCAGGGATCAGCATTGATGAGCAAGAACCAAAGAAATAGGCATAAATTCAGATGCTTTTGGAGTAACAAAACTCTCAACCAGCACCGCATCTTCTATTTTCGCAAAGAAGCCGTGTAGCTATTATCGAACAAAATGGATTGCAAGGAGACAACGAAAGCTTTTCTAAACACAAATATTGTCAGCAGGCTCAATTATCTGGAAGCTTCCCTCGACATTGTCTCTAAACTTCGATGCATTAACGACCGATTTGTAAACAACTTAGGACCCCTCACGGGTCAATGTAGGCATCCCTCAGAAAAGTACGTAGCATTGTCAGCTGCAATATTTTCCATGAAAAGCGAAACATTTATCAACTCCGCATCTCTTTTACAATCACACGACAAATTTGATCATCATAGCAAAACCAAGAGATGGTCAGCTTTCACATTAATGGTGTCAACGAGCTCCTTCGCAGCGTCCTGTTGCGTGCAATGCAGAATAAGAGAATCCTTGCGCATTATCTGGAATGAGGTATACAGGCAGGTCCCTGCTCTCCTAAGAAAAATAAAAAACTGCCGAAGAAATCAGCAAAATACTTGCGAAAATCAGAAATTCAAGGGAAGTGACTTGCAGAGGTTAATTAGATAAAATTATTGTCACTAATTGTAAAATTGAACTTCTTGAATCTAATCTACAGTATACTACCAATAATGTTATAAAAATGAATGCCAGCCCGTACAGGGCATCCAGCAAATATAAAATTGAACTTTAACGGTTATTGCCGTAGGCTTTTAATTGTCTTTTTGTACAACATCACATTTATGATGTAGGGTACAGGATGAATTCATCGGCGTAAGTATGAATAAATGGAAGATTATTATCATTGCTTTGAGGACTTGGCACAATTGCCACTCTAAATGCCGAGATCCAAGAGCTTCCTACGGTAAACCGTTTTATAAAACAGCATAAAAGCATCTTTGGAGGTAGGCCCCTATCATGACTCCCTAGAATAGGGGTGTTTAAACTTTTTGAAAAGGGGGCCAGATTTTATATGGTAAAATTTTTAGGGGCCAACCTTGGCGGAATCTTTTTACATAGAGTAACAATGTATTGGAACAAATTTTTAACAAACCATTTTTTGCTTCACATTGGCCTTTTGTTTCAATCTTTTTGCATGCTCTATGAGGGAGGCTGCGGGCTTGGTGAAATTTGAACAAGGGCCACAATTGGCTCGCGGGCCGGATTTTGGACACCTTTGCCATAGAACAACAGCGTTGACAGGGCTGCAGTTTTTCATGCCCAATGCTCCTACAATCTTCAATACATGTGATAAATTCCTATTTGGTGAATGGTTAATTTGAATATGAGCACTATCAAATGGAAATGAAACGAGCCACCATTATCTGGTCTTACTATTGTGGTTAATTTGACAGCAACCCAATCGCGATGATTCCCTCGCCAGGTATGGATTGCCAACTGAATCAACTAAAATCCACCTGTCAATCACACTATTCTTAGTAGTTCTGAGCTTAGTTAGGCATGGCCAATGAATTCAGAACACTTTCCGTTCCACTATTTGGAATAGTGCGATAGTTTGGATAGAATGACCAATGAAGTCAAACCATAGTCATAAGAAGAGACTATGGCTATGGGATCTTATGACTATGGTCAAACCAATCCCAATAAATATCTATGTATATAGCTGTAATTTACGTAAGAGTTGCGAATATTAACCCTCCTCTCTATCAACCCCCCCCCCCCACATGTAAAAAAAGATTGAAAGCAAAGGTTTGAAATGAGCCCTCTTGGCTGTTGAAGAAAATATTCAGATTGGCGCCTCTCTCTCTCCACTGATCTCAAGCAAGAAACACAACAAATACGATAATTTCGTGATAGCTCATAGCGTTTCTATTTCTGCTTTCATGCGTGCTTAAGAGTCATAGCTTTCTTGTGCACTGCTCCATGGCTATTGAGGGTTAGCTCGGGAAAGGAATGTAGGAAGCGCCCTATTAAAGAAAACGCGTTCCGAAAAAATTGTCATAGCTTTCAATAACCACGTTTTGTGTTGATTTTAAATATAAACATATGTAATCAAGAATGCAACAGGAACATTTAACGACAATTTCACATTGCATAGGAGTCATATATTTACTGTGTTTGCACATAGTCATAAGAAGAGCAGATGGTTTGCATAACAAATTAGGTATAAAGTGAAAATGTCAGAAGATTCTTTTTCTACAAGGTGACTAAAGTTCGAAAGAAGGCGCGGTCAAGGCACTTGTAAAAGCATAGAAGAAGATACTGTTCTTGCGATACAGGAGGTTTATAGTAATAATCATTTTATATGAGCTGGAACTTTTACCCTCTACCCCACATGTAAGGTGTCCCAGGCCCCCACGGCCCTAATCCGGACGGGCATATAGCAATTCCATTAGAATCTTAAAGGTGGAAGCATTAGCTATTTTTCATAGATTTATAGCAGAATGACACCAAGGCAATGGGCAAGAAACAGAGGACGACGAAAAACTCGTTGGTGAGATGATCTCAACCACAGTCTTGGGCGTACATGGCCGCGCCTTGCTAAAGACCGGTGCCGGTGGAAGGAATCCAGGTAGGGGCTCCTCCCACTGGATTCAACAAGCCCTGGACGATGATGATGATGATGATAGCAGATGATGTCTGGTTCTCTACTCTAGAATCCTGTGGTGAGAGCAGAGTGATCTCTCTCGATGTCTCCAAGGCCTTTGATCGCGTTTGGCACAAGGGTCTTCTCGCTAAGCTACCGATACTTGGCCTCCATCACACTCTCATTAAATGGGTTGGTAGTTTCCTCTCTGATAGGTCAATTGCCGTCAGAGTGGACGGCTTCTGCTCCAATCTGCACTCAATCAATGCTGGTGTACCCCAGGGCTCTGTCATCTCCCCTGTACTCTTCCTTCTCTTCATAAAAGACCTTCTTACCTCTACGTCCTCTAACTTTCACTCCTTTGCCGATTATACCTTCCCAAATTCCTCATTTTTATTCAATCCAAATGACCATGCTTCTAGCAATATCATATTCCACAGAAACATTTCAGCCTCTCTTCTCTCCAATGATTTGACAACTATTGAGAAGCGAGGCAAAGACAGCCTAGTTTTGTTCAACTAAGTCAAGATGAAATAGGCCGTCATTTCTCGCAAACATAATCAAAACTTTCCACCTGTCCTTATGAATGGTGATGAACTGGACACTTCAATTTCCTTCACACAACTTGGTCTTTCTCTTTCATCTAATCTCACTCGGAAAACTTACACCCATTCCCTTGCTAAGCATGCATCTGAAAAGCTCGGTTTCCTCATCAGAGCCCGCAGTTTTTTCTCATCTTCTCACCTTCTAGATACGTACAAGTCCCAAGTCCGTCGTTCCTTAGAGTACTGCTCCCACGTCTGGGGTGGCGCTCCAAAATCTACTCTCTGTCTTCTTGACAAAGTCCAGTCCAAAGCCATTCATCTCATCAACAATCCTAGCCTCACAAAGTATCTCAACCCAATTGTTAGATGTATAACGTGGATAGCTCTAGTGTCATCCACATACCCTCGTAGCAAAGGGAATACAAGGGTACTCACGCAGTGGGGCCGTTTGAGTTGCTAACAACCCAGCCCTGGGAGATGCACCATTTCCAGGTTGATTTGCGTAGCATGTTATTCAGTGACAAAAACTTACCATCCAGCCAAGAAAACCTTAGATGGCTGCATTGACCCCCTTCTTCGTCATGGAAGCAATTTATGAAACAGTCTTTGCATGCATGTATGTGGTAAAGATGATTTCCCAAAATTTGTGAACGAAACCGATAAAAAGACATCGTTGTCTGGAGCCTCGTTCTCAATCTTACTCACGCGTTAAATGTAGGGAACTTTTCTCAATCTGAAATGCCGGCAAAGCACTAAAATCATTTCAGACGAGAATCTTCCAAATTTGAACATTGCCCAGTGTTTAGAAACAAATCGTATTGGAATTCCAGATTTGAAATACACTTGCATGTAGAATGCTGTGTATGCGTCATGCCAAGGAACTGGAGTAAGCAGATGGGCCTAAATAGCAAATATTTTTATACAGATAGCTACTTATAAAATGAGTGTTAACGTGAAATACAAAACATTAGAGGACTTCTCAAGACTTGCAAATCACCTTGGAAAAATTGCTCTACGGAAATACTTGTTGCCAATAAATATTGGCGTGTCCATCGGGTGTTGCACTTGTGCTGAGGTTATCGAACAGAAGTTCATCGAGAGAAAGGAGAATTTGAATTTCAGACGAATCTTTAGTTTTGGATTCTGCGGATTTCTGTCTGGCTTCACCGGGACATTTTGGTACCTATGGAGCGGAAAAAGAATCGTTGGAAGGTATAAAGTGTTGAAGCAGCTTTTGTTGTACCAAACTATTTTCACACCATATGAATATATGCAGTTTTACCTGTCAGTCGGTCTTTTAGAAGGAGAGAGCTTTGAAGAAGTGCTTACTGAAATAAAGAGAAAATTCCTCATAACATATTTGATGGATTGGATTGTTTTTCCACCTTTCATGGCAATCAACTTCAAACTTATACCTCTACGTTACAGATTTGTTTATGATAACACCATCCAGTTAATGTGGTGTGTGTTTTTATCATACTTGAAACATCACAACCTCGACAAGCATGTTCAGAATTATGCACCAAATGTTTTGTCAGGCCTATTGAATAAAAATGATGAATAGATAGTCACAATTGTGGATATAATTTGCGATGTAAATATATACTTTTTTGAAATGTGAATTCTTGAGATAACCATAATCTTTTTTGTTTTCTTTTTCCAACAAAGGGGTGTCAAATAGAGCAAGGCTCTGTCAGCGATAGTTCTGTTAACTGCACCCATTCCTATCTATGTTATCCTTTGTTGCTTGTCTAGTTAGTGATGGTGATATGTTGCAATATTGTAAAATGCAACTAGTAAAACCGCCAGATTTTCTTTTTTCAAGTAGAAAGTACCCCATGTTATCATCTTTATGTGGAGGCAACAGCTGGCAGTTTGCTGCTGTTGCTAAATGCTTACAAGTAATTCCAGTCTACAAGAGCTTCAATTTCTGCTGCTGAGGGAAGATTTTCTCATGATTGAAACTGAAAATGTTTAGCCCAGAATAAAACACAACAATTTGTTTAGAATCAGGTGTTTATGTATATTGTGTCATTGTGCCAATATTATTGAACCGTATTCACAATTAAGATAAGTTATCGGCGATGTGGGAAAGTGGACGGTGGGGAGCTATTCTGCCATGGAAAGGTGGTGATCAGAAAAGCATACTATCAAGCCACGTTGAGTCGAAAAAGTTGCAAATTGTTGGTCTTTAAAAGTCCTGAAATCATTAAAATCCATTTTGACAAATGGGTACCAAAGCTAAACATAAAGCTAATCATTGGCTTTATTCATTTTGAAGAATTTTCAATGCAAGGGGATCTGTGGTCAGCTGACAGGTATTCATTGAAGAGGGCAATGTGACCTCTTTCAATGCGCAATAATCTTTAATACTTGCTGATTGAATGAGGATAGTGGTAAAGGCTATTGATAAATTGTAATTAGACATGCATTCTCAACCAATAATCAAAGATAACTTTGACCATGAAGGAGCATGGTCTGATACTCGTGGCTACAAGTCTGCTGTCATGGTTGCTATCAATGTTGATAAACCTGCAGAGCAATTTGCAGGCACTTCTCTAACAAAATTTTTCTAACTATATTTTCCAATATTTCAGGTTTCATTGCTTAACATAACTTAGCAGACAGTTTTTTCATTTCTTAGTTAAATGATCCCCTTGGGTGAGGCATCGTTCCTTATCAAGGAAGTTCCCTAAACATTTGGGATGGCACACCTTAGCCCAACCCCCTTCCTTCTTCAACCCCCTTGGTCTGTGTACTTGCAATGCCATTGATTCTTCTTGATTTAGATTTCATGCATGTGTGAGTATCCATCTGTTCTTGAAAATCACCTTAGGAGAACACACAAGTAGTCAATTGAGCTGGTTACACAGTGCAGAACCAGTTAGAACAGCTTAGTCCGTCACAAAATGCATTAATGATTGCACATCTTTTGCAAGTTTGGTCACTAGAGGTTTTCTTGAAGTCAGTTCTTTTGAAATCAAATTCATCTCCGATTGAATCTAAAAAGAAAGACATTCTAATGACTAAAACGAGGAATAGGAGATCTGGTGGACTTAAAAAACATGCAAAGACAAATCCAAGTGCAAACGAGGACTTTACAAAGCCAATGGACAGCTATTGAAGGGAGCAGGCTACTAAAGGAGGGAATGTGAAGGCAAAAAAAAGAAATAGAATGTGATTTGAAAACGCAAGGGGGAGACATATCCTTGCTCCCAATGGCTCTGAAAGCCCTGCTGCTATCCTATTGTACTTTGCTCTGTGTATAGTATTCATACTGTTATAAGGCAAGCTAAAAGCCAAGAAATGAATTCAAAGAGCCAGTAATGGTATGAAAAGTGCATTTGAGAAGCTTTATTGACATCCAAGCAATGCTTGAAAATACTGAATCTTAAGTGATCAAATGGACCCATGTTTGCATTGCTCTAATAATCTAATATCAACACTACATTATCACAACCCCTTGCATTTGTAGCATCATTGAGACCAGGAGATGTTAGAGGGTCAGGTGAGCAGAGTGCCAATAGATGCCGTTTTAATTGAAGGTTTAGAAAGTTGAACAGGGAGGTGCATCAAACTATGATCAAAGGAAGACGGCTGTGATTCTAAGGTCACATTGCGAGAAAAGACATGGGAAACGTTGTTCCTGGCTGCAATTATTTAATGGAAATGGAGCACATGTCCACAAGACAATAGGATAAGTAACAGAAGAGGCCTTGTTGTTAAGGGCAATAGATGGGAAGCCCTGTAATCATGCATATCCTGGAGGGGTGCTGGATCCAACTAATTGAGCGGTGAATAAAATGTTGCACCTGTCTTTGCAGTTCCATTGCTTTCTGGCAATCCTCATCAGTTTCCAGTTCAAATTCAGAACGATTCTTCCTTTCTGCAGACAACCAAGTTGAAATGTGGAAATTCCTCTTCTCAAGCTCTCTGTGGGATGATGAAGCCAATTTAAGGAATTTTTCAACAAACATAGGAACATTACGGCATAAAAGGCACTGGGTCTTTGATGACTATGAATGAATAAATTAATGAATGAATGAAGAACATAAGCCTTCAATAATGGAACTAATTTTACGAAAAGATCTAGCATTAAAAAACACATTCAATAGATAGGTCACTCTTCATGTAATCAGTGCTTGATAATACCTCCTCATATTGCACTTATTTGTGGAAACTTTTTTGAGTAGTTATGTCAAGATAAATCAACTCAAAATGAAGCAAAAAGATTTTCAGTTAAAGAATTGCTCCGGAAAATATAGCCTAAATGACTTTATCCTTCTAAACATAAAAGAAACAATATAACTACACTGAAATACAATCAAGATAACACTGTTACATACTGACTGATGAAGAAAGGATGGAATGAATGAATGGATAAATGAAAGCACTGAATGAAAACATGCAAGATAACTGTTAAGAGTGATAAGATACAGTATTATATAATGTAGAGAGGAACGACACAGGAATAAATATATGGATGTATTAAGGAGTAAGAATTAGAATTCTGACATACTAAAGGGGTAATGAATGATTGATAGATTTATCTGATAATTTAATGAATGCATGGGAAAACCATAAATGAATGAATTAATAAGTAAGTAAATGAATGAACAGATACAAGCGATCCAACTCTTTCCTAGAAATGGAAAAGCTAGTTTTGATTTTGAAATCACTGAATACCCAGAAATCGTTTAAGTTGATCAATTAAGTTGTTCCTTTGTTGGGGCTTTGTATAGGCCACCATAGCCTTTCCTCAACATAACTCACTAAAAAAAAAGATTAATAAAATAGCAATAAATACTAGCAAGGGAGGAAGTAGACTAAAGATGAATGCATAGAAAATCGACAAAATGATAAAAACTAAGACCAACAAATAGATAACGTATAACGGCAGATTGCTCTCGATCCTGTGATTAGTAGAAACATTAGTGAGGTTTCCATAGTGAAAGATATTTTGATCAGGTGACTTCTAGTTGCCTTCCTCACCAACGGTCTTTTACTGTGACACGTGCAGGATTCGAACCCTTGCATTACGAGTAGGGAAGCTGATGTATTACACCAGACACAGCCAGATGGATTAAGTACGTAAGTAAGATAGACAATACTAATTGATGCTAAAAAGATATGGGTAGATCGAGGGATGAGTAAATGAATGAACATCAGTGATAAATACGTAGATGATCTGATGGCCATAATGAAAGACAGAGACGTAGGAACCGGGGGGCACTGGGGGAATTTGCCCCCCCCCAAGATTTTGCAGTGAACGAAGAAGTGCCCTTCTTGCTCACGAAATGCCACTCTCGTCCAATCTTTCCCTAAACGAAATGCATCTATGTAGACTGCAGTTTAAGTTCCACTTGCAAAAATCTTTCCTATGATGCCTGGCTTGCAATATTTTCCAATGTAATAATGGCAGTTCTATGGAGAAAGCAACTTTACCCTAAATGGCTTTTGGTTGTGCTTCAATTATATTTTATTCTCGTTGGGTTATGTTCTACAGTGAATACAATCAGCCATCAGAATTTGCAATATTTTCCACTGAATATAGCTTTATTCACTCTTTAATCCAACGCATATTAAAATGCCCGTCTGGGGAAAAAGAGCCCTTAAGTTGTTATGCCCCCCCCAAAGTTCAAGATGCTTCCTACGTCCCTTATCAAAGATTGAACACAGCAACCATTTTTTGCCAAGCTGAAAAGTACCAGCATACTCACTTAAAATGTTTCTGCTGCTTTTGGTACGTTTCGAGCTCAATTTTTATCTTTCTAATTTCCTCCATTACTTGCCGATTATCAATGGGACTCGCGTTTCCTTTTGCCTCTTCATCTTCACTCTCAGATGAATAAGACAAACACTCGTCTTCACTATCTTCATCATCAAGTGAGAATATGTGATCTTCTTTACTCCCTGCTATTGCGACTTCTGTTTGCTTTGCTGCAAGAAATAAAACCAACACGAGAATGGATCAATGGTGAGGCACTTGCATATGGATCTTGTGGTGAGTAGCGCGAGAGATCTTTGGCTTCAGCTACGCAAAAATTAAGCACGAAATCCTGTTTATGTTCCGAAATCAGAGACAGGACTACGACTTTTTCTACGGAGAAGGAGGATATTGAAGAGCTGATCTCCGATGCCTTCCTCACCTATAGAGTTTTATTGTGAACTGTACAGGGTTCGAGTCCACAAACCCTGAGTTATAATAATAATTATGAATAATAATGATAACAATATTATTACGAGTATTCATGTAAGATTCATACAAGTGGCGCCGTGGCGTAGTGTTTAAGCATGCGGACCCACAACACAGGGGTTGTCAGTTCGATGCCCCCATGTGTCTCTTTTAGAAATGCCATTGGTAAGGAAGGCAATTCTAAAACCACCTCATGAATTCCAATGCATTACGAAATCAACTTATCCTACGGTTTATTACGAAATCAACTTCCCTAGAAAAACTCAGAGCCCTGTCTCTGGTTTCTGCTACGCACGAAATCGAGCATGCAAAGCATACAAGATAACTTGTCAGCACAATGACGATGATATCATCTTGAGGGTCCTGTCATGAAAGTAAGAAGAAAGGAACTCGATAGCTACATTACTGGTTCTTTTGAATAAAGGTCTGCACAGAGCAGATCGTTTCTTCAAGAGAAAAGTTTGTTTCAAAACGAAGTAAAAAGAATCCTGAGCTTATAAGTTCGCTAACTGAAATCTCTATAATACGGCACCATCCACTAAAAACAGGCCCCACTAAAATCCACATGACAAACATTCATTATGCCAACATCCTCCGAACGGCATAACTTGGCATGTGCGAAGTGGGACGTATGTGCTGTCTTTATGATACGTCTCAGGTCTTAATTATGTCAACAGTCTCTGCAGAAGATCACATGTCGTAGAAGATAATTCGAAACCATACCTTTATTTGCAGTTTTGAAGGATGAAGGAGGCAGCAAAATCACTTCTCGTACATTCATACCTCTTCTTAGCTGTTTATAATCGGGTGCATCCTGTTACAAGAGAGACACGTATCATAATTTAGATGCACAGCACAACGTACAAGCCACACTGAAACCAAACATAAGAGCTAAGAAAGGAGGAAATCTCCCTAAGAACATTATCTTCCAAGTTGAGCACGTCTTAAACTATTTTTTCTATTTTTTGCTTAGAACTAAGTAATTTGGTGATTGGGTATATAGTTTTGCATGTACGTAGGTAGTTGTAAAATTTTCACCTATATGGGTTGGTCTTAATCAGTATTAACTTATATGATTCAGCGCTTTACTTTAGAGCTCTGGCTTTTATGTTCATTAATCGTCAACTGGTGCATGTTTAGCTGATGATTGGTGACCATGAAACTCAGAGTTCTAAACGAAAGCTCATTTCCTTCCTCTATACCTTCATAATCGCTCTAATTCCACCAGCGAGCCATCTCTTGTTGCTTGAGCATATTCACATACAACGGATATGAACGAAAGGAAAATAGGAATTCCTAAGATAAAGCAACATGCAGCGAGAAAACCCGCATACCAGCAATGAGCCAACACTTTTAATGAGTTTTCTAACAGCACGAGGAAAGAAACTGACTTGGGGACTTAAAAGAAAGATTTAAATCTGATTCATTAACATTAACTTTCATTTTAGAAATAATATTCATCTTCCATTTTTCTCTCATTCATTTTTACAGGTCATCTGTAAGAACAAAATACATATGCTATACATATATATATCTATATTCATATATTTATATATATACCTAGCGTAAGTATGATATGACTGTAGAAAAATCCTGCGTAAAGAGAATCTTGAATAATGATTATGATAATAATATAAAGAAGAAAACCAAAGACCATATCAAGCGAATTCCAGGAAACCCTTGTCTGCAAGAATTGCAAAAGATAGTACTGAATGGGACAACTCATTTACAATGACGTGTACTATCCATGTGACCGACTATACTGTTCTTACACAATCACAAGATTAACACTATCGTAGTGCTACCGTCATGAAATGCATGAAACTTCACCTTCCCTTACCCTAGGCTATTGGATACAACTCGGCAAGGGATTGAACTTAATGGAATATTAGCAACTTACACATCAAATAATTATACCTGTATATGATACGATAGGGTGATTTGGTTGTATCAAGAAACATTGGGAACATGTAAACTATATCCTTGATATAGAGAGAGAATATATTAAAAGACCGATAAGCAAGTCTAGTAAAGACTTTAATCTACCAACAGCTGCTGGGAAAACGTAGAATCTCTAAATTTGGCCATACAA
Source organism: Pseudorhiza aurosa (assembly GCA_964026355.1). Taxonomy (NCBI): domain Eukaryota; kingdom Metazoa; phylum Cnidaria; class Scyphozoa; order Rhizostomeae; family Lychnorhizidae; genus Pseudorhiza; species Pseudorhiza aurosa. The sequence goes on along the minus strand of OZ032125.1, from coordinate 5,326,992 downwards.
TTGGAATTAGAAAGTGTACCTGATCAATACTTTTTGGCAAATCATCTTCTGATGACACTCCAAAGTCTATTGATCTTTCATCAGCAACCCGATTAAGGGGGTGTCTCTGTAATCTTGATTGCTCAGTTGGTTCGGGTAGGTCATCACGGGGTCTGCTCTCGTCGTCTTTGCTTGTCTCTGGTTGCCTAGCTTCACCATTCGCAGAGGCTTCAACGAGCGAAGTTAAGTCGAACGAGTCGCGTAGGTAATCTGGCTTACGAGGTTGAAGTCTTTGCTCCTTGTTTACAGACGGGATGGTTTGCAACAAACTCTTTCTGAAAACATGCAACGAGTATATTGAAGGCATTTCGCTTGTTTCAGAAGCAAAATCAACGATGGAAGTCTCACACTGAGAATCTGTGATGCTTACTGGGCGTGACAACAGAAAAAGAATCAACAATTGGTAACAATATCTGGATATTAGCATTCCACGAACTTTTCCAACATCATTTCTGATGATTTACACTATCAAGAGTGCCATTCACAAACGCCTTTATCTTTACAAAACCTACCAAACATGACTTTTATCGAACAATGGAAGCATTTTCCTATTATCATCTCACGCCCTTTCCAAGATTCACTGCCTAATCCACGAACTTTATCCCACAAATCATCATTTGTCCCTAGAACATGAAATTTATGGAACGCCTTGCCTTCTAGCTTTCCTGAATCCTACAGCTTGCCATCGTTCACATCTAAGATTAATAAACTTGATCTGATCTCTCTCTCCTCTTAGCCTGTCGCTTTCTTCTTTATTCCTTTGTTGAGGCATTGTATAGGCCACCATGGCCTTTCCCCAACACAACTCACTCAATCTTACAACTTGCCATCTTTCAAATCCAAGATCAATAAACTCAATCTGATCTCCCTCTGCTCTTAGCCTTTCACTTTTTTCTTTCTTCCATTTTTGAGGCATTGTATAGCCCGCTGTAACAAATGACTCACCACGTCCCACCCTAAAAAAGCTTCCAAACCCAAAAACCATAGAAGCACGTTGCAAAAACAGGGAGGATGAAATGGGCTTTGATATCAAAGCTGTATAAGTAATACTAACACAAACGCATCAGTAATAATGACTCCCATAGACTGAGGAAATAAACGCTAGGAGCAAGCAATATTCCAGCTGTATCAAAAGGATGTTCAGCTGCAAATAAGAGAACGCCTCATTTCTATAAATCGTCTTTTCCTTTGTAATTTAAGTACATTTCGCAGTGACAGGGGTCAAGGGTCTAGAAAACTCTCTATTGTACACTAGTATCTATAAAATCTTGCTGAAGCTCTAGAAGCATCTTGCACGCTTCATTTTTAGCTGTGACAGAAGAACTGAAAGCAAATCCTTATTCCTCCAACTTCACTGGCTACCATCGCACCAACGTATTCACTTTTTTGTCCATCCCTCTTTCTTTACGAGGTCAACAATGACATAGCAACATGTTAATTTTCTGAAATGCTTGTGAAAACAGCTGAAATTCAGCAACACCAACTAAGAGCTGCTGCAAACGGTCACTTTTTAAAAATTAGAGCAACTGGATATACCTACTCAGAATCGTTTAGATAACATGGAGCGAAAATTTTGAATTTGCTACCAACTGAAATACGTCAAACTGGGCCTACAGAGAATTTTCAGGCTAGATGTAAAGCATACTCCATGGACAAAAGCAAATCTGACTCGCATGGAAAATATGTTGGTGATCACACTGACCATTCATACCATAAGAATCTTCAGGTGAACATATTTTCATTAGGACCTTAGCTTTGGTCGAATTCAGCTTTTTCTTACTTTTTGGATGTCAGGTTGTGAATGAGTTTCAACTGAGCTCTTTCATTCACGTTTAAGAACCTTGAGCACGTTTTGACACGGTTGAAGAACCGAGAGAAGCATTGCATGATAAGGAGCTCGTCAAGTCATGGTCGTCGAAGTTTGACTCACACATGGCACCAAAAGGAGAGAGGTACAAATGGTTCTTACTTTTCAAACGCAGTTGCGGATTCCCTTGGCAAACGATTTCCTTGAAGAAAGAAAGAAATCATTACCAATGGAAAAAGATGAAAACAGCCGGGACAACTTAATGCGACTCGGAAAACAATGGTACTATGAGTTGACGTTACCTGATTGTTTTACGACCAAAAATGGTAAATCTGAGCAAAAGGTGGTACACTTGTGCACCACTACTGACCCGTTTAGGCAAAACGGATTAAAAGTTCAACAAAAAGATGGAAGAAAATTCGCATTGCTGAAGATTGATCATGAAATTTCATATAGCAAGTGGCAGTGATAAAATTGACTTGAAAATACCTGGCATCCGATGAGATGAATTAGATTCTTTCGCACGCTTCTCGTCTTTGGGTTTTCGCTCCTTTGATTTTCGATACCAAATGAGTGCATATCTCCTCACTCTCTCTTGTAACTTGACTGTTCCCTTGTTAAAAGATATGCAACTTGTATTCTTCAAATTCCCTAAAAAGTCCCTAAAAAGTCTTTTCGTTTCCGTTGGGAATGAGAAACATTCTAAAAGGCGAAGCTGACGCGAGTGAAGTAGGCTAGCCCCCCCGGGAACGATGCTAATTCTGGAAAGCGTTGGTCGATTTGAGGGAAATAATAGTAACACAGATCCGAAAACAAAGGCTTTATCATCGACGCAGGATCGTCAAACCTGTCTAATTCGCACTCTCCGGTGGGTCGAAAAATGTTCGAATTACAAAAATGTTCGAATTACAAAAATGTTCGAATTACAAAAATGTTCGAATTACAAAAATGTTCGAATTACAAAGATGGAATTACAGATACTCGAATCATATTGGCCTTTTGTTGGAAGATTTTCAAGGAACCTGTAAATTTTGTTCGAATTAGCAAAAAGTTCGAATTACACGAGTTCGAAATAGACAGAGTTGACTTTAGTAGCAATTGTGCGTAATTGTTGGTAGTTTTTATCAAATAACCATATTATAGGCATTTTTCCTTTTCCTTACGTTATGGGACGCATGTTGATAACAGCATCTTTTGTTGAAATGTATATCCTGTTTAAAGATTCGTTATATCGCTACTGTTATCATTATAATTTATCCTTTCTATCCTTCTAACAGCTTTCTTGCCTCCTTTAGCTCTTTTTGTTAAAACAACTTATCCTATTCTACTTCTTCCTTTTTTCACTAGAAATACATGAACTTATGTCTGATTTTTTAGGACTTAGAACTAATGTCGTAGTGCAGTGAATACATTTCGTTGTGTAATGAATAAATGAGGAAATCACCTCAATTTGTCGACTTTGAGCGATTTTTGCACGAAACGCGATCATGTCCGTAGAATACTATCAAGGAATGAAAAAATATATATATTCATATATAATGACATAGACAAGAAAGAACCAAAAACAAAAGTTGGTCTCGCCCGGGCTCGAACCGGGGACCTTTCGCGTGTAAAGCGAACGTGATAACCACTACACTACGAGACCATACACAAACAAGTGAGGTATTACGAACTTATTCACAGCGGTAGTGAAATGATATTTGAGTGCTGGTTACTTACTGTGATAAGAAGGCAACAAATCTTAAGTAAAATGCTCTTTTGCAATATATTGCACTTTGTGCACGGTAATGCGTCAAAGGTCAACAAAGGACAAATGTTTGGCGAACAGAGAAAGACTCAAGCAACCAGTCTGAACTACTCTGTCTTATGTGACAGATATAAAGTAGTGCATTAAATAATAATTTTAGAAAAGGAAAAAATGGCGTGGCAAATATACCTCGTGCTATACTAGAAGTACCGTATATTTGGTGCACTTCAGAATTGCACCAGTTGCCTCTACTGCGTATTGTAAAATTCATTACCACATAAAAACAGCAGGGCAAAGATTTCAAGTGAAATGGCTCAGCTACTGGGGAATCTTCCGCTCTTGAAACTTGATCAAAAAGAGACAGAAATTTTGACAATAAATCGTCGGGCAGAATTCTTACAAAGCAAAAATCTGCAAAAAACCTAAAATGAGCAGGACAAAAGCAAGAAGGTGCTTTGAATATTTACTTGGAGCCACTTTCGCAAGCAGTCTTCAAGGAGGAATTCTCTTCTCAGTTCTAGTGCTTTAGCTATCTTCGATTTCTTTGCCTTGTTCAGTTTTACGAAATCCTTCCAGGCGTGTATCATCTGTGATTCGAAAAGAGTTTTATGATCAATCATGATCAGAAATCACCGTGGTGTATTTTCGAGCAACGATAAAGTTTTCTCAAAATAAACTATGCAGAAAACCCTCATCAAATTTCACTGCCTAATCCAAGGAAAGTATTCTACAAGTCATCATTCATCCCAAGAACGTGCAATCTATGGAACGTCTTGCTTTCTCCTCCTTTTCCAAATCCTGCAACTGGCCTTCTTTCAAATCCAAAAACCAATAGACTTGGTTTTATCTCCTTCTCCTGAAAGTCTGTCTCTCTCCTATTTTGCCGGGGCTTTGAAACCGACAACTAGGGCATTTTACAACACAAAAGACTAAAACGGGTCCTTTTTGCGACCCCCTGCTCTTACTAGAACCCTTATTCAGCATTTGATCCAGGCTATCTGGACAATTATCCTCCATTCTGTCACCAGCTCCAAAGCTACTGCCTGACAAGAAACAATCAAACAAATTATGATTCTAAACCATATATCTAATTCCACATTCTTGGGTATCATGCTACAATTTCAAGCCCACCGACTATTCTGAATTCCTCCTGCCCCTCACTAAGCATATAAATTCTAGCCCCCCTTATTCTGACCCCTCTATCAGGGACCTAAAAGAAGAAAATTGCCTTTTCCCACCACTGAATCTTTACTCGATCATTTCAGTGTAGTTAAGAACAATAAGTGAACTATTGCAGCATAAAAAAAAATTCGCTTAAACTTCAATGCGAAAAAACGAAGTTTCTAGAATTAAAAATACGGCAATGATTTTTCAAGCATGAATGATTAAAAGGTCCCGTGGCTCAGACGGTGGAGGGTGAAAACAGGAATCTCCAGGCTCCGGGTTCGATACTGATCCTCGCCAACAATGCGCATGCGTGGCAAAAGTCTGTTAAATGTGCGACAAATCCTTTGGGAGCTGACGGTAATAGTGGCGATCCAACCCAGCAAAAAGAACTTCTCTAGCGCAAACGAAAAGGCTTGCTGTACTGTTGATACAACCATCCGGCTACTCTGATCGATTTCGTCAACAAGTTAGGTGTTCATTTGTTGTTTAAAACTCATGAAATTTCATTGCAAATGCACGGTATTCACCTTTCTTTGAAGATTTTGACTCCACCACCAAATCAGAACGTTGCTTCTGTTTCTCTCTTGGACGGAAATTTTATGCTGAACAAGAAGAAAAACAGAGGCAACCTAAATCGTGTTGTAATCACAAAGAGCGTTTGCAGAAATGCGTTCGAGAATGGACATGGATGCCCAGACATCCAGTAAAGTACAGCAGAGGCAGCCTACGTCGAGAAGGAAGATTTGAAGCACTAGTGGTGCGATTTTATTAAGGAGAAAGCTCACAGAAAGGCATTGGAATGTACGCGGCCAAGGTGTTGCGGCCATTCATTTGATAAAAATAATTTCCTTATCGCTGAATTAAATTTCTATCATAAACAGAAATTCAAAGTGAGAAAAGGTAGATGCTAAAGGATATAAAGTTTGAGTTTAAGAAATTCACAACGTAGATCAAGTAAATCAATACGCTGCACGCACCTGCATCTTCCATCTTTGAAAATATTGATACTGTTTTACTTTGACGTAAAAAATTTCACTTTGTCGCTTCAACAACTGAAAATGAAAATCTTCAAGCATTGAAGAAGCTCAAAATATTCAGAATGAAACAAATTAAACACTCAATTTCCCGCCCATTTTTACATTCTAGACATGTCAGCCACTCAGCTTAAACCTGATTTAGAATGGGCCGCACAATACAATCACCGATAACCAAAGCAATTCCGAGCAGTGCAAATTGAGCATTGCTACGGAGGGGAACCAAAAAGGTATGGCAGCATTGACGGAGCCGTTAAATCACATTGGTCTACACTCGCTTGAACAATGCACCGGTCGTTGGATGGAAGTATCGGCTTTATAGAGGGATTCAATAATTGATACTGTTTCAGATATTTTGCGATAATCTGATGCTCAGAAAGAAGGGAATCAAATGATGGTCTGAACGAGATGAGTTTCACGAAGATAAAAACACACCAATTTTCGGAACGCCAAATTCTGGTACTCTTTCCATGCAGAAAAGATTTTCCTTTTGACATTGTTGCTATTGAAGGCGATTGCACTTTCAATCAAAGACCTCTTCCGTTTTCGAGCATTTTTGTACTCAGCCAAGGCCACCAATGCGCGCTTCATCTTCCCTGTAACGCAACGATCACAAAATGAAGACCTGCTCAATTCATATTCGATGAAGGGCGAAAAAAGCCCAACACTGCACAAAAGTGTAATCTTCATCCTTTTTCTCTGGAAAAGTTGCGATTTACCTTGGTTAAGAACTGTCGTCACTTCATCCAGCCTATGATTCTCTTCAGACCGCCTATGTTTTGATAATGCTGTGAAGCTTCTCCAAGCATCGAAAACCTGTCAAAAAAGTATATTCATCCGAAAATTAATTTCCATGTGAGAATAGGCAACAAATAAAAGTTGATCACAACTGCTTCTATAATTTCCTTTACAAATATTTATTAGGGTTGTCTGAACAGTTTATAGATTGATATGATATCGATTTATAGACATATGCTCCTATCAAATTATAGACATACAAAATGTACAGAATTACAAGATGATGACACATACACAAGCACACGCACATACACACACACACACACACACACACACACACACACACACACACACACACACACACACACACACACACACACACACATACACACACACACACACACACACACACACACACACACACATACACACACACACGCACACACACGCACACACACGCACACACACGCGCGCACACGCACACACACAAAAACACATACACACACACCAGGGCAGCTTGGACCCCGATAAGAGTCAAACGAGAACGCTTTTGACTTCATTTGGAATACATTTCCACAGCAACCTTCCTATCTTACATTACGAAAGAAATTTTCAACACATTGGTAAGAACTGAGGACCTACCGCAGCCAATCTCTTCAATGATGAGAAACTTTCAGCCATTTGATTCTTGCGTCGTTCGTTTTTGGCATCGACTGCACTCTCATGCCATCTTTCAAATGCCCGACTAGAAGGTTCCGGAAATTATCAAGAAATAAAAAATGCACAACATTTTTCAATCAACATCAAGAAGTTAAAGACGAAATCAATTACATGCTACAGTTTCATCCAAAGTAGAAGACAAAGAGGCCATCTCGTCGCTACTTCAATTGACACTTACAATTTCAACACTGGTGCAAGAAAGATCTAAAAAGCACCTTCTTTGATTTTGTTGTTCGGGGTTGCAATATAGGACATACCACAAATGGCTTTGTTAGTAGCCGTATTTGAATAAAGAGAGGCAATGAAGAAAGAAACTTGAAACTTATTTTCAGCTTTAGCGAAGTTTCTTTGCATTAGTCGTACAAAATTAATGATACAAAATCACATTTCATCATTGGTTATAGACAACTGAGAAGATTATACAGAGCAAGATAGAAGCGAATGGGGATACGCTGAATGAACGAGCAATCAAACTGTTGTTTTCTTGAGTTCAATTTTCATTAAAATCCCACCCACTCTGAACTAGCGGGTCTAAGGGATAATTTACTCAACAGCAATGACCGATTGGTCGAAGAGAGAACCTTTAACCCTGGATGATAATAATGATAATAATAATGATATACGAATTTGTATACAGGAATAACCTATCAGCATGTCAAGCATGCTGTTATCATTAGGGTCCTGTGTTAAAGCTAAAAAAAAGTAAGCGAAGTAAAAATTAATCTAATTACAAATTTAAATACAAGTATATAAATCATCCAGATATGATCCAAATAAAACCCTAGAGTCTAATTGTCTTGTTAAAATAGGAAGTTTGTTAAAAACATTTGCCACAGACACACTAAAGCTTTTTCGGCCAAATGATGCATAGAACATATGAATAGAAAATGAGACTCGTGAACACCTAAAAGCAACTCACCTCAATGATAAGTGATTGTGGAAATCAACTCGCTTGCTAACTTCTTTATTGATTCCTCGTCTTTGTTGCAAATAGACCTTGAGGAAAAACGAGAAACGGTCCATTCTATGCGGTAAGAGTTCCTTTAGAAATGACTCGTTCTTTGAGACCTGTTTAGTTGACGAGTTCCATTTGAATCTTACTTTCAATCAACTTTTAGTGATTGAGTAGGAATATGTTTCTTAAGGGCAGTAGCAGTACATAATGTTCAGAAGAAAGAAGGAATGTCGTCAAAATAATAAAGAGGAACAGATTATTAGGAAAAATAACAGCAGATAACAGACAAGGATAGTGAAAGATGAAGAATGATGTAAAGCATGGAATATCAAGAACGTCAGAGACACATTCTTGTTGAATACCGTAAAAAATAGACCCCGAGAAGTGGATACAGTTAATGACCAATTAGATTTTAAACCGACAATAACTAAAGGAGAAAGCTCGTTATTTCTGACCAGCTATATCAGAAGATGTATTTGCAACATTTTCGCAAGGCTTTGAAGTGACACTAATACTACCCGGCAAGTAAAAGAGGCATGAATATGGCGGATGTACCAGGGTTAAACATCGCAAGTATGGACATAAAAGATTTATGTAAATTTCTCTTGCACGGGAATCCAGAATTGAATTCAGTTGAGAATAGAATGATCACTGAGGCGAGACAACATCCCTCATTGAACGGTCCAAGAGATTTAGATGATAACTTCTTTTGAGCAATCTAAAGCAGCGTCCTCCCACATTTTTCTTTCGCTTCTGCGTTTCTGTTTCTGTCTCTTCGTATTTTTTCTCTTCGTAATTATCTTTGTAACTATGATCAATATTGCTATGTACTTCATTGCTTTTTGTGAATTGTCTACAGGGTTTGCAAGTCCCATCTGCAGTGGGAGCTTGGCAACTTCGGGCCTTCTCCCGCTTTGGATGGGACTCGTAATGCATCTTGGTTGTGGTAGCTTTTCACTTGATAAACAAAAACGCATCATATGAAAACAATTGCAAGCAACATAGAGAATCCATTCATATGTTAGATGAGACAACCGAACTATGAGAAGCTTCAAGCAGAGAAGAAGAAAAGTAAGGAGACTAAAAATTGGAGTTATGTTTGCGATGGCTTTGATGATATTTCTAGAATCTGTCTTGCCTTTCTAGATCAACTGGGAAATGGTAAAGCATTTAAAGCGACGAAAAAACCCCGAAGAGGACAGGGTCTGTCAAATGGAGCCGTGCTTTCCAAAGTCAATTGCAGTTCAAGTGCACCTACTTGCATTGCATGCATAGCTTTTGACATCAGGATCCTATTTTGATGGGAGGCAGCCAAATTGAACCTTTTTCTCTTTAAACGCTTCAAGGCCGTGTACTGAAACGTGAAAAATGTACATTCATAACAACTGATAATAATGATTTTTCTGATTACGCATCATTACAACCACGCTCGTAACAGATCTGCTTCACACTATTAGGTGGAAATGAGGGAGGAGTCTTCTATATTTTCAATGCAAGGCAATATCAGACTTAACTGATAGTTTCCTATAGCTTTTCAACCAGAACTACTGTCATATCAGATTGGATAGCCTTACAAATTTATCAATTAAAGATAAAAATAGCAGACATAAAAATCAATCGAAATATTAACATTAGTTGTTGATTGCTAAGTTGATTGGGCGATTGTTTAATTACTTGGTTGGTAGTTAGTTAATTGGCAAGTTGACTGGGTGATTGGTTAGTTGATTGGATCTTTGTCTAATTGATTGTTTTGTTAATTGGGTGATTGCTTTATTGATGGCATCATTGCTTAGTTGATTGGCTGGTTGAGTGGATGATGGTTAGGTCAATTCGGTGAACGGTTAGTTGATTGGGCGATTGATTGGGCGATTGTTTGGTTGATAACTACCCTTATTATAATCATTATTATTGCCATTAATTGGTTAGTTCGTCCACTCGTCCATTGGCTTGCATGCTATTTTGATCTTTGCTTGGTCGTCGATAACCTCATACACAAAAGAACCCAACACATTTGTAAAAGAAAAAGCCTATCTTGGAAAGATCGAGGACTAAAACTCTACCTATCTACCAAGGTATATTCCCTGTAGACAGCGTACCTTCTTCCAGTTAAATAAGCTAAGCTTCAATTTCTTGCTGACATCATGAGAAACAGCGACAGCTTCTTGCTTCCTCCTAAAAATGAACAAATAGGAGATTATGGGAAGCGATTATGGATTATGGTATTTAGAGATTAAGGTAAGAGGGTAAGAGGGTAAGAGGGTAAGAGATTATGGTATTTACCAACTGTAAATAATGATATGATACGATCAGCGAAAGACGCCAGAAGTTTGACTAGCTTTTAAGCAATAACCAACTTGTAATCGCACATTTCTTTGCTTCATAAGAAATATTTTACTGATTCAGAGCTTCATATTATCTGTACGTCACAAATTAAAAGTACTGCGTTGAAAAAAGCCAGCAATGAAGAAGTAATTGAAGCTAATTGCCTGAAAATCGTCACAGCATTAGATGCATGGTATGAAGAAGGAAAGAAGCGCGACAGGTCTTTAAAAGCAATCGTATTCATTGCTTCTTATAAACTATTCGAAGATTCACAAACCGTTTGTTTTCCTCTTGAGCATGCAACTTCAGAAGCTTGAAATATTTCTTTTTGAAAGCCATTTCGAGGTGTGCGTCAGCTAAGATCTAAAAAGGAAAGAGAATAATGATGGAATACAACATTTCTTATTCAACCACTGTATCCCAACCTCTGCCACGTTGTTGCCAGCGCAACTCACGATTCGATACGTTCCTTTGGGGTATGCGCAGGGTTGAATTGCTGGTAGACGCAGGGAGGAGCTTCCTTAAATAGGTCTTCGAGCTCTGCAAGGTGAGCGGACGTGTTGCTTTCTTGACCGATGGGGCTGCCATCATGTCCGAATTGATAACCACCGGCTACCGAAGCAACTGCTCAAGCTAGCAAACGGCAGAAGACCAATCAATTTCCCAACAAGGGCTACAAAGACGCATTCAGGGGCTCTGTATCACGGTGCCTAGAACGGGGGGATGTGTTGCTCCAGTGTCCGCGATATAAAAAAGGCTAGGTCAATGGGCGTGACGGCAAAGCAGAGAAAGAAGGTCGGAGGAAGTAGAACGGCGTATGAGTGAAAATAGGGGGGTGGGGGGGGGGGGGTGGGGGGTCTTGTGTACATCAATCGCGATGGGTTGGCCCTTGGGATATCTATCTAATACGATCAAGATTCTAAACGAGACAAAGCTAAAGTAGAATTGAAAACAATGACTTTTGCGAATCACCTCCCCTTAAATTGACCCCCAGGGGAGGCAACGATGGCTATCGTAAATAACTTCTTAACTGAAAAAGGAGTAGCAATTAGAGGAAAGGAGGGCGTGGCAAATGGAGTCTATTTAAACTCTCAAAGCATGGAGGTTTAGGAACTAGGAAAGAAAGGCGAAGGGAGGCTGTTCAAGCGCAAAAAGTTGTACGCATGAAAAAAGAAGAGGTGTAAATTGTGTGCAACGTAGGAAGCAAGACAGAAAATGGATGTCTGGAAGTAGAAGACCTGCTTCGTTGATCATTTCCCAGTAATTACCAACCAGATGAAGACTTAAGAGCACCTTTTTGTATGCGATACGCTACTAAAAATCAGTGCTGAAAAATACTCAAGTTCTGCCTGGAAATCACCAAGGTACGAAAAAACAAACAGAAAAGATCATTGAAATAAACCTAAAAAATGCACCAGGAGTTAACGAGGAAAATTCTCCAACTATTTGTTGCCAAAAGTGTTTGTGGCTAGGATTTGGAATGAAAGAACGTAAATAAGATGGAAGAATTCGCTCAACCTCTCCTCCTTTTTGGTGCAGTATGCTTCTCGTCGCTACCCGCCACCTTGCCAATATCCTTCTCTTTGAAATTTCTTCATGGTGCAAAACGGCCTGGAAAGAATGGAGTACGGGTTGATTTTGACACACATCCGAATCCTTTGAGACATGGTAAGTAGATGTCTATAGCTACATATTGAAACTCTGATGCGCTTACAATCTCTTAGTGGTGCCGTGGTGTAGCGGTCAGGTGCGCGGATTCATAACGCAGGGGTTTTGAGTTGGAGTGCTACAGTTGTCGCAACAAAAAACACAATTGGTGAGGAAGGCAACAGGAAACCACTTCATAAAGTCCACTTCCCTAAAAACGCTCAGGTCCTCGTATCTGGATTCTGGTAAGCTCGAAATCGAGTATGCCAAACGCTATTAGTAAGGAAGGCAATGGGAAACCACCTCATAAAGTCCACTTCTCTAGAAAAAACCCCGAGTATTGTCTTCGGTATCTGCTAAGCTCGAAATCGAGTATACAACGCAGTTTATCATCTTCAAAGAAAAATAGTTTGCATCTAGATATGGCAAACAAATAAAGCTTTGATTAAAAGTTTTCAGCTATACTTCAATGATCCTTTCATTTGAAATTTTCAGCGGATTTTGTTGCGGTGAAAGACGGAACGTTGTTCAGAGAGTATCTGTCTATCATCGTTCATCGAAGTACAGCAAAGAAATATACTTTTTTAGATCTCTAAAAAGACAGAAAAGATTATTTACCATCATCTCTTGCAACCTGAACTCCTGGTTCACTCTGCTGCTTTTTAGCCAGGTGTAAAAACACTTCGCTTGCATAAGTTCTCTAGAAAAGGCAGGCAAGATGACTAGCTATCAAAGTTGATTAAACAACGCCATTTCGATGAAATGATTAGTCAGTATCAGAAATATTGCCGGAGTTAGACAGGTCCTTATATTCTGGACAGCATAGCTCACAAATGAGATTCATTTTTGAGGGACGATTTTGCAAGACACTACAGAGAAAAGTGTTCCTCCTTATCAAAATATTTAACGCATCCGATTGAAAGGATAAGATTTTGGAGCAAAAAAGTAGGATGAAACCCCATTGCGAATTAGAATGAGCTCCACGATTAATTAATTCAAAATGAAAGTGAAGGAATGCCTGTACAATTAGCACCCTTTCCAAAGCACGATCCTTAGGTAAAACAGTAAATCCGAATCATTTTACTTATTTCCTTACAATTGATACTTTAATGCCCTTTTTCTTTCCGTTAAATCCAATTGGTGCCATGGCGTAGTGGTTAAGCATGCAGACTCACAACACAGGGGTCGTCAGTTCGATTCCTCCATGTGTCACTTTTAGAAACGCCTTTGGTGATGAAGGCAACGGGAGACCACTTAATGAAATCCACATCCCCAGAAAAAACTCAGAGCCCTGTCTCTGGTTTCTGCTACGCTCGAAATCGAGTATGCAATGCAGGATACTTATAGTTATACTTAAACATATATCCATATTGAAAGCTATTGAGGATGAAAACTCAGAGCCCTGTCTCTGGTTTCTGCTACGCTCGAAATCGAGTATGCAACGCAGGATACTTATAGTTATACTTAATCATATATCCATATTGAAAGCTATTGAGGATGAAAACTCAGAGCCCTGTCTCTGGTTTCTGCTACGCTCGAAATCGAGTATGCAACGCAACCGTGATGCCGTGTTGCAGTGGCTAACAGTACAGACTCGCAGCACAGGGACCATGAGTTCGAATCCAGCAAGTAGCACGATAAAAACACCAATGGTAGGGAAGAAACCACCTCTACTGAAAATCCACTTTACTAGGAAAATCTCAGAGGACTGCCTCTCGCTTTTGCTAAGCTCTGAATCAAGAAAGCAGTGCAGTTTTTATGAGAGATATCATGGTGATGGTGATGATGATGGTGATGGTGATGATGATGATGATGATGATGATGATGATGACGAAGATGATGATGATGGTGATGATGATTATGATGATGATGACGATGATGATGATGATGGTGATGATTATGATTATGATTATGATTATGATTATGATTATGATGATGATGATTTTGAATCCAGCAAGTAGCATGATAAAAATACCATCGAATATGCGACGCAGTTTTTTTAATCAAATTTGGTAACGGACGACTTTGCGTGAAAATGTAATTACTAATCCACCTCGACATACAGACACATGTAGGCACAACCAGATTCTCTATCTTGTTCATGTCAAATATCACTCATCATCTCCACTTTCCATAACTCTGCCCCAGCTACATCTGTGCCATTTGCCGACGGGACTGCCACTGGCGGGTTGGGTTGTACAGCCACTCTCGCAAGTGCAGATGGGCAATACTAGAGCTACTCCATCGCCTCGTGCAGGCGGAAGGACGACGACGAAAGCCGACGAAAGCCGACGAAAGCCGACCCCAACTGTTATCATCTACACCTCAAAGGGATTGAGATGCGACGTCGGTAAGGACTGGGTTTCCTCATTTGAACAACAAATGCAAAGCAAATCAGAAAAATATAAAAAACAGTAACTTCATGTTGCTTTAGATATTCACCTGTTAAAGGAATCTGCAGCAAACTTTTGCTCGTTTTTGGTTACCCGAAATTCTTTATACAAATACAGTCGTCTGAAGTATCTAAGGAAAGGAATTGGCAGTTAAAGGAGAATAAGCTATAATACCATATGTATCGAATGGAATAATCAATATATGAAAGAATGAATAAAGTCATAGTTGAATAGATGACTCAATGAATTCACAACTTTTTCAAGAAGCAAATAAATAGGAAGATGGATTGATAAAGGAATAAATGTTTTGATTGATAAATGAATGAATAAATAGATGGATTGGTAGATAGATAATTAGCCGACTGATGAATGGATAAGGAATTTTTTAAAATGTGCTCATAAAGCCATTATCACACAGAATACAAAGGCGTCACAGGGAGCATGGAACTACATAACAACCCTCTGGCATTTAACAATGGACTTGACGTCAGTTTCAAAATGGGTGTCAGGATAAGTAATGAATAGTTGACTAGCTGAATGAAAGAATGAATGAATTTAAGAATGAATAAAGACAAAAGAGCAGCCACAGTAAAACTTGAAAAACAAGTGAAAAAGAAAATAATACAATGATAGCACTGTTGATTCAGGATGGCAGGACGACGCCAGATTAGATTTAAGAAGAAGATGTGAAAATTTTTCCATAGAATGCAACAAAAACAATTAAAACTTCAGGCGATTTCAGAAGGCACGAAGGAAGCTGACCTCAAATGCAGCAAACTTAGATCAGATGTACATTACACGCTTCTTGAAATCAGATATACACATTAAGGAACCCAGTCATTTCGAAAAGAATATTCAGTCTACAACTGATAAAATACCTTGTAATATTCCGCACATAAAATACATCATCAACACTCATACACGAAAGTACTTGCTAATTGAGGCTAACTTGAGCAATGGATGGCGATGGTACAGTGCAATGGGACAGTGAGACCGCAGGCTGATAAGACAATGCTAGGGGGTAATCTGATTTTGATAATCGCTACGAATTCGATGTTTGCGCATACTTTGGCAAAGCTCTTTTTTGAAAGTGGTGGTCAGCAACTGCGTACGTCTTCTTCCTTGATCTTCGCCAAACTATGTATTTACACCAGTTTTTCAAACACTTCTGCAATAAATGCTTCCTGGAAAAAACAAGGCAAGACAATGCCTTTTACAGTCAGCAGACAAAAAGGTAATCAAATAGTGAATGCCTAAAGGCAACTAAGGCGAGTTTGCTTCTCAGAGCGAGGCAAGTAGACAGAATCAAAGCAGTTCTATTTGATTCGGCTAGGAATTTCGAAGAGATTTAGAAGCACCCTTCCATGAAACGTGCAAAGCATGGAATTTGAAAAATCGTCGATGCTAAATCTTGCCACGATTTTTTCACATTCGATATAAAATTTTGCAAAGGCAAGCTATTCATTGCACTGCGAACAATCTACCTGACTACGCTATAAGGATGATGCCACGGAGGGCAAGATACCGTGACGACTCCGCAGCCATTGACACAGAGAACACGTAATTGAACAAAAATTAAATATACTTTTCTGTTACAGGAAATACATATAAATTACAAATAAATACCTACGTTTGTTTCATATTGCATTTGGGCTGACTTAGGGCAATCAGATCTACTTATTTCCACGAGTGAGGTGATCAAGCGAATCAGCGAAACAAAAGTTCATCGCAAGCAAGAAGAGCTACGACCAAACTTTCGCCGATCTTGGCTATACAGCGCTCGGCAGTTCTCTGTCGAGGCGACTGAGGCCTCGTCCTGGTGACGGATAATTCCGAAAACGCGATAATTTTCATCCGTTCTCACCTACTGTACACACTTAGCCGGCGTTTTCGCTGCCCGAAAACGCAACTTTTTGAAAACGCTCTCCAGAGTGGAACTTTTTGGAACCGCCGTTTTCATGTTCTCGTGTGGAAGGCGAAAACGGAAGTTTTTGAAAACGCTGACGTCTCAATTACTCAATTTAACAAAGTAATTCCTCTGATGGTATCACTTTTGTCAAGTCTGATTGCTTGCTTGCAGCTAAAAATTCCATTATTTAATCTTCGAAATATCTTCCCCGACCCCATCGATTTAGGCCATACAATCGAAGAAGATTCTGGATAAGGCCAGGACGTACAAGTGCATGGTGGGACAACTTTATTGATGAAAAGTTATTGTAGAAGAGTGGCGTAAGAAAGCGAAAATTTGAGGATGCCCAGGGTTTTACTCTTGAATCTGGCTGAACTCCTTTGTCCGCACATTGAAGGGAAGCAGACAGTTATGAGATCACCCGCTCATGTTGTGAAAAATGTGGCATGCACTCTTTACTACCTGAGTGACGAAGGAAGACTGCGTAAAACTGCCAACGCATTTGGTTTGTCCCGCCAGTGTGTATCAAAAATTGTAACAGAAGTATGTACAGCGATTACTGCCTTCTTATGATTACTGCCAAAGAGTTTACGCATGCTCATAACCGAATTTCGGGCGTTTTCATTTGGTTTCGCGTTTCCGTGTAGACGGGGCCTGAATGAGCACCTATTCTCAAAACAATTGGTCCAACGCTCTCAATATTCATTTGACTTTCAAGGAACTATCTTAATGCCTCTAAAACTCTCCAAGCCGCCATATCCGTCACCCTTTTCACTGTTTCTTCAATTCTCCTGAGTTAGTAGCGATTTCTTTTATTTTCAGACAAATTCCAGCTTCTCGTGGGATCATCTTCCTTTCTTCAACCGGAGGATCTAAATACAATCTCGCCCGAGCATATTTGCAAGATAACTAACTGATCGCTTTCATTTTATCGCTCTTTCGCTAGATCCTGCTTCAATGTTCATCATTATGCATAGTTATCTTGCCTGGACGAGAGCTTCTCTAAACTTTCCAACAGCGAATTCTCCCTAATTCAAGGGACTATGCATCACAGTTGTAGAATGACACCTTTTCAGACGCAGCACTTGTACATTTTAAAAACATTTTCCTGAAAGACAACTTCTCTGGTAGCTGTTCATTTGGTATCATTGGTTTTCTTTAATGGCAACTGTGGAGTGAGGAATCTTTAAAGCCCGCAAGGCATTTCTTTACATGCCGTCTAAAAATTTACCCTACCGACGATTCCCGGCTGAACAAATACTATGTCACGCTCAAAGAAATTTGTGAGGTGTTCTCTAGCAATTATCAGCAACTATAAAAAGATAAAACAGACAAGGTGTTATTCTTAAGCTGACTAGTTTTATCTCCATGCACTTAGTTGAAGCATTTAGATCAGACTGAATCACCTGTGAAATGATCTTGCAATCTTGGTAAGCGGATACATCTTCAGTTCCTCAGAATGCTCACACCGCATAAGCCAACGACTCCACGGTCTCGAAATAAGCTAGAATGCAAAGAAATAACGAATGGTGATGCAGAGTATGGAATTCTAATTTACGTGTGCAAATTGAAATTTCGCGTACTGTCGGTGGAACACGAAATGAGGTGGCATTCCCTCTCAACCGAGCTGGACTCAACCATCATCGTATGGCCTCGGTTGTGAGGAAAAGCGCTGGTATGGGATGTTGGGGCTCTTAGGCAAGGAACAGTTCTGATGTCATGCTGCCGTTGGCAGTGAAAACGTGGAATCGATTCAGTCAGGTTCCCGTGAGAGGTAAATAATCACTTCTTTATTTTAGTAAGCTATGTTGGGGAATGGTAACGGTGGCCTAAACAAAGCCCCAACAAAGGAAGAAAGAAGAAAGCGAAAGGCTAAGACGAGAGAGAGATCAGATCAAGTTTATTGATCTTAGATTTGAAAGGTGCCAAGTTGCAAGATTCGGGAAGGCAAGAAGAAGGTAAGACGTTCCATAAATTACATGTTCTAGTAACTGTTAGACCGTACAACCCCACCCTACCCTACTCTACCCTACCCTACCCTACCCTACCCTACCCTACCCTACCCTACCCTACCCTCCCCTACCCTACCTTACCCTACCCTACCCTACCCTACCCTACCCTACCCTACCTTACCCTACCCTACCTTACCCTACCCTACCTTACCCTACCTTACCCTGTCGTTCCGTATCGTATAGTTCCCTACCCAAACCTACCCTGATGCACTCAAATCAATATTTGTTTCTACAGAAAAAGGTTTCCATTAATATACTTTTTTGGTCACACACAGTGCCATTGGTGAGAATAAATGCAGTTTGGTATTCAATCTGGCGATAAAACGAACCACAAATTTAGTGGGATGGTTTGGAACAAGATAAATTCAAAAGAAACATCGAGTGAAAAAATCCAACAAAAATTAAGGAAAAATTAAACGAAACATTACACGAAAAGGTAAAAGGAAAACAAAAGAAAAAAGGAAAAAGCAAACGTAGATCCAACGAGAAATGAAACTAAAAATCAAATAGAGGAATTTAAAGAAAATTTGAAAAAAAAGAAAAAAAGTTGGCGTATCTTGCTAGAAAATCTTGTTTTGAATTAATCCATGAGCAATGGTACAATGGCTAAGCCTACTTAACAAAAGTCGTTTGATAGTTAAAATACTATGCAGTAAAAGTTGAAAGATATAGTCAACTGACCACACGCTGTCGAAACAGCAAAGCCACGTCTAGTCTTTCGTTCTTCAGGTTTCTTTGTTTTGCATGGAATTGAAGAGCTTTGAAACATCGTGCCTTAAAATAGGAAGAAAGGGAAAATCGTGAAAATCAGCTGCTTATAAATGATGTAGAAAGCAATGTTACATTTTTCTGTGACAATATAAACCAATAAAAACCTCCTGCTGATGTGATGGTCGAAAAATAACAAAATAGTGAGCTTGGAAGTGTCATGCATAAATGGAAAAGCTCTCCTACGAGGAAGCTAAAACAAGTTTCCAGGTCTAAGAAAGGAACAAATATAGTCCAAAACGTTCTCATCACTTGGAAAAGTTATCTCAGGAATTGCACCAACACTTTTCTAAGCGTTGGAGCCACTTTCAGACTGGGCCACTGTTTCAGTAAAATGTCCTAAATGTATTGCTGCCTCCATTTCCGAATCAGGGGTTTGAAACTTCGTTAGCTCACAGAGCTTTGCCTTAATACAGGGGAACACAAAAAGTTACATGGAGATCAGCATGGATTGCAAGGGTCTCCTTCCAACAACATCTGTTCATGAGAAAGCAATGTAGCATAAGTTTTCCCAAAAGCAGAAACTTCCGAACTTCTATTTAAATAATGTCCAAATTTTCTCTTAAGGAGGCGAAAATATGGAATGGACTATCAGCTGCTGCAAAAAGGCGCCATCAGTAAAATCTTTGAAAGTAGCAATTCAAACATTTTGTTTCAGTTCTATGTTGTTGCTTTACCTTGCTTTGGAATGTCTCTTATTAATGAATATTTGTAACATAATTCTCATGTATCGCCATTTTGTTAAATTATTTTGTAGATGGACGGCCCCTTGTAAACCAGCACTGCAGAAAGGGTTACTGTCCTAGAATAACTGAAATTATCATTACTATAACGCAGAAAAAGGAAGCAATCTGAAGATCCTTCGCCGACACGCACCAGAGAGTGGAAGTAGGATAGGGTCGCAAGAAGAATATAAAACTACACCCAGATAAGAATAGAAAAAGTGTATAAGTGAGAGGTTGATACTGGCCGTTTGGACTTATCATTGCACGTCATCTTTCACGTTGCCAGAGAGAGAGAGAGGGGGGGGGGGGAGAGAGAGGACAGAATCCTTTTGCCCAAAAGACAAGGTGTCTTGTTTTCATTAATGACGATTAAAAAACTCCCAAATTTATTTATTTTATTCATTCACAATTTATTTAACGTAGGCAATAGCAATATAAAGGGAAATATACACAGCTAATATGCTAATTTACGCCAAATGATAAGTCAACCTGGCTTAGCCAATTATAGGAAAACGTTTGTCGTTGCATTAGGTTATGGAGTGTCCTTGGCTCAGCAGTAAGCAATGTCAACTTTCCGAATCACGTGTTGCCCGGTTTTGCATGTCATAGGATGCTTACGTGCTATGATGTGGGGTTTATCTGTATTGAATGGTTGATTTTCTTGACAGTTATTGCATTCCTAAAAGCGTTATCGTCTGTTACAGAGAAATCACTGACAAGATTGGTGATCACAAAAGATTCCGTGCCGGCAAAAAAAAAATATGAAGTTTTCGAAATCATAGTATACCTTTAGCTTATGATGGTGGTGTATCAATGCGTGAGATGATTTGTGTCTCATATCATGAGTACAATCAATATCTAATGCAAGTTAAGTAGGTTAATGTATGTATGTATGTATGTAGGTATGTATGTATGTATGTATGTATGTATGTATGTATGCATGTATGTATATATGTATGCATGTATGTATGTATGTATGTATGTATGTATGTATGTATGTATGTATGTATGTATGTTTGTATGTATGTATGTATGTATGTATGTATGTATGCATGCATGTATGTATACCTGAGAATTTTCCAAGAGTCAAGTGACAACTAAGAGAGAACATATTCAATGGTGGAACCAAGAGTGATTATTTCAGCCGTATAGAACAAGCACCAGTGCATGTTTCAATCATGAAGTGACGGAATACGATTGTGGCCATGCCTTCGGGTTATGGGGCATTCCGTGTGTGTAAGGATATTAATCAAATACGTTATAACGAAAGGGCTCATCAGTCGACCAATTCTGTTCCTCTGATCCATTTTGAAAAGGGCATTGGGTGGCCTCAAGAGGAACCCGTGTTGGCATGCAAAATGCCATTACCTTTTCGTATGTATCAACTGTTGAAAACTCAATACGAAAAAGTTTTCAAAGGATACAAAATTCCCATCGCATGAAATAGCTTCGCAAGATGAATTTTCGCGACATGAACTCAATTCGATCATGCAGTTCTATTATCTCCAATCGTCGTTGCAGTTGCAAATACCAAAAATCAATCGTTCTTTGTTTTAAATTTTCACAATATCTTCTGATTGCAAACGCTGCAAGGAGATAAAAAGAGTAGGGGTTACTTCTGCGATGCTTTGCACCCCAGGGACTGCACCCCATGCGTCGCATTATCTAAGGATAACATATTGAAGTGTTATGCTGGTTGCAACGAACTTCACTTGATCCTGGAAGTTTTCACACTGTCTTCGTGTCTAAACAATCTCAAATCAAGCCCAGAGCTAACAACGTCCGAGGAACGTTTTAGTGTGAAAAAGAGAGGGCCATCTCCTGTTCTTTGCCTGGCTTGATTTGGCTTTAACTTGATCCGATCAAAGACAGAAGTCTTTTTTTTCGTACATATGATTCTACCAAGTTGTCAAAGGTAGACATTTGGACACTGGGAAGCTTTCTGCGTATAGATATAAAAAGATCTAGAGCATTTTTAGAATAAAAAGAGGTAGAATTTGTGACAGGAAATGAGAAACTGCGAGCAAAAGAAACACGAAGACAAGCCTGTGTTACCTTTCACGTATCGCTTTTTTCTCCTGTAAACGACATAGGACACAAAGCGTGCCAAACATAGCTGCAACACTGACATATCACTGTGCTTGATTGCAACGGCCATTTTCCGATTCTCAACGTCAAGCTGAGCCTTGCGTAACTTCCATTTAGAGAACATCTAAAAATGCAACGAAAGAAAAGGAAGGTCAGCATCCAAGCACCGACGCATGAACGCTTCTTTGCACAAAGAGATCGACGGGAAAATTGGGAGAATCGAAAAATTGCTCGACATTGTAGGAAAGGAAGTGGAGCAACGTCGAAATAAAATCCCAGCAAGTTGTTGACCACGGGAAGCCGTCAAACTCGGAATCGAGCTGAATGCCGTAACTTTGATCGTCATTGCTAGAGATATATTTTTCGGTCAAGCTGATTTATCTAATCCAATAAAACTGGTGTGACATTGCATTTAGCACACAGTGTCACGACTACTGGTTCCTAAGTGGTCTTCCTGCTTGCGTGCGCTGCATACTCGATTTCGAGCGTAGCAGAAACCAGATACAGGGCTCTGAGTTTTTTTCCTAGGGAAGTAGACTTTATGAGGTGGCTTCCCGTTGCCTTCCTCACCAATGGCACTTTAAAAATGATACACGGAGGAATCGAACTGACAACCACTGTGTTGTGAGTCCGCATGCTGAACCACTACGTCAAGGCGCCACGCTAAGCACCTCCAATTGACCTGGTGGAAAGCCAAATGTCATCATCATTCTTACAATGTACCATCCAAAATAGCATCTAGTTTACACGTACAGTACACCGTGCATGTAAAATAATAATAATGATAATGATAAATAATAAACCGTTTGCTTGAAGTTGGTAACATAAATCTATAGCACACATCAAAGGGTGTGTACTAATTAATACCAACTGTTTACACAAAAATAACAAATTACAATATATCCAACTCTTTACATACAAGTCCATTTATGCAAGCTATGTACGAGACATTATTACTTTCCGAATGTACTCCATTCGCTCAGATGGCAGCCACTGAAATAAACGACAGGAAACTATTGCAAAGGTGCATTGAAAGTCTTACTTTTGATCTAAGATTGATTGCCCAGAAAGACAGCGCCTCCATCTCTAAAGCTCTCTCGTTTTCAGACAGTTGCAGCTGTGATTTCCATTTGTTGATTACTGACCTGAGAATTCAAAAACTGTTACATGATAACTGCTTCCTACCAGGGGCTCAATACTAAGGGTGTTACTCGACGGGACAAGTTGTCCCCGTCAAGGTGCAGAGCGGTTATCTGACAATTCGATCTGACAATCTGCAAAAAATCTTAAGGATGAAGCGAAATTACTTGAAATAGGTAGAATATTTGAATAAGTACAGCTTTCAATCTCTCCTTGCCCAATTCAACGACTATATCAAGACATATTCCCATACATGACAAATTATCTTCCCATTTGGTACACCAAAGCAGTCAATACCAAATCAATTAAATATTCAATTCTTCTATAAATGTAATATCACATACGAGTACTTTGTTGACTGTCAGACAGAAAAATGCAAAGTTTTCCGCTCATTGAAGCAATGTCAAGGACAAGTTTCATTGAGTTTATTTTGAGCTCAACCCTAGCAAACAATACCTTTGAGAATTCAAGTTGCGAAATCGGTCAGCTCTTTCTTTCAACTTCTTCTTTTTTTCTCTGCGGAGGAAATACCAGCGAAGACCCTCAACGCATCTTTTCAAAATCATGTTCTCATCTGCGAGAGATAACGAAGCCAGTAATGAGAGGAAGAAACCACCAAAGATGAGATCATGGATGTATGAAAATGCTTGGGATCGAAATGCTCATAATCAAGTCCAAGTCTTGCAATTTCAATTTGCTTTAATTCCAGCAAAAAGCAGTGTATCATTTCATGACTAATCCATCTAAAAATGTGCATAAAAATTGCGAGCTAGACTACTTGAAATACACTAAAAAAGAGCACGCGGATGATGCCAAGAGGAACAAAATACTACCCCGAACAGTACATGCAGTGCTAATGGGCGATTATCTACGTTGGGGCGAAGTCAAAAAAAGTTCTGTGAAATGTGACATCAGTCATAACCACTTAAATCACAATTTTGGAATATGATTCTTGCCAGTGCCTTTTTCTTGAGAATTATTACCAACCTGGCCGCATGTTTGAGCCTGGCCAATGAGATGGTGCCGAGATGCACATATTGGATTGTTGTTGTTTCTCTTTGTTTTACTCTAGATAATTGTTTAAAGGGATTATTAATGACGTTCGTAGCTAGAACCAAACGACTTTTGTCAATTTCTGCTACGGATGGTATAGAAAATTGTTAACTTATATCTTATTTTGTCAAGGTTAGAAAAAAACTTCCAAGATTTTCTCCCGAATCGCTACTACTACTCTGCAGGCTTCATCGATAAAGCTGATTCAGCGGCAAGGCTTCGAAGTGATCAAGTCTAGATCTTAATGACAGTTTGAGCCAGGAGGTGTAATCACATCAAGACAAAGGACCTGGACACTTCTTGATAAGAAAAAATCTTCTCGTTGTCATAAAAGATGCTACGGCGCCTTAAAAATGCACCGTGAAGTCAACCAGTGAGTAACAGAATATCCAATGCCCTCTCCACATCGTTGATTTAATTAATCAAGTAAAGAGACGTACTAAATTCAACTGCCAATAGCTTTTTATTTCCCATTTCTCTCTCGTTCTGTGTATACAGTTTCCAAGCCCTGAAACTGTTTTTCCAAAGTCTATACCTAAAAAAGAGAAATTTCATTCAGTCATGGAAATACTAACTGATGGATGATTGATTAACCACGTGATTGAATAAATAATGCCACGCATAGCATTCTATCGCCTTCAAGAATTTCCCCATTCTATGAATCAAACTTTTCCAGATTGCCTATAAATCAGTTGTTAGAATATATCAACAAATTGCCACATAGAATCTCTCCATTTTGCTTACCGCGATGCATCCAGACTCTCGATCTCGTCAAAATTACAAAATCTCGTACGACGGACTTTGAAAGGCAATGATGAGCTTTTAAGTAGAAGACAAGCAAGCCCTGAGAAATCGCGACCGAGAATACAAGATCATGGGACCAGCATTCAGTGAAATCTTCTGAAAGTTTGAACGGTGCACGAAACCTTTGAAAGAACTGCAGTGCCCATTGGTTGGAGATAATTTCCGTCTCCTTTTCACGAGCATTTCATTAAAAAACAGCCTTTGAAACAACAGACGCATGAAAGATAAAGAAAACCTTATTTTCCCTGCGAAAAAATCAATCCACTGGCTTGAACGAACGATTATTACATCTTTAATACTTCATAATTCAAGTAATGTATGCGTTCTTTCAGAATCAACGCCCTTTAATCGACCCCTGATATCACCAGTGAATGTCGAAAAAAACTGTGTTGCATACTAGATTTCGAGCGTAGCAGAAACCAAACACAGGGCTCTGAGTTTTTTTTTCTAGGGAGTGGATTTTCTGAGGTGGTTTCCCGTTGCTTTCCTCGCTAATAGCGATTTCATTGTGACACATGCAGGATTCGAACTCACAACTCCAGTGCTATGAGTCCGCATGCTTAACCACTTAACCACGTAGTATTCAACATACCTATTATGATACTCTGCACGGATGTTCAATTTCCAACCTTTTCTGGTTCTCCACCATGCATCCTCCAGAATGCAAAATGCATTCTTCATCAACTTTCTTTCATAGAACTTCCTACGATCGAAAAAACTTGATAAATTTTCGAATGACTTTCTCGAATTATGCATGTATCGCACAAAAACCAGAAGCTGCTACCATCCGTGCACTAAACTGAAAGAGAGTCTGCCTGCCTCGCTTTAGGCATCAATAGAACAGAGGAGGGCAATCAAATTAAAGAGAGCAGTAAAGGAAGGTCCTTACATTCTTAAAGGGAACTTCTTCTCAAATAGATTACAAAGTGTCCACTAACTGTGAAAACAAAAGAACACAGCGTATGAAGAGAGCAAATGAACTTTCCTATCGATTCAAACAGGTCATGTGGCTCTCACGTCAAAATTGCATAAAGATGAAAAATTATCTCGCTTATAGTAGCAGCGATTATCAATTTCGACTTTGGTCTAGCTTTCATTTCTCCCAAAGCCCTGCTGGTGGCTTATTAAGAATTCCATCTCGAGCTACCAATACCAGAACAATCAAGTATAAGTTATGCTTAATTGCCTTTTTCTTGCTATCTGTCTTTCCCTACCACTAAAACATTGCGCATTGGTCTTCGTCTGATAGGCACCGCAAGAACACTATCAAATAATCTACTATCTCTTATCCAGTCGTAAAAATGCAACCAACCAAACAATCACGATCCAGATAACGGATCAAGATCAAGCTAGGGCGTTCCCTGTAAGCGACGTGCAGGGAGATCATCGTGACCCTGCGGACAGTGGACTACGTCAAATAGAAGCAAGAGTGGGTACGGTTAAAGAAGCAAACTCAGTGGCGTAAGAAGAGGAGAGAAGAAAGAGCGACGATGAAAATTTTGGTCGGGATGCTTAAAGCGGGAACGATGACGGAACGCAGTAGAGAGGCAGTGGACATGATGGAGCGGTGGAAATGAATATCGTATAAATAAGCTTCTCTAATTGATAGGTGCAAAAACCAGCTCCCAAATTACGCAGCTAGGCCAAAGAAATCGGATAGGCATCCTTTATTTTACATTTATGTGCACTCAATCATAAAACTTGCAACTAAGGGGCATACTCAAATGATTTATGACAGCGCACGGCCTATGTGATGACATGCATAGCCAAAGACAGTGTCGAAAAGCAGTTTAATTTGGGTTCTGGTACATGAATAGTGCCTGAAGCTGAGAACACAGTTTGTTGGAAAAGACCACGTGAAGAGAAACTTTAACGAGTTCTATTGAGACAGAAATATAGAAGCCTTGACAAAGGGGACGTTTCTCGATGCATGATTTAAAATAATGAGTAGGAAAACTGTTCTCTAGTCGTAAAGCATTTAAAGTTACCTATGAAACTAATTCGCTGGAGAAGAAAACAAAACATTATCTCCAACTGGCTTTCAAAGACAAGAAATCATTCATTTTATCCTCAATTATAAATAAAACCAGAGTTTCATCACACCTGGCATCTTGTGGTGGAATTCTTCCAAAGCATTTTCGCATCCAAATAGCCAAGAATTTCCTTGCCAGAAACCTGAATGGATACAAAAATGACTGGTCAAAATATGCAAGATTTGGCATGACCAGAATTGCCAATGATTTTGACTAAAAATAGAGCATAGTTAAAATAGCGATCACAAGTGTTAGCTAGTAATATGCAGTTGATAGTTTGGATAAGAATGTTGATTTAATGGCATTGGGGATATCTGAAACTAATGCAAAGAAACAATCTACCTATAAAAATACATCAAAACATTGCCATTAGTGGGAAAATTAGCAAAGAAATTGAAAATCATCAATCATTCCTATACCCAACAAGAAGAAGATTCATGACATATATCATGATAATTTCAGATTCACAAATTGATGTTTTGCTTACAGATTTGACATTTGTCCTTCTGTTATGCATGTTATGGCAGGTCCTGTATGTTGTGCCATCAATGGGGGAATTCTTTAAAGTAATTTCACTACGTTCCCCAAATTTCTATCTGAAGGCACATTTCATACACAGAAACTTGAAGTACCTTGTTTTCAGTTCATTGATTCTACCACGCTTATGCCAGTCATAACCAGGCATCTTTCCACGTGACAATGCATTGGATGTAAGCGTTATTGCCTGACCTCTGTCTTTCACTGCCCCTTGAAACTCTCGTTCCTCTATTGGTTTCAAAGGTCTGCAGAAGATGGGACAAAACTGGTACAAACTAGCAAGCTGACAAAGTATGGCACTGAATCAACTGGAAAAGAGTCAAGTGCTCAATTGCATTGATTCCTTGACTCACAATGGTAAGTTACGCTCTGCAAATTGTAAACATTTAACATTCACCTCGTTATCAGAATGCTGTGCATTCACAAATCAGTGCTTTAATGTATCAGTTCATTCCGACAGTAAAAGGCAACCAACATGCGGTGATCTTTTCCTAACTTAGAAATTTCCATTTCAAAGCTATTTTCGAACATATTGATTTATGTAAGCATTTCTGCTTTAATGCATTGTATATAATGTTCATGTGTGCAGCATGAAGGATGACCAGTTGATAAGAAAAACTGGCTTGGTATAAGTGATGGCACTAGGAAAAGGGAACGGCCAAAACGTCAATGGCTAGATGACATCAAAGACTGGATGAACTTGATGTAGATCACGCAACTGGTACAAATGGAAGAAGACCAAAAGGCATGGCAAGACCTAACAAAATGCACTGTCGACACCAATGGATCAGACCTGGCCCATGGATATTAAGACAGTAAGTCATGTAATGCGTCCATGAGCCCTGGGGGTATATGACACATTATATTGTCAAGTTAGTGGATTGCAAATCAAATCAAATCAAATCAAATCATAACATTAGTATGAAAGAGTAAATGAAGGCACAAGATTACCCAAGACATATCTTGAAGTACAAATAGAGAGGAAAGGCTATCTATAAATTGTCCTGCATCTTGATCTGGATCATTACAAGAGCTTATCTGGACTGCCCTAATTTATCGGGAATTCAGAGAAAAAGGCATAGCATGAATAGAATACAATTACTTTGCATGTATAACACAAGAAAAGAGTTGCAAAAATATATATATTCACTGTAACTATACCTTGGTATCTTTGAAGGAACCATGGATGAAACTTGACCATGCCTTTCAATCAAGGGCTTTGCACCTGGAAATACATAACGCTCTAAAGAAACTTTTCCTCATTTGAAATTCCCTGACTAATAAGTATGGAAGGAAATAGTTGATTAAACCTATGTCAGCAGAATCTCCAACCTTAAAATTTGCTTTTCCTTTCAAACTTTTACAACAGAACTATAGAGCAGGTATGCTAGGAAAGACATATGACTAGATCATAATTACACTGTCCCTACCTTTAATCCTTGGATTGTATGTCCTGTCAGTTCTTTGGTCCCTATAAGGATTTTCACCTTGGATTTGGGACTTTGCTCCTCTTGAAGACTGGCGTTCATGCTGGTGGATTTTTTGAGGCTTTATTGACAGCAAATTAGAGTTGATTTCTTTCAGCAATGCTTGCTTTATCAGTTTGCTAGTTTCTTTTGAGCTGACATATTGTTTTGCTTTCTCTTTTGTCTGAGCCACTGACTTTAAATCAGGCAGACTTTGTTTACTTGCCATAATCTGTTGAGCAAATGACAACGTGCATTGCTGTTCCTGTGGACAGAAACACAGCCTTTTGATAAAGTTAAAGGCTAGGTAAATAACAAAAAAGATATCTTTGCTGAGTGAAATAAACGGCTATCCCATTACTGGTTCAAGGTGACTAATTCATGTCACACTACTAAGGATTTATCATTTGAAGGGCTTTTAATCAAGGATACATTTGGCTATAGGAGAAGTTGGAACCATGTCTAGTGCACATGTCTACTGCGTAAACAATCAGGGGTTTAAAGCACCTTTGTGCAGATATCTTTTCACCCCTTCTCTGTCTACCCAGCAGTAAATTGTTCCCATATGCAAAGCTGGGGGTACAGTTTGGCAAGGAAAGTAAACAGTGATTCTATGTTCTCTTTTCTTTTCTTTAGTGAGTTATGTTGCGGAAAGGCCATGGTGGCCTATACAAAGCCCCAACAAAGGAAGAAAGAAGGAAGCAAGAGGAGAGGGAGATGAGATCAAGTTTATTGATTTTAGATTTGAATGATGGCAAGCTGTAAGATTTTGGAAAGCAAGAAGAAGGTAAGATGTTCCATTAACAAAGTTGTGGTTCAAGATAGGGCCTCTCTAACAATAAGATCCACAATGCTCGTTCGGAGTATAGGAATCTATTCAATTTTACTAAATTTAGCTAAGAAAATGTGGCCTTCAGGGAAGGAATATGAAATTAAGAACAGCAAAGGGATATTTTGGCACTTGCAATAGGTCTAACCTCTTAAGGACTCAGAATCAATTAATTCAATATTTGAAGGACAAGAGGCTGGCTCAGTAGCATAGTTGGCTAAGTCAGGGCGTGCCTATTATCACAGTTTATTAACGAGATATTCGACTGGAGGCATTTGCCTGAGGATGTAAAGTTCTAAATCCATCTCTACGTGAATCCTAAACTTATTCATTTATACATGTACAAGATTCCTGATTTAAAGCGTGAAATCGATATCAAAATTAAACGAGTCTTCAAGCAAATTGAAGCTTTTAGTGTATCAAAAAGTGGAATTCTGTCAACATACATAATGCTTTGTATAGATACTGAAAATCCTTTCCCGCCATTTGCAACCCAACGTTCTAAAACTAACCCAATGAATTGAATTGGTCAGCCTCGGTATAGCATTGACCTTCCTCGTAATCGTTGACAATCGTTGAAGCAGACTCAAGCAAAGGGACAAGAATGTCTGGAATCACTTCACATGAAATAAAAAAAGCACTAAAAGGTAGCCACCATCATCTTATTTTCAAGCATTTTGACGTTTCTCATCATAGTAGATACATAGTGTTATAGTGTATGTTGAGTTAGTTGAGAGGAGACACAGAAAATACGCCTGTACTATAAGCCAACAATTCTCAATCTTCCTTTACGCCCTTGAGCCCGTCTAATTTATACCTTTAAGTTGTTTACGCCAAAGCACCCATGACGAAAGTCCCTTGGGTATGTAAATATAAAATATCAATTTGAAAGTATAACACAACACCTCCCTTTCTAAAGTTCATACGAAATTATTTGTTCATGTTTTCACGTGCCTTTAGTGAAGGTTTTATAATCCTCTTTGGTCTGCTCAGAATGTTCAAAGGGGGAGTTACTGGTCTTTCAGAAACTGACACTGGGCTTGACTGACTTTGTGTGGTTGCTGTTTTGACTGAAGGTGTTGAAGGTGGTAAGGGAGTGATCTGAACTCTATTGCGTTTCACTTCTGTGGTAGGTGTTGCTATGACATATTGTCTTGGACTTTGTGACTTTTCAACAACAATGCCAGGTTGAGCATGAGTCTTTATTTTCACTTCCTGTCCTGGGTATAATTGAGGTAATGGTTTAGCATGATGTCGTGCATTATAATAAGCTTGCTGCTTGTGCCGGTATGATCTTTCAGTCTCATTCAACTTGTCGAGATCTGGCCACTTTGGTTGAAGCTGTGTGTGGAAAACAGGAACTGTTGTTCTGAGCTTCCTTCCCATCAACAATTCTGCAGGCGAGAAACCATTCTGAAGTGGAGTTGATCTGTAAGCTAGCAATGCCTGATATTTGTCTTTTTCCTTCTTCAAAATTTTCTTAATTGTTTGCACTGACCTCTCTGCTTCACCATTTGACTGAGGATAATATGGACTAGATGGGCTGAGGTGAATGTCCCACTCTTTGGCAAAATGCATGAACTCACTGCTATCAAATGGAGGTCCATTATCTGATCTGATCTCCTCAGGTATCCCATGTCTAGCAAATACATCCTTCAATGTATTGATAACATCAGGTGCCCTTTTGCCTTTGTTCATACCTGCAACTTCAATGTATCTAGAATAATAATCTACAATTAATAGATAATCAGATGCCTTGGTATGAAAGAAATCAATACCCACAAGCTGCCAAGGTCTTTCAGGAAATCCTGTGGGGTTTAACGGTTCAGGGGTATTTGTTTTATACCCTGCACAAATTCTACAGGATTGAACCATATCTTGAATTTCTCGACTAATGCCTGGCCACCAAACTGATTGTCTAGCTCGGCTTCTACATTTCACTATACCTTGATGTCCTTGATGAATTTTATCTAAAACATCAAGTCGCATTGCAGATGGTATCAAAATCTGCACAGATTTCAATATGACGTTTTGAACCAAATTGAGTTCCCCCCTGAAATTCCAATAAGGTTTAAGAGAATCAGATATTTTATACTTCTCTGGCCATCCTTCTAGTATAAATTCTTTCAGTTTGAAACAGACAGGATCACTGCCCTGGGCCTGGATTATTTGCTGCAGCCTCACATCAGAAACTGGCAATGTCTCAATTATACTTGCTACATATTGGGTCATCTCATCATGGTCAATCAGGCTTTCTGCGGACTGCGCAATTGCTGACATACGTGACAACGTGTCTGATGTGTACATATGTTTGCCAGGAACATGAATCATTTTCTTTATTTGAAATCGCATGAGTCGCATTCTGTATCGCTGGATTCTTGGTGGAAGTTTTTCCAACATGTATGTTGTCAACAAGGGAATCAGTGGCTTGTGATCAGTTTCACCAATGATTTCTTTACCCAGGATGTAGTCACTTGAACGCTCACATGTCCAAGTGAAAGCAAGACATTCCTTCTCGATCTGACTGTATCGTGTCTCTGTAGGTGTAAGTGCTCTTGAAACGTATGACACTGGTTTCCAGTTTCCATCATCTTGTTTCTGAAGAACAACACCGCCAATGCCATAAGAAGATGCGTCTGAATTAATCTTTGTTTCCTTGTTTGGATCATAAAGAGCTAAAATAGGTGTGGATACAAGTGAATGCTTTACATTTAGAAAGGATTTGTCTTGTTTCGGGCCCCAGAACCACTGATTCTCTTTGCAAAGTAAGTCCCTCAATGGTTTTGTTTCATTTGCCAAATGACTTTGAAATTTACTGAGATGGTTGACCATCCCAAGAAAAGATCTCAATTCTTTTACATTTTTAGGTCTCTGCATGGAAATAATTGCATTTACTTTCGTAGGATCAGCCGTAATTCCATTTGGAGAAACTATGTGGCCTAAAACTTTCACAGTTTTCACATTAAATTCACACTTTTTTCTATTTAAGGTTATATTAGCATTAGCTAATTTGTTCAGGACAGCAGTTAGTCGCTTGTCATGCTGTTTTTGATCAGCACCATGGACAATTATGTCATCAATAAGTACTTCAACCCCTTCTAAACCTTCTAGTTTTGCACTCAAACATCTCTGGAATTGTTCACTGCCAGTGGAGATACCATATGGTAGACGGTTGAAACAGAAACGCCCCCAAGGAGTTAAAAATGTTGTCAACAAACGAGACTCATTAGATAATTTTCGTTGCCAAAATGCACTGTTAGCATCCATTTTGGAGAATATCTTTGACCCACCAAATTTGGCTAAGGTGTAATCCACAGAAGGCAAGGGGTGGACTTCTCTTAAGATATTTCCATTCAACTTAGTCAGATCAACGCATATGCGAACATCACCACTTGGTTTTGGAACAACAACCATTGGTGCACACCACTGAGTTGGTTCATGGACAGGAGAAATAACCCCCATCTCAAGCATTCTATCTATTTCTGCCTTTGTTTTCTTAAGAAGTGGTACTGGTACTTTTCTAGGTACAGTCAAAGCAAAAGGAGTAGGCTCATCTATTAACCGGATTCTGTATTCACCCTCTAGTTCTCCAAGACCTTTAAAAAGAGAAGGGTAACTTTTAATGATATTTTCGGTATACTGTTCATCATTTTCTTGGGGAATGGCTGTCAATTTTTCAACCTTTTGAATTAATTTTAGCTGAGAACTAGCCATTCTTCCTAGCAAAGGTGTTTGAAGACCTTTTACAACATAAATTTCTTCTTGTAGAGACCTGCTGTCTGTGCTTAAATTTCCTAGGAATTTTCCTGAACATTTGATTTTATAATTACATGGCCCTAATAATATTTTATTTGTTGGCTCCAATTTCAAACTTTGCTTTTCAGCAAGCCTTTCATAAAGTGAAAGAGGAATCACAGAGACATCTGCCCCTGAATCCAGTTTGAATTGCAGCTTATTTTGGTTCAAGCAAACCTCTGCCTGCCAAGGCAAATCACGAGGAGAACCACTTTTCATCACATTGATGTGCACTTCACCCAGAAATAGATTGCTATCATTATCAGCAGAATAAATTGGAAAGATCTCACCCGAGATTTCACGGACTCTTTTACTTCTGCAAGCCTTTTTCCAGTGTCCCGTTTTTCCACATGAATGGCATTGTGAATTTCGTGCCGGACAGTGAATTCTTTTATGGAGAGGACCGAAACATCTGTCACATTTCTTTGCATCTGGCTTCGTAGAAATTTGTTCTCTATAAGTTGCTCGTGATTGTTTTTCCCCTCTCATGGCTTTCTGCTGATTTGATCTCTGCCTTGCGTGCTTTACATCTTTCAGGACGTCAATTTCGGGCGATGTGAAAAGTGAATTGGTCATCAAGTGTTGTTGTTTGCGGACAACTTCCTTCTGGCGAACCAGGTTAACTGCCTTTGTCAGGGTCAAATCTGCCTCCAGTTGGAGTCGCTCGGATAAGGCTTTGTCCCTTATTCCAACCACAATCCTATCTCGGATTAATTCGTCGCGTAAAACGCCGAAGTTGCAGAATTCTGCAAGGGCATACAAATCAGTTATGAAGTTATCAACAGACTCACCTTCCGTTTGTACACGCATGTTGAAGCGAGCACGCTCGAATATCACGTTGCGTTTGATTATGAAGTGCTCCTCAAACTTACTCTTTACTGCGTTGTACTTTTTTTTGTCATCTGCACTCATTACAAATGATTGTAAAATATCGTCCGCTTCATCTCCCATGGAATAGATAAGCGTATTCACTTGACTTTCTTCGTCTTTCTTGTTCAGCTCTGACGCTAGTCTGAAGCGTTCAAATCTTCTGATCCACTTCGACCATTCTTCGGGCTTGAACGAGAACCTCTCTGGAGGTGTAACCTGAAATGTTGCCATTCGAGCTCACAGCCGCGGCGCCTGTAAGTCTTCGACCGTAGTCTTACGACCGCTCTTCCCCAACTGTAGCTTTCCAAGCTCACTTCCAGAATGTCGCTTTGAGGCTCGTTACACTTCTGTCACCATGTTGAGTTAGTTGAGAGGAGACACAGAAAATACGCCTGTACTATAAGCCAACAATTCTCAATCTTCCTTTACGCCCTTGAGCCCGTCTAATTTATACCTTTAAGTTGTTTACGCCAAAGCACCCATGACGAAAGTCCCTTGGGTATGTAAATATAAAATATCAATTTGAAAGTATAACACAACAGTGTAAAGATTGCATTTCGCCATCGACAGCTTTTCATACATATATAAATAAGAACACGTGAGTCCTGGAATTTATCCAAGGAAATAGCCCCCCTCCAGTCAAGGAAGTACCCCTTCTACTTCAGAATAAGAATCAAACAAATCAATGTGTGTGTTTGATCAGACAAACCCATCTGAAAGCACTTTCAAGGTGCTATGGTGACTAAGATTCACAACACTTATCACATGCTTCAAACTTGATCTTATCTCTCTATCCTCTTAGCTGCTCCCTTTATTCTTTCTTCCTTTGTTGGGGCTTTGTATAGGCCATCATGGCCTTTCCTCAACATAACCCACTAAAAAAAACATGCATCCTCTGTCATGTCATTCATGTATGGAAACCAATATCTGGCTCTGATCATTTGCTTTGTCTTCCCTTCTGCACAAGTGCTGGTTTTCAAGGGACCCACCCATAAAATAGAATCAAAATTGCAATCAAATGAACTAACAAAGATTAGCTAAATGTATTTAGCAGCATATTTACAATCTAAATATCCTGTAGTGACTCAGCTTTCTTGCCCTCATATTCTCTATCTACACAGCCATTACCATCTTGCTTAACTACACAATTCTATTCATTCCATCCATCGTTATTTCCTGTCCTACTTTCCATCAACTCATTACCTATTCATCTACTTGCGTCATTCACAACCAACTCTTCTGCTCCTATTCTAAATTGATGAGTTTGGTAGTTTTAGCTCTTTCTTATTTGCCTATATAAACATGTATTTCATTTTAATAAGTTAGTCGTTAGGCAGTCATTCAAGCACAACAGCGCTGATCGTCGTCTCTCTGACTCTATGTTCTCTGCACATTGAATAAGACTGCAAGGCAAGAATTGTCCATGTGGGTTGAATCGAACAGCAGCTTTTTAGCACCAGTTTCATGTGCACATCTTGAAACTGGTGATTCCTAAAATCCCATTAACATAAACTTTGATGACCAAAATCGTTCTCTTGAGAATAATAAAAGTATTCACTTCCTGGAAAAAATTATCCACCATTTGCATGGTTTCTCTGTAGCTCAATATCATGCTATGCAATTCAAATGTGATTGTTTTTATGTGCATCATGAGAAGTTAACCATTACTTAATGGTTATCTTTACGTTGGTTATCTTATGGTTATCTTAATGGTTACCATTAAATAGTTTTGAAATATGTTACAATACTGTAAGCCTTTCAAAAATTATATTAATGCTATTACCTGAGGATGCCAGGACTTTGGTAAGGAAAACAGATTTTTGCACTTAAAATGAGATTCCTGTGTTATTTTCAATGTGTGTGCATAATGTGCCAAAATTTTGTTCCTTCTGCCCTGCTAGCCAACATGAAATCGAAATTTTGTTTACAGAACTGTTAAATGGAGCAGATCTTAGTAAGCTTACCTCCAAGAAAGTCCGTAAGCAACTGGAAGAAAAATACGATGAAGATTTGACGAGCAGGTAGGCGTCTTGTTTTTGCTATCATCATGATTGTAACAAATTTGGTCCTATGAGTCATTCTGATTCAGTTGAATGAATTTTCAGTTTAGATGTTTTTTTTGTGTTCTACTTGGAATTCAATCCAGAACTGGAATGTTTTGAAAAACCACAGAAATTCACATTTCATTATAAAAGCAGTTAAGCCAATGTGATTTGCTGGTCTGCTTCAGGTTAACCTTCTTATTGGATCAACTTTGATGAGTGAAGAGTTCTCTCAGCCTTGGCAACAAAGGTTTTGTGTATATCAAAAGTAAATTTCAGTAATAGAATTAATCACACAGAACTAACCATGAGCTCAGCAAAGTTGAATGGCTCAGTGTGTGTCTTTCGTTTCTAAGTAGTTTTTAGGAATACATAATTTCATTTCCAATCTGATCCATGCTTTTGGGTTTGAATTTTCTTTGCAAGACTTGGGCATCTATTGATGAACAGGTTGCAATCAAGGGCAAATGCCTTTATGGCAATTGGTTGTAATTCAAATAACTAATAACTAAATTCTCTAGCTCTTTTATCTACAAAGTTTTTTCATGATGATTATTATTTTACCGTGAGTTTTTGTTTTCTAATCAAGCTGTTATCTTTCATCATCATCATCATCATCATCATCATCATCATCATCATCATTGTCACTTGATTTGAATCCCATTTTCCCATCAACTGGGGTGGCTGGATCGACTTCACTCTTGATGACACTACTCCCACCCCCTATGGCCATTTGATTCTGTTCGTAGCATCTTCCTTTTGAAGGTCAACTATCTTTGTCTCATCTTCCATTTTATTTTTCTACATTTTCTTTATAGTAATGTATTGGCCTTAGATTTGGCAAAGGAACTCTGAAATCCAGTAGCTAAAGTTGATTGAACTTAAAGGGTTGCTAACCAATTCCACTGCAATAGTTTGGCTCATTTGTTTTTAGGAAGAAGGAGATTGATGATATCTTGATGAAATTAATAAATGAAGCAAACACAAGTCATGAAGATGGGGAAAATTCTGATGAGGAGTCATCCAGTGAATCCGGAAATGATGATGAGAGCGATTCAGCTTCAAGTGAAGAAGAGGTACTTTGCTTTAATATCAGAAAAGAGGAAAGCATCAAAAGATTTTTAGAATTAGAATTGTTGAATTCAGGTTCTAGGTTTTTCTGCTTTCTTTGTTTCATTTTTCAGTTTATTCTTAGCCAACTATGTATAACTAGCTATATGGCAGCCTTGATGATAAATTTTGTATCATTCTGATAAGAAATAAATTAATCATAGGTCTCATTTGATTTTTTTATTTTTTTTGTATAAATATATCCAATATAAAATTTTACATTAACAAGTTACAAATCAACCCTCTACTATGCAATGCTACAAGGACCATACCAGGAGGACCAAAGTATCATGACTACCCCCTTGTTTTTAACATAGACATGAACATGAATATGAATATCAAATGCAACTAAAATCGGCTACTTGTATAGTACATATAAGATTTTGCAACAAAAGGGAAGCAAAAAGCTTGACGAAATGCTTAATGAGAGAGGAGACTTAAAGGCTATTATTTCTGATTCATTCAAAATTTTTGGAGGCGTGAATATATCATATTGTTGCTTGGAGAATTGTTGTGCTTGAATCACAAGATAATTGTTGATTGCCATCTAGGATGACTTGTAGCAAATCTTCATTTGAGAGACCTATTAAACCATGAGGCAACAACATTGCACTTGCACTGCTAAGAATATCCCATGTCTGCATCTTGTTTTGTGAGCAAAATATGATGATTTTTAATACAATGTTCCATCAGCTGTGGCAAGTCTTACTTGTGTCTCTCATCACATGTATTGCTCAGTGCGTGCTTCACTCTATTTTCTTGTTATGCAATCCAAAAGGCAATTCAATTTCAAGAAATTACACCGGTGCTGTGGCGTAGTGGTCATGCATGTGGACTCACAACTCCGGGGTTGTTCGATTCCTCTATGTTTCACTTTTAAAATGCCATTGGTGAGGCAGGCAACGGGAAACCACCTCATTAACTCCACTTCCCTTGAAAAACTCAGAGCCCTGTCTATGGTTTCTGCTACGCTCGAAATCGAGTATGCAATGCAGTTTAGTTTACACTGAAAATGTCAATAACTCAATGGTACTTTTCCCATGCAATGAACTGTAAAAATGTGGTTGTGTCAACCTAGTGACCCCAAATACATTGATAAGAATACTTCCTGCTCTGCATAAGACAGGCCACTTTTGAGGTCAAACACACTCAGTGATACTACACAGCCAACAGCTAACAGCCAACAGCCAACTTTAGCATTTACTATGGTTTCATAATCATTTTCTGCCAGGTTTTTTTTGTGGGTTATGTTGAGGAAAGGCTATGGTGGCCTATACAAAGCCCCAACAAAGGAAGAATGAAGAAAGCGAACAGCTAAGAAGAGAGAGAGATCAGATTAAGTTGTTGATCTTAGATTTGAAAGATGGCAGGTTGTAAGATTCAGGAAGGCAAGAAGAAGGCAAGAGGTTCCACGAATTGCATGTTCTTGGGATGAATGATGATTTGTGAGATAGAGTTCGTGAAGTAGGCAGTGAAAATTGGAAAGGGTGTGAATGAGTTGAGCTTCTGGTGGTCCTGCCACGCCTCAGAGAAACAGGAATAATCTTCCGGATCTCCTGACAACAACGTCCGTTAAAGTATCTGTAAAAGGTGGAAAAATCTCCAACTAAACGACGAAATAAGGTAAACAGAAAGCTAAAGAACGTGACTTAGGTACTACTCTTTACTTGCACGAAGAAAGTATCGGACAGGTCTATGAATTTTCTGATGCTCTATAAATTGAATTATCTCTCGATTTTTTTAGAAGCCAAAATCAAAGAGTCCAGTTGCAAAGAAAAGGCAAGCTTCGTCAAATGTAGTAAGGCGATATTTTTTATTTGGTTCTAGGATCTGGGCTGTGAAAACAACAGATTTTCATGTGATATTATCTGTAGCTTTTGCACTTCTATTGCTTTGAGTGTGATGAATGCGACAACATCAAATTTTTCATTTAATCTATTTTTGCTAACCATACGTAAGGTTTTATTGTGCAAGTAACATAAAGGGATGGCATGCTAAACTGCCATCTTCAACCAAGGTGGGAGTCCTGTTAAGGTTTTTAGTAGGTGTTTGTCATTCAGCTAAATAGATTGAAGATTATGTTTTTTGATATCACGAGGGTTGGGATTGTTTTCCATCTTGATGGAATCAGTTTAAGAGTGATTAATTAGGGTTCAGACCACAGAGGGTAAGTTGAAATGGTAGCAACAGCAAAACAGCTGCTTTGTCAGGTTTATGTCGCCACCTTCTTGTTGGCAACCATTATATCTTATGTAACTGATTCTTTTGTTTGTACCAAGTAGTTCAACACGTCATTGGATCCAAAATATAGGACGACTCACAAATATTGAATGTGGTCAGACATTCTTTGTTTCAATCTGTTTGTAATCAAATTTGATAAGAGAAGAGAAATCTTAGAAGTTTTGATCTTTAGCTTTTAGTTTAATCGACCTTCTGAACTTAGAAATATTTTGTCACTAGTAGGAAGTTGACCTTTACTTGGAAAGATAATTTACTGTCGGTTAAGGAGTCTTTACGAACTGGTCTTGCATCTATTGATATTTCTGTCTGATTTCTGACGTCATTTTGATGTACCCATGAATCGACAATGTTTTCCTTTAAACTGCACCTCTCTATTGAAGGTCAAGGTAGACAGAAAACGGCTTTCATCTTTATTTCAAAGTGAGCTCAACCAGACATACAGTTAGAATTATATATGTGTTTCAGAGAACAGCCCGAATTCTGAGCAGTATCGTCAAGCTAGCGATTGCTTACCAAAAAGCATCTCCATAAATAGGTTTATGAAGTCTCTGAAATCCATTAAGATCATTTTACCGCTGTCTGTTCTGTATTAGTTGTGTTCAAATCTCCTTTGGAAATCACGTCTTGAGCTGGTCCCAACGCTCAACGAACGGGAATGGTTTGCAAAAAGAAGGGCTTCTGGCCAGTGCTGAGTGAGTGAGTACGGTTCACGGATTAGCCGTATCAACCAGTTCTGCAAGTGACGAAGTTAGAGGAGCTTAGTGGAGAATCCAGAGAAGGAGACGAGTGTGTTATCTGAATGTGAATCTCTACGGAATAAAAGTGGGAAATAAGAGTTGTTTTTAGGCAACAAGGCTGTGTACACCACATCTTGAGATTCGTTTCATAAGTTGATAGAAATCAGGCTATGACTTGAAGTTTCCGACATTACTGTCGTAATCGATGGCTGAATTCAATTGCTTTAGGCTATCACAAAAAAAGATGTCATCAGCCGCTGCGCAATGGCCGTGGTAAAGATTCAGCTCCATAACTGACAATATTGACGAAACATCCTCACCCAATAATTTTTGGTTGCATTTTTTGCGAAGTAGCTTATTGCTGCCTCAATCCAAAATGGATCTGATTTTATTTCTCATGTTCGTTTTAATTGGTCATTTCATCGCCAGAGTTCAAAAAGCAAGGCAAAGAAGGTAAAGAAAGAGATAGCAAATGGAGAAGAGAAGCCGAAAAAGAAAACGGGTTCGTGGACTTTTCTTTCGAGGGTTTTTTTGCTGCAAAGCAAATGTCTTCGTATTTTTTTACATTCAAAAAACAAGTTGCGTAACAAACCACTTGCTACATTACAAGAATGCTACTTTGCTACTTTAGGATACCCTGGGGAGAAAAGTGGGAAAGTCGGCCCGGGGGCATTACATAGAACAAAAGGAAATATGGGAAAAGCCGAATTACAACCCAAGGGGAAAAACTCAGTACTATAATTTAACTAGAATGAAAATTTGAACAATCTTATGTATTTGTATATTTCAACCTGTGGAATGGCGTAAGCGTTAAACCTGCAGCCTAGTGACGAATCAATCTGAATTGTTTGTCATGAAGTTCCACTGGTGACTACTGATTGCAATGTCAAAAGCAGTATCTTTCCAAGTTTCACGGCCTACTTTACGAACTCTATCTCACAAATCATCATTCACCCCAACAACATGCAATTTATGGAAGGCCTTACCTTCTTCTTGCTTTCCTGAATCTTGCAACTTGCCATCTTTCAAATCTAAGATAAATAAACTTGATCTGATCTCTCTCTCTCCTCTTAGATGTTCGCTTTCTTCTTTCTTCCTTTGCTGGGGCTTTGTATAGGCCACCGTAGCCTTTCCTCAACATAACCCACTAAAAAAAAGGAAGAAAAAATCTTGCGTTTTGGAGCATCTAGAACTTCGCTGCAGATATATGTTTATAGATATTCTCTCCTGTGATAATTCACAGTTGTTTGCTGTTATTTATTTACTCATATTTGTTACTGTTATTTGTTTACTGTCATTTGTTTACTCATGGTTGTTTACTATGAAGCACAAATAGACAATCCTTGGGCTATGCTGTTTTTAGTTGCTGTATGGTCTGGATTCCCCGGTTCCACTCAGCGAAATTCTGAAGTTTTTTAAGCCATCATTATGGCAATATTGCATCTCTTTCTTTATTAGAATCTATATCCGTGTCATTTTATTTCTTTCTTTTTTCCTTATAAAGGCATTTACAAAGGCCCAATCTTTTTCCCAACCCTACGCGGAAGTTTAGAAACAGAAGCAGAAGCAGAATTGTATGTTGAGAGTGGCCTCCTTTTCACGATTCTTTTATCTTGTTTTTAGAGGCTTCCATCCAAGTTCGTAATCTTGCCGATCGTAATCTCTTTCAGGATTTGCGAAAGAAATGATTCTCTCCGGAGAACTTTCAAGTATTGTTGGAACTGACCGGGTAGGGGCAAAATATCAATTTTTTATCATTAAATTTGTTATGTTGCTGCACTGTAATGGTTCATTGTATGGACTAATAATGCAGGAGTGGTGGGTTTGAATCCTCCATGTGTCACAATAAAAAACACAGTTAGTGAAAAAGGCCATGGGAAGTCAGCTCATGAATCCACTTTCCTTGGAACAACCCGAAGCCTTATTTTTTGCATATGCTAAGCTCGAAATCGAATATGCTGCGAAGAGCCCGTTGTTTTTTTGTGATTATTTGAACGATAAATACCGATTTCAGTCCCACAATGAATTTGCTAATGAATCGACTACTGCTGTTGTAACCTTTTTGAAAAAATGGTATACATAAATATATATAGATTTATGTACGTTTATGAATATATATATATATATATATATAAATGTAAATCTATATAGATATAAATATATATATATATGTATATATATATATATATATATATATATATATATATATATATATATATATATATATATATATAGCAGAAATGCAGAAAAGGAAAAGACCGATCTATGTGATATATATATATATATATATATATATATGCTATATGCATACATATATATATTTATTTTATATATTATAAGAAAATCTTTTATTATACTGGGCTGTGTTTTTGGGCTATCATATACCTTAGTTCCTTCTGATATTGTAATTATGATCTATTGTAGTTATCAAGAGGTGACGTGGTAAAGAAAATGTATGGAATTTTTAAAGAGAGAGATCTTTTGGTATGTTGAAGTTTTTAATTCCTTTTTACGAAAATTTACCGTCGTACGCATCAGTTGTTAGATTGCAGTTTTTGTTCGTTTGGGACATCCAATGTACGATGGATACCATTTTTTGTTTGATGGTGACTTTCCATCCTTAGCAGGGCAGATATGCCAGGCTATGTCCTCCTCCGCTTCTCATCCTTTGGACCACACAGCTACAGTTGGTAACATTGTTTGTTGCACTCCCATGCTATGCACCAATGTGCTAAATGCTAACCAGGGAATTCAAGTGAGCCATTTTCCAATTATTGGGTATGGCCCAACCCGTGCCTCGGACCCTACCTACCGTATGCAAATCGATTGTTCCACCACTAGGCCACATATTCGATTTGAGTGCTGATGCGGCCCAAGTTTGCTATAATGCTAGACTTGGATCTGAAGTATTCTTGTCATCAGGTGATAAGAATCAAAACTGTACTAAAAGGCTTACCAGATTTTTTTGAGTATGAATGATAATAATCTTTTTTAAACCTCATCATCATTCATCGACTGCATATTTGAAATACAAAAAGACACCTCTCTCATAACAGGCAGTTTGTAATTGGCTGTTGCTACTTAATACTAATGACAATTCAAACGGAAAAAGAAATAAAAAGAAAGAAGGAAATACAGTGTTAAATTAAGCGACAAAATAGTTCAAAGGTCCATCAAAGCAGGGTCTGTTCAGTCTTTGTTCCGTCGCCAAAATGCATATGATGTGAGCATGATTTGAGAACCAAAGAACCCCGCATTTTTACATTTCTAGAGGTAAAAATTAGCGAAGTTTGGAATGCTGTTTGCACTGATATTTCTTAGCTTTAGTCGTCATGAGTTTGTGGGTCAATATGACCTACCAATTTCTTTAATGCAAGTAATGTTTATTTTAAATATATTTCGCGGTGCCGTGGTGTAGTGGTTAAGCGTGTGGACTCGTAACACAGGAGTTGTCAGTTCGATTCCTCCATGTGTCACCATTAAAACACTATTGGTGAGGAAGGCAATGGGAAACCACCTCATAAAATCCACTTCCCTAGAAAAAACTCAGAGCCCCGTCTCTAGTTTCTGCTAAGCTCGAAATCGAGTATGCGACGCAGTTATGAGTACATGAACAATTAAATGGGGTCAAAATTAACATCAATGCACTCGAACTGGGAGGAATCGAACTGACATCATTAAAAGATTGAATTTAAAGACGTTTACATCTTCATTCAGCCAGTAGGTACCTTCGTTGTAATCAGCATCTACTTCTTAAATCAGGCTGTCAGTTATCAGGATAGCTCAGTTGTAAGGTTTTTGCTCGTGGATCTTTTGGCCAATGGTTCGAATCCACTCTCAGCGAAACTGTGGAGTCGCCAGCTCTCTGTATTTCCAGGCGTATGAATAACAAATTGGGTCACATCGAAGGAAGTACCGGTCGCTGCGTAAAGTATTCGATGAGCAAAGAGTTTCCCAGTGTGTCTA
Organism: Pseudorhiza aurosa; assembly: GCA_964026355.1. NCBI lineage: Eukaryota > Metazoa > Cnidaria > Scyphozoa > Rhizostomeae > Lychnorhizidae > Pseudorhiza > Pseudorhiza aurosa. The sequence continues at coordinate 5,282,298 of OZ032125.1, read as the reverse complement.
AAAATCTACTTTCAGGTGCTAGGGAGAAATCATAATAAAATCTGCTTCTTGTCAACTATTTGCTTCTTTTTTGAATGTGATGAAAAACATTGACGTCGGTCGATTGAGTTGCTCGAACATTCATTATCAGACGAATGAGTATTGCAATAGTATAAAAGTACTGCATGTTCTACTGTCGGAACAAAGATTCGATTGACACGAAACTTTTAACTTTTTAAAGGCACTTACCATACCCACTAGATTCGGTTTTATTATCGTGTTCATCAAGCAATTATTTCTCAGCTACCTTTATTTAGTGAAGTATACATTCATTCATTCATTCATTCATTCATTCATTCAATAATTTCCAAGGTATTTTCATTCATTCTGTCATTTATTCAATCTGTCCATTCGTCATTTGTAGATTTCAACAGTATACATGCTCAGATGAATTCTCTCCCAGTTCTTCAAATCGGACGACTTCAGAATTTTACTGAATGTTAGGTTTTCAGACACAGAGAAACCTTTTTCGAGCAGTGCCCTGGCCCTTTCTCTTGATGCGAACCCTTTTCATGATTTGGGTCCTGGCACCGCTGATAATGCTATCTGATCTGAAGCGCCCTGACCACGTGTCTGTCATATTGCCACCATCAACCTTGGACAGCTTACACTTACATTCCGTTGATGGTTCCCCGTAGCTCTGCTAAGTAGCTCAAGAAGACGAAATTTTAATTGCCCACACTTGAGTGTATATTTATTGCAGTTTTAATCAATGTATCAAGTGAAGAATGAGGTCTCATCCCTTAATCAAATTTTAAATGAGTTTACTTTTTGTATGGTCCTGAGATTATTTGCTTTCGCATGCCGATACTCGAAAATGAGAAACCGCAGACAATGAAAGAATAAAGCGAAAATGTTGTTTGCAATAATAACTTTGCTTCCTTGATAAAGAAATTGAGCTATTGTGACACGAGAGTAACGCGAAAGAATTTTGCCAACGATTTTGGAGGTTTTCATAAGTTGCCAACAGTCAATCTCCGGGCCTTCTCTAAATTCGTTAGACGTAGAACTCAAACGGAACCGAAATGCTTCATGGTATTTCAGTTAACGATGTTAAAAGCATTATTTCTAGTTGTGATTGCACCAAGGAAAGACGATTCGTTTACTCAAAACATCCGCATTGAATTTCCTTGTGGTTCATTCACTTCAATCCAATCATATCGAATGGTAAATCGGTCTCATTTCTGGATTTGGAATCAGCTTTCTTCTTTATCCGTATTTCTTATTAATTTTCGTTTCTTATCTATTTGCTTTTCTTCCTTTTTTGCTTTTACCGCATCACCATATCTCAAAGGTTGAGGTTTTTTACCATATGTAGATATGTTGATTGGATTTTATTTGTCATCCAGTGGACCGGACGTTCAATTAATTGCGAAGTCGACCAGTTGATCACTTGATTACTTTCAAAATTTACATTACAATGATGTAGCATGCGACCGGCTAATCGATCAGTCAATCAATCATTCAATCAATCATTAAATCAATCATTCAATCAATCAAAATCACTCAGTTAATGACCTGTCCAACCAATGAAGCAATTGCTTATCGAATCGTTCAGTGAAGCGACCTATGGTTCGACCTCATTTTGAACATTGATTGGTCTGATTCTGTGATTCTGTTGGTAATTTAAGACGTTGATTATCTGATTTAAGAATCATCTCATTAGTCTTCCGCTCCTGTTTGTTTTAGGATCCAAGTAACAAGCAGTTCGTCATTTGCGATGACGAGCTTATCAAGGTTTTCGGTGAGCACTCGTCTCTTTCTTTCTCGTTTTATTTCAATTTAAAAAATACAGTCATCTCCATGACGTAGCGTGCCGTCGTATTTCCATCCCTTTCATTCGGTACTTCGTCGCGAGAAACCTAAATGCTAAGATTGTCAGAGTATTCATGAACCGTACTACTGATAGATCATTTGTTATGGCACTATTGAGCTGCCGTTTCTAGGGACTTTTTAAGTCGTTTCTTTTAACCCATTAGTTCCTTAGACTTGGAACGTTTTTTATACCAGAGCCTTTTATCGTCTTCCCTTTCTCAAGAACCAAGGAAGTCAAAGTTTTACAGAATTCTGGTTTCGATGATCACAAAAATTTTCATCAAATGCATCGTATTAGTATTTTGGGAAATATTTTTCGGGCACCCATTAAAGAAAGTTGATTCCCATTCTGGACACGTGGCTTTGGAGAGCACATTGTTAGATGAGTACTATCCTTTGTCACACCTTCATGGGGTAAGGGGGTCAGTTGCTTTGCTTACCCCACTTACCACCCCCACAGGTTCACTTCAGGAACCCTTTTAACGCCGGTTGGATGGGTAGAGAGCACCCAGATACGTGGGTGGGCTTAGAGTCGAGCCCACATCCTTCAGCAGTGGTTTGGCGTGTTCTAGCCTCTGCGCCAGCTTTGCCTTTGAGAGCATCCTTTACTGGCCCTGGTTTATTCTTCTTTTCACCCTTTTCCAATGGCTTGACCGTAGGTGTCAAAAGGTTTCGAGCATTCGGAATGATGAAGCACCTTAAAAGACACGTGAAAGATCCAAAGGATGTTATTTGAATGCGTTGTTGACTGCGGGTGTTTCACAATTCAGGTGATTATGGATTTTGCAGAAGTAAAGTATTCTTTTTCACTCGATGCATCCAAGGACTGTTGAATAGTGAGAGGAATCTTTTGAGAACCAGGAAAGCGCGTCACTTTGCCTCATGGCGTGTTACCACATCACCTTGAATTCAAACAACCACCCATTTGAAACTCTCTTTTTTCAAACTCATGCTCAAACATTGTCATATGATGAAACACGGAAAAGATTAGTTTTATTTTTCTTCCCAGAGACAACACTTTTATTCTCATGCAAGCAGCCCCTTTGTTTCGGCAGAACATATCCTGAAACATCTCCTTAAATCTTTCGTCTGTTTTTTGCCACTGTGCCTGTAGCATGAGCCTTTATCCAGTATGTACTTTTAGATCATTTCATGAGCTTAATATTGTTAGTAGCGGTTTTATCCAACGGGGATTTGATTAAAAGTTTTTCCATCGCTCCGTCCTTCACCATACCACGACACACCTTTGCTCGTCATGTAATACCATACCTAACATTGACAATGATATGTCATGCCACACTATGTCATACCTTGCTTAGCATGCCTTATCATACCACGCTATGTCATAGCTTGCCCTATTATACCTTGCCCTATCATACCATACCATACCGTATTATGCTATACCTTGTTATGTCAAACCATGTCATACCACACTATACTATGCTATATCATATCATACCATGTCATGCCACACTGTCGTACCTTGCTCTACCATGCCTTGTCATGCCACACTATGCTATACCTTGCCATTTCATACCATGTCTTACCACGCTGCTATACCTTGTCATATGTCACACCATTTCATACCACACTATGCCATCCCATGGCAAATCATACTCTGTCGTACCGCACTATGCCATACCATACTACACAATACTATTTCGTTACATGGCATACCGTACTTGTTAAACCATGTTTTACCTTACTGCTGCTGCAGGATAATACCTAAAATACCAGCGCGATTCCATGCCACCTATTCCCACATCCCAAAGTCCCAGCCATCCGCAAAAATATGTTAATTTGATTTATTCCCAGTCGTTCATACCAGCTAGCTCGGAGGAGCACTGTCTCAATAATCAATAAACTGTATTACTTTTTGCAAAGAGCGTTCTTCAACGCGAATGTCATTCACGAATTCGATGCCTCACAATAAATGGCATTCTATTGTGGCATTTTTTTATCGTATAGATTCATGAGCATTAGCTCAGTAAATTTTTCAGTTAACTTGTGTCGGTAAGATTGTCTATTGAGCAGTTTTTCTACTTCCTCTCTCTTTCGCTCGCACACCAATTTTTTCCACGATTTTGAACCTGTGGAGCATCATCATACTATCATGTAGATTCCATCAGCCTCTGATAACAAGGTAATGACAAGGGAAGGCATAGACCAGTGCCTAAATCAAGATCGAACCAGAATTTCCCTTGGCCTGAGAATTTCAATTTGTATTGATCGAAAATCAGCAAACTTGACGTTTTATAACCTGTCTCTTTTCTCCTTTGTTGGGGCTTTGCTTCAGGCCACCAAGGCCTCTCCCTAATGTAAACTCCGTTGCATACTCGACTTTTATTTTTTTTATAAGCAAATAAATAGGAAGATGGATTAATAAAGGAATAAATGTTTTAATTGATAAATGAATGAATGAATAGATGGATTGGTAGATAGATAATTAGCCGATTGATGAATGGATAAGGAATTTTTTTTATATATGCTCATAAAGCCATTATAACACAGAATACCAAGGTGTCACAGGGAGCATGGAACTACATAGCAACCATGTGGCATTTAAAAAATAACTTGAAGTCAGTTTAAAAATGGGTATCAGGCGAAACAATTTTGAATTCCCATATGTTCGGCTATGCATGAGTAATGCATGGCTTTAGGTTTAGGTGCCTCACCTGACTCCCTTTTTGAAGCAGATTTCTACTGGAAATATTTAAAGGACACATAAACGCAATTTAAGGGCAGTAAATTACCTCAGAAAGGAGATAACAGCAACTTTAATGCGATCCTTGGTTGGCTCATACCAAAAACGTCGACAATGGTGCTTTCCTGCTTTGCGCTCGGCGCAGTATGTTAGAAAGTGCGCGCCACTCCAACCCAGCCTGTCTCCCCCTGGAACATTCGCCCTGTTTCCTCACAGCATTGCAGCCCAACTGCTAACGTGATTAAGAGTTGGGCTGCTCTATCCACCGTGACAGTGTGACTTGTAATTGTTATCTAATGATGATCGCCACGAAAGTTATGGTATATTCTTTTGTGATTATCCATAACAGCAGAGGTCCCAGACTTGCGGCTTGTGGGATTCTGTGGCCAGCAAGACGGTACGAAAGTTTTTGTAAGATTTCCTACACTGATGGAATTCTTTCTTTAAAGTGCTTCCTAAGTTTTCGATTGTTCCTGAAAAGAGGGTTTACGAGTTTCTGGCAGAAAGAGGTAAGCAAGGAAGGCATTTTTAGGCAAACTGTTATTTTTCTTCTTTATGCCAGTCATTTAGCGCAAGAACATGCAATTTAATGAACATATTGCCTGCTTCTTGCTTTCCTGAGTCCTACAACTCGCCGCCTTTCAGTTCTAAGATCAATAAACTTGATCTGATCTCTCTCAGCTCGTAGCCTTTTGCTTTCTTCATTCTTCCTTTGTTGGGGTTTTGTATAGGCCACCATGTCCTCTCCTCAACATAATTCATTAAAAAAAGTCGTCTACAGGACAAATGAGAATTGACATTGGATTAGAGGAGGGTAAGATTTATGCCTATGCTTTTTTGGGACAACTGATGCAGCCCATCCTAGTCCAAGTTCTACTTCGGCCCCGCGGTAATTTGATTTTGACAATTCCTATTACAGTAACATGTAGCGAGTATTTACCGATCATTAATCTGGACCTCTGTAAAACGAGACGTCCTAGATTAGATGCGAATGAGTACTCGGGTTGCTGGTCGCATCTTTAAATGTCCCTTTTAATTCAAACGAACGTCAGAGCAACTCATCATGTGCTATATTTGTCACATGATCAATGCATTGAAGTATAGACGACTGATGGTACCGTGGCATAGTGGTTGAGCATGCAGACTCACAACACAGGGGTTGTCAGTTCGATTCCTCCATGTGTCACTTTTAAAACGCCATTGGTGAGGAAGGCAACGGGAAACCACCTCATATAATCTGTGTCCCTTGAAAAAACTCAGAGCCCTGTCTTTGCTTTCTGCTAAGCTCGAAATCGAGCATGTAACGCAGTTCTTTTTATAGACGAATAACATTGTGGAACTGCTAAGAAACTTTTGCAGTGTGGCACGTTCTAGAAGGCTAGGAGTTGTCCGCTCTTAGATACAACCGTGAGTGGTTTTCGAATACTGTCAACTCTGTCTAATTTGAACTCGTGTAATTCGAACTTTTGCTAATTCGAACAAAATTCTCAGGTCCCTTGAAAGTTTCCAAAGAAACAACCCCTAAAATTCGAGTCTCTGTAATTCGAACTTTTTGTAATTCGAACATTTTTTTACGATCCCCCAGAGAGTTCGAATTAGTCAGAGTTGAATGTTGCTCCGTCAACACAGCTTTCCCACTCCAAAAGGCTTTTGGTTTTCTTGTGATATGATTTTAACGCCACAACCTTCCAATTCGTAATTTGTAAAATATGCGTGGTTGTCTTTGCTTTCTGTTTGATGGAAGAAACGGAAGATTTGTGTGTGCTCGAAATGCTAGATCTTTAAGCTGGAGTGATTCTCAGCAGAGCTACCGAAGCTTCATAGATCAGGGTCTGGCTATTGCTGTAAAGGGCTAGCTACTATTGCCATCACTAATGGAAAGTGCTGATCTGCGAAATGGCAATTAAACATGTGAGAATTATTTTGCTCTAATGCTAAATGTGTACTTTCACATTATTGTGCTTATTGTGCAATAGCTACCAGCTGCTGTCTTATGCAGAGAGTGCGTCAGCCTGTATGTGTTTTATTTTGTTGGGCGTTGGAAGCCTTTCTCGTGTAGGCGATTTTTGATCGGCTTTATTGCAATTTTCGGAACATCTGCTCGATTTCGGCATTAAATATTTACGGAACAAATAGCTACGGGATATTGTCCTTTGGAAACACAATATCAAACACAAGGGAGCCGATTAATTCCCTCATCATCTGTTATCTCTCATTTTTCCACCGTTTGCATAGTTTTATCTTTGTTGGTTTTATAAATTGCTTCTTTAACGATATCAACCACAATCGTATTTCTCAGGGCGCGGTCTCCACCAAGCGAGGTGGTAATTGCTATTATATCCCGTCACCCGATGTAGCTAAGATACAGATAAAACAATCCAAGGACGGCTACGTTACATTGGCAATAAACCAATTCCTATTTGAGTAGTAACGCTCTCGTTACGACTTTCTGCCCAGTAATTTACAGTCGACATTTGCGTAACAGAACTGCCATTGTATCACGACATTTGACAGCAAGACGAGATACTGATCCGCCTAGCCTTTGAATTATTACTTGAATCAGCAAGGATGGTTGGCATAGCGGTTAGGCCAGATGTCTACCGTACGGAAGATTCCGAGTTCGAGTCACGATATTGCACGTCTGTCTGTCTTAGCCCTCTTTTCCGCTACCCATTAGTAAAAAATGGGAAACTGGTGTAACGCTTGGGGAAAATTGCGATGAGGAATGGAACTGGATGCTCTACCTCACAATGCCTTGTGGCTCAGGACGGCATCTTCCTAATAAGGTGCTCCCAGGCGTCCCCTTCCCGTATGGAACTCTACTTGACTTTCTACTGGATAGGACAAGGGTCACCTTTGATATGCTTTGAATAGAGTACTTTGTAGCTGCTCTTTGTACTTGTGCTCAAAAGTCAAAGTGAAATTTCTTTCCCTCGCCGTTTTTGGTGAATAGGGCGGCGCCCATCTCCGTTTCTGTGCAAGAACAGTAAATGCTACAGTTGGGGGCTGGCCATCTGGTAGCACTGTGTGTTTCACTCCCATGCTCTTTCCCGAAGTGCTGAATGCTAAGCAGGGAAATAGCATGTACCATTTTTAAAGTCTTTGGCATGACTTGGCCGGGTATCGAACCCGTAACCACTGGGCCACAGACGCTTCCAAGAACTTGCAATTTACGGAACGTCCTGCCTTCTTCCTTTCCCGAATCCTACAATTTGCAATCTTTCAAGTCTAAAATCAACAAACTTGATCTTATTTCTCCCTCTCTTCTTAGCCCTTCACTTTCTTCCTTTGTCGAGGCTTTGTATAGGCCACCATGGCCTCTCCCCAACAAATGCACTAGCAAAACAAACTAAGTTACGATCAATCTAATTCAACAATGATCACAAATTTTACAACTGCAGCTCTCACCAGCTCAATCATTATATTCTTTCCAAAGAGCGTGATGTTGTAATGTTGCTTAGGCCATTACCACGTTGTGGTAGTGCATAAGGCGGTCCCCATGTCTGCTCCTTTAGCTTTTTTGGGCCACACCATGCAAAGCAAGCTAAGTGAGTCCTACAATTAGGGGCTTGCTTGCATATAGCAATGAGTGCCCAGCTTCTATAATGCTATACATTAAGCAAGGAGGCAGCATGCACTTTTCTGCAAAGCTTTCAACGCAAACCGAGGGGGGATCAAGACCAAGTCTGCCTGGCACAAGCAAGCACCTGCCAAAATTTAGACGTGTGATGTCACATCGACATTATATCCCAGTCTATGGTTGTTCAAATAATTGAACTTCACACGTGGAAATGAGTACGTTAAGTAGTGGAGGACGTAGGTGACACTTGTCTACTTGCCTGTCATTTTTACTGCAGTCCTTTTCTCCTAGGCTTTTCATCTTGAATTTAATGTTCGTAGAGGCTATCCGAGCACAATGTCCGTTAACCACTTTGCCTAATTTCTTGCTGGAATACGTTTCTTCTTCGTAGGCTGCAATAACTATTTACTTTAAGGGGCTTTTGAAAATGCTCTGTCGACCACTTTAGACCTTAGACCATGTGCAGTTAAAACGAAGAATAGTGACGCAATGCAAGCGAGATCGCCAAGGGAACACGAATAATTCGATATTTTAGCTGCTGATGTCACCAATGGTGAAACCATTTCATCTAAGACCAGTATTACCCGTGACCTTGATGACGCGATCGTGTCATTAGTGTATCTAGGTCAATGTCCGTTGGTGCAATGGTGAAACTGTGACAGATTATGTCACTACTGTCGTAATCCAATTTCGACCATTAAGGAAATGATACTTCTGAGAAACAGCAAGCTGAACAGAGCTCTGTACACTATTGGTTTCTTAAAAGTCCAGTGGACAGTCTCGATGAGGCGCAAATGACTTGCTATCCGTTTCATTCTTTAATTTACAATGCCTGGATGGAGAAAGAGATCAGGAATTCCCAATTAATCCATCAATCATCAATCAATCCATCAATCATCCATCAATCCATCGATCAATCGATTGATCAATCAATCAAAGTATTTTACAATGTGTCAAGATATTTAGCTTCAGGAGCAAATTGGGTACATTGGAGCTTTATATTTCGAAAGAGGTCACATTTTCGGTAACAGGCGAATATTATTATTCATTTGCAAAAAAGCCAGTTTCCTTCCCTCGCAGTTTTTTGTGAATAGGGTGGCGTCATGCAGTTGTGGGGGCAATGTGAATGCTACAGTTTGGGGAAGGGACTGGCCATCTACTACCACTGTGTATTCAACTTGCATACTATTTCCAAATGCTGGTACGAAGCAGGAAGCCATGGAAATTGTTCCGATGCTCATCCCCTTCCATTTTGAATATTTACCTGAAGGGGTACGGTAGCCCCCGTGCACAATTCCAGCGTCTCAAGGGTCCTTCCATCGCATAAAACTCAAACTATGTTGCTTGATTTGCATTTAATGGAAGGTAAATCAACCCTTAATCACAATTTTTAGTTTTCTTAGGAAGGTCGCCAGCTTTGAATTAGCCGAGAGGAACTCCTGACCGTCGCGTTGCGAAAGAAAAACTAATTGCTTACCCAAATTAACGTTGATGATATTTGCAAAGACTGCAGTGTCAAGATAGTACGAAGCAGAATGTTCTGGCAGCTCAGTTCAACTCCTTCTTTACGACCATCAGCATGATGACGTCCGAGACGGACAATTGACATAATTGTTGGAGCACATTTCGACTGCGTGCAAAGTTCCGGGGGGTTAGGGGCACGTTCTGGCACACTCCTCGGCGTCTATCTGTCGACCCAACACAAGGCCCAACACCTGGTGCAAGCTAAGGGCGAAGCGCGGGAATCAAAGGAACTCTTCTCTGTACCTCACAATGCCATGGCTCAGGATGGCACCTCTCTAACAAGGCACTCCGCAGATTTCGTTTCGAGCATGGGACTCTGCTTTGCTTTTGAGTGCTCGGGCTTGGTGTAGATGCTCTTGATTATGAATTCTAGGAGAGCAGTGAAGAAGTTAGTCAGTCCCTTTGTAGAAACGTCCTGCCTGGGATGTTGGAGAGTGGTACTTAACCGACAGTGAATAGCTAGAAAAGGAACATTATAAATGCCGTGGGTATGGTGGGTGCAATGCAAGCGTTGCGAGAAGAGAGAAGAGCGGTGCCAAACATTGTCCAGGTTTTTCACTGCATGCTCGTCAACGTAACAACAATTCCAAGGCCTGAAAGAACGATTTCGTTTGCGTGGAGGCACTAGTAAATCATGCCAAAAAATCATTTATTTCATTTCATCTATTTCATTAGTGATCCTTGCTTTTCACAATGCAGAAGCGGGTCAGCTTGACCTCGCTTGCAATGAGAACCAGTTTGCAAAAATACCTCATCACCTCATAGGAAATAATCAGAACTTTTGGGAGTTTTGCCGAGGTCGCTTTATTTAAGTCTGTGCTGTAATTTTGTAAGATATTTCACCCGAATAGTCTTTGACTTGAAACTGTGCAGTTTTTCCAAGCTAAAAAGCAATTATATCTTTGTTTTTTTTCACGAACAGTATAGGATGTACCGTGATGAGTGTTTTTAGTTTGGCCTCATTCATCTTCCCGATCCGGGTTAGACCCCTGCTCACCTGTTCAACGTAAAGAAAACTGTTAGATAGAGACGCGTTCTTTCTTCCACATGAATTTCAATAACCCGTTAGTGAACAGCTTGGTCTGGTGCGATATCTTGGTTGCTTATCAAAATATCACGATAAGAGCATTCCAACCAAGTGGATTCACATGTACTTGAATTGAAAGCAGATACCAGTCAGGGTGCTCTATTCATTCTTTAGCAAGCAAGACTTGGAAGAAAGACAATTCGTGCATAAAAAGGGATGTTTTGGGTTAGGAACCAGTAAACTGCATTGATATGGACATTTTCATATGCGTTATTGTTTGCTCAGATCTGCTTCTCAGACCTACCTGAGATAAACTCAAACTGACTACTAAATCCTTGCAGAATTCCCAACAACTTCGTTTACAGGTTGACAGTTATTGTTATTTATGATAATAATTTTTTCAAACTTCATTTCATCGGCATGTTTACTAACATCCAGCTGCAAACCTCTCTGAATGGCTAGTTCACAATAACAATAATAGTGATGATAATAATTTATACACCACGCTTTTCAATGCGAAACAGGTTCTTCTTAATCTGCTTAGAATGCCATGTTTAAGCATCAACACATATGATGCTTTTCTTTGGACATTTATAAGGTTTTATCAATAGCTTATTCTTAAAGTGTTTAAGGACTATTTTTCATCCCAATTTTTCTGTACTGGAAACTCCTAGCAAATCCTTCGCATCGCCATACATGTTCGAAAGGTTATCCTCGCGCCTTTTGCCTTCTGCATGGAATCGTCTCCTACTTTTCTTTGTAATTTGCCTTCAGGTTCATCATTTTTAGTATTTTCCTGGTTTATTTTAAAGTTTTTATCAAATCTCATCCGTTGGTATTCACTTCCAGTTGTGTCGAAACTAAGAAGATTTGCTTTTGCAACACTACAGCATATCACCATCAATCATCATTTATCATCACCATCAATCATCATCATCTATCAGTACAATATATCATCACCATCAATCATCAACACTGCGATCTATCAACACCAATCATCATTTATCATCACCATCAATCATCATCATCTATCAGTACAATATATCATCACCATCAATCATCAACACTGCGATCTATCAACACCAATCATCATTTATCATCACCATCAATCATCATCATCTATCAGTACAATATATCATCACCATCAATCATCAACACTGCGATCTATCAACACCAATCATCATTTATCATCACCATCAATCATCATCATCTATCAGTACAATATATCATCACCATCAATCATCAACACTGCGATCTATCAACACCAATCATCATTTATCATCACCAGTCATCATCACCTACCATCACCATCAATCATCATCTGTCATCACCATTTATCAGCACCATCAACATCATCACCATCAATCATCATCATAATTTATCACCAGTCATCGTCTTCCTTATTATCTTCGTCAACTTTATTCTTGCAGTTCGGTTCACAAACTAGCTCGTTTCCAGGCTTTTTGCTTTGCACCAGCAATGCCACTCATCCTGAATATTTCAGCCCCGCAGTCCGATTTCCACCATCATACCACTCCATTCTTCTACTTCTTCTTCTTCTTCTTCCCTCGGGACGGCAGAGGCAGACGCCAGTGTCCAGCTGGGTTGCTCGGCAGATCCATATGTTATTGGGATTTGTTCATTGGTTTGTAGATTGCATGGGCACGTTGGTTCACCGACGTTAGTTCGGCCATCCAAACATCACCAAATGGAGCTGAGCTCGGCTTGATTCTCATTCTATCCCATCCTACACGTCACGGGCTCATTTTAACCATGATTATTGCAATTTCTTATGCTCGCTGTGTCATCCAGCCGAATCAATAGGCAGCGCTAAATTAAAGCTACTTTAAATAAATGGATAAGAATGATGATACTAAACTTAGTCAAAGATTAAAAATTTAGGTGGTTCTTAATAACACTACACAGTAAGATCACAGAGGCAAGAAATATGCGTCTCTACTAGACCCAGAGAAATGTCTTGAGTCAGTTTTTCAGCCATGCTCAATTGTGGATTTGTGAGTGAATATTGTTCTTTGTCTCGGTGTGTCTTGAAAAATGCAATTAGTTGCGTTGTTGATGCAGTGGGCAAAGATCGGGCACACCTGTAAGGCATTATTGCGAAATTTTCTCGGGCTAGAATATAGCAGCATGCAACGCAGTGTACGTAGTATAGGATGATACTTTCTATCGAGGTGATTTTGCGTCACCTGTAGACCGCTGTCACCTTAAAAACTGTGTCCAGCTTGACATGGCATAGTGCATGCATGTTAACAATGCAGATAGATGTATTGAACCGGTTGTATGTTGTCAAGATAAATATTACTGACGAAGTTTTATGAATGAAAAATATTGAATCAGTTGGGTATTCCATTCACATTCATTCACGGAGACACAGGCCCCATTCTTCCCTGTCAATGGCAGCTAAAAACACTACATACAACCTGCTGTGTGCCATTCAAATTCACAATCAATCAATCCTAGCTTGTTCTTTTCAAATCACATTCGCATCTTAAATATACGCAATGTGTGCCTTTGTTCTCTATGTCTTTGGACGCGTGTGGCCTAGCCACTGCTTTGTAACCTCGCTTGTGGAATGGCCTGAATGTACATGTCTCGTTTGGAAGTGTGCTTTGCTACTTCAGTGCCTCCGTGTGCTCACACCACCCTATGTTGGGGCTTTGTATAGGCCACCATAGCCTTTCCTCAACCTACTCCTTATGCTCATTTTGAGAGTGGGACTCTAGTTTACTTTGTTTCTTGGGAAAATAGACATTCATAACGTGGTTTCCAACTCCATTTCTCACTGATAGGGATATTATCTTGAAGAGAGCAGGATGTCACCTTTGGTAATCATGGCTTCGTGAGTAAAACAAACCCACTAAAAAAAAGAAATTACTCCAGATTCCACAGCCTGCAAACTTTACCCTGACTATTTAAAAAGAGGACAGAATTTTAGACCAAGTTCTAACCATCAAAATCTTGAATTGCTCGATCGCTCATCCTAATCTAATAGTCTGACCAGCTACACTGAAGACACGGGAGTCCTCTTCGAAGGAGCCCCTTCAACGTGATTATAGGAATGATGTATTTAGAATTGAAATCTTTGTGGGCAAGTCGACAATTTGGAAACGTGCCTTTAGATTTCCTCTTGCCCCGTTTCCAAATTGTCAACTTGCCCGCAAAGATTTCAATTCTAAATACATCATTCCTATAACCACGTTGAAGGGGCTCCTTCGAAGAGGATCGTGCTTGTCTGCTCTGTCGATAACAACTGGTGAACTCGCAAACGCAACAGGACCTTGCTAAACCAATATTGGGATTTTTTAAGGGTTTTCTCAAATAGGAATGGAAAGCAATTGAATTAATCAGGAAGAGACATGTGGTGACTTAAGAATGTTTACCTCCGCATACCGCGTCTCAGAGAGAGTGTTCAGGTAAACACGAGCGATGAATTCGATTTGTCCTCATCGATTAATTCTGTTTATGCAGTGCAGGTGCTTCCTATTGTTGGCCAAATCGAGTTTCCAATAAACGCATTTCCATGTTCTCAAGTAAACAAAGCTCAATAAGAGTCAAATCAAATCGACAGAAGCAATTATCAAACTTTTGCACGGCATGCAAACTCGGGCCTGGTGTGACCAGAAGCCTTCCTCGAACTAGTGACCCTCTCAGTAGCACCACGTTCTTAAATCCATCCGCAAATACAAGGGAGACTATAAATAGTGAACTTGGGCCCCATAGTTGAAATAAGCGTTGGAAAACAACTTGATGGAATGGTATCATCCTTAGCAAGGAAATTTGGAGGTAGGGGCCCAGTGCCCTTCACCAGTGGCGGTCATAAGGACTGTGGGGCCAGGGGCCGAAATCATCTGCGGGGCCCTTTTTTAAAACCTTGCTGTTAACAATTATTATCATTCTAGCCAACGTTATTATTCTTGATTCCTGTTTCTTTCTTCTGCTTGGGATAAACAATCTTTTGAATTTTTCTCTTTCTGTATGTACGGGACCCTCTTCTAGGCCAACAAAAGCACGTGTCCTAGGGCTGTGGCCCCCTTAAAGCCGCCACTACATTTCACCCCCTAAATTTGCCCCCAGTTTTGCGGCAGTTACCCAGTTACTGGTAGATGAACAAATACAGGGCTAAGAGAAACGTGTACGAGCGTGCCTCAGACTGGAGACTTGCAGCACAATAACCGTCCCCTCTAACCCCTGTGTAAACAGCCCCTGGTCGGAATCAAAAGACCTCGGTCAATTACAAGGTTCTGTAAAAGTATTACGTCACATTAGTACTGCTTCTGCACTGCTCTGGATAAACGTGATCCCATTAGAGTGCCATGTCCAATCCCATTTATGCTGAGGGTTCTTGGTATGAAGGGTAATGCTAGAAGGAAGCCAGCCTTAATGCCTTCTTAAAATTCAGCGTGGACTATTATCGGGATACTTATTCATAGTTATAAAATTGCAAATTAGGATTTGATATTTATTTCCCTTTGCTTTAAACAGGACGAGCAGTGAAAACAGCAATTTTTCTGTTGAAGCTTTTTATCCTGTTGAAATATTCCTATCATTATTATTATTATTATCATTACTCTTTCTGTTTCTTTTCCGTTTGAACTATCATTAATATCAAGTAGAAACAGCCAATTACACACTGTCTGTTTAAAGAGAGGTGTGCTTTTGCATTCTATATATATAGTGAATCAATGGTTTAAAAAAATTGTCATCGTCATTATTTTAGATGATGAGCGTCTTGTCTCCTGTTCCATTCAGACGTCATCTCCAAGTTTTCCGTGATCGTATGTCTACAAAAGGAATTACCAAGAAGTCATATTGCAATAACTTAAATCCACTTGACTTTTGCTCTTTGTCGATGACCGAAAATGTCCGAAAATAGCAAGAGACGTCCAAAAAATACGACATTTGTTACCTCTTGAAACTTAATTACAGTGGTCTTGGGCTCCACTTGAGTCATTTGACGTTGATTGTCTCTGAACCAAGAGCGTTGCACACTTGTTTTTATGACGCCTTGGGTTCGAAATCTTAGCACACGTGTACGTCCGTGGTCTTCTTTTTCTTCTACTTTTTTTCCACTTCTTTTTCTTCTTCATCGGTTTATTCTAAGATGGGTGCCCATTGTGACCAGCTACTTTTACCATCCTTAGATTGTAGCCATAAAGAATGGCTCTGGAATACCGATTCACATAAACTTCCCTGGCTTCCCGCAAACATTAGTGGCTTCCTTACAAGCAAGTTGGCAAACATTCACAGTTGAGATTATCATCTTCTTCAGTCATCAGGTTTCCTCATAAGTACATTTATCAAATGTTGTTTCAGATTCGGGGTAGGAATCGCCGTTTTCGTATACCTCCAGTTGCCGATCGCTTGATTGTGAATTGATTTCAATTATCAATACCAAATTTCATTTTTTTTAACTCTCATTTGCCAAGCAATTGTTAGCTCCCCTTGCATAAGAATGTTTTTATCATTTGTAGAAGTTTTTGTTACTCGTAAAAATCTGTAAATTTATCGAAATCGTCTTGGTTTCTGGAAGTCTTTTTGCTTCAATAAACGTGCAATGTGTCTGTGGACTGCTTTTCGTCTGCGAATTCTCGAACTTATGATTTTGCAACGTGCACGTCGTTTTCGCACATTCTAGACAAAATTTGATGTTATTTTAATGAATGCCATACAAGATTTATTACAAGCATTGCTATTGAATTCTCCGTTTTTAGTAATTGCATCTCCTGATACCTGGCTTCCTTTTCCATTTTTTTTCCATTTCGAAACTTTCATCAATCTATTTTACATGCAAGTCAATTTGCTACGTTAAAGACTACAAAGTATAACCAAATAAAACTACAAGACTGCATATATAATAGATTGATTGAGGAAGAGCTCTGTAAATCGATAAACTAA
Organism: Pseudorhiza aurosa; assembly: GCA_964026355.1. NCBI lineage: Eukaryota > Metazoa > Cnidaria > Scyphozoa > Rhizostomeae > Lychnorhizidae > Pseudorhiza > Pseudorhiza aurosa. Next base: position 5,265,693 of record OZ032125.1, on the reverse strand, counting down.
TCGAGAGAGAGCCCCATCCCCTTGTAGGTAAAATTAAACAAAATTTTATTAAGACAGTAACGAAATATAGCTGAACCGATAGCAAGCCTTATTTGAATTAATGATTAAGCATCTGACTCAACAAGGTGAGCTTTTAATTGCAGTCGAAAATTGCTAATAGCACGTGCAGCCCGAATTAATAGTGAAAGTGTATCCCATAGTTTAGAGCCATAATATCTGACAGAGATTTTATTGGTTTGCCTTCAAGTCTGTTGAACGTGAGTAGTCTGATTGAAGAAGAAGAAGGTCTAGAAACGCTTGCACACGAGTGGAAAGCGATGAAGAATCGTATGTTACTGTCACCCTTGTGTTAGAGGGTTTTCCGTCATCATGAATAGTATTGAATATTATCAGAGGTTTGGATTGGTTGTAGAAGAAATCAGCTGCCGGCATTTCAAATGTGCCATCTGCTTTATCTCTCCGTTAAACCACAAGGGCTGAGTATAGTCCTTGGTTAGTGAAAAGTTCACAGAAATCTATGATACTTTGTTTTTGAGCTCTATGGCTACTGTTAAAATTGTGCAGTCTTTGCGCGAGTGTTTTGCGTGTATGAAACGTGTGGTCTTTACTTTGATAGAGAAGTCTCCATCCATTGAAATACACTGGTATGCATTGGGCATATTTTATTTTCCTTTGCCTTGCTATATGTTAGTTGTTTAATAGCAATTGTAAGCAATTCCCAGATAAAAAACAATAGATTATGTGCAAGACAGGACAACAAAGAGGATTATTGCAAAGACGAAAAGTAAAATAAAGTAGAGCCCCAATGCTCTAAACCAGGGTTTGGCAACCCAAAATGTTGAAAGAGCCATATAGGACCGACCAAAAACGGAAAACAAATATGTCTGGGGCCGCACAAATTAATTGCCTTATATAAGCTCTGTTATGAAGGCAAAACACGTGCTGTATGTATCTATATATCTATAGTAGCTAGATCTTTTTCCATTTTCAAATATTTTTGGTTCCAGGGAGCCGCGTAAGAGCCGCGTAAGAGCCACGGGTTTCCGACCCCTGCTCTAAACAAGTGTTAGGGAACGCTTTGCTCGAGAGGTGTCGTCCTGCAGCATGGCGTTTTGACGTAGAGAGACGAGTTCCCTTCGTTCCTCTTAGCTTGCACCAGGTATCTGTTTCTGCTGGAGAGGCCGAGGAGATAAGATTATTTAATTGACTATGCTGCAATTTTTAACAGAAGGAGTATCATAAATGAAATGAAACGATCTGTCCACGACCGAGCCTAGAACTCTGAGTTATCAGCAGAGTGTGCATTTGCCCTGACCACGATGCGAACGACCCCTCATTGCTATGACGCAAGTCTGAAATATGGATGTCAGATGCTTCATAAGAACGAAAGATGAATCATATGACGAATGCTTGATTCAAGTGAGAGCTGGGAGAATTTAAGCTGTTTTCATCGTCAAATGAATGCAATGCCACCGCAAGCCCAGAACTACGTGATGATGAGAACAAACACAGTGATAGCATTAAACAGTTACCCCTTAAATCCTTGTACAAATTGCTTTGAATAGCACATTAGCGTTCAATTCTAAGTGAATTGCTTTGTCACGCGATTTTCCCACGCTGTAGCTTTATGGACAATGTTTAAGGCATAGAATCGTAGAATTTCATAGGACAAATGTGTCATGCTTTTATCCGATTGTCTTACTCTACTTTTACAGGTTTCTCACAACAAGTGGGGTCATCGGCATGAGCTGTTAAGTATCGAGTCATTTAGATTTTTCTCTGCTCTACTCAGGGTCTGTTCTTTCAGTCCTGCACCAGCCAAGCCCTCTTCCACACATTCCCCTCCCCACAATTCTTCGGTCTTCCACTGTTACTCTGACCAACCTCTAATATCCTCTATTTTACTTGATGAAATGGGGTCAGCGTCTTCACCAGTGTTTGGCTTTGGGTCTTTTCACAGGCGTATGCCGTTACTGCTACCGATCTCGTTAGCCCCTCTGGTCAGCGATGGTATGCTTGCTTTGTATGCGGTAGGTCGAGCCGGTCAGGTCATACCAATCTTTCCTTAGTAAGTTATGTTGGAGAAAGGCCACGCTGGCCTATGCAAAGCCCCAACAGAGGAAGAAAGAAGAAAGTGAAAAGCTAAGAGGAGATGTATGGGAGAAGTAATTGAAAAATGGTATATGTTTTTTCTTTCCTTAGCACTCAGCACTTTGAGAAAGAGCATGGGACTTAAAGACACAGTCCTACCAGCTACCAACTGTAGCACTCACTGTTCTTGCACAGCTGTGCGGACTATACGCTTGAGAAGCGGATATAGGTGCCACCCCATTAACCAAATACGATGAGGGAACAACTCAGAAACTTGAACTTGTTCTTCCAAGCCCCCATACGGGTGGTACTGTCATTCGAGTATGTATCTATCTATTTTAAGATTGGATGAAATAGTTTGTTCGTACAAGAGCAGTTCATCCAAGTTCTTCTCTTCTCCTCTAATGGCGGAATATTGTTTTTGCACGGAATCGACGACCTGCAGGAAACCGATGCGTCATATTTTCATCTGTATTTCGAAAAAAGTTGCATGCATGCTTCTGCAACAGTCATTTGCCTACTTGTTTTGGTCACTGATCTAATTACCATGCTTTATTGATTATGCAATAAAAGCGCATGGCCGTGCAAACACTTGAAGAGTGTATTAATATATAATATCGTGTGTTGTGACTTTGCTGTGAATTCGTGCATGTCGCGTTTAGCATGGACGTGCAGGTCCAGCATCGGGCTCTCGTTAATTAAAGATGAAATTATCATCTCTGAAAGACAATCGCCTTCGAACACGCAGAATCATGATTGAGCCACCGTGCTAAAGTTATTGCATTTATTATTTCCTGAAAATCGAAGGTCTTACTATGTGCTAGAAATATTGGAGGTGGAATCCATTCCCCACCGAATTGATACGTTCAGGGTCATGGGAGAAAATTTATGCTAGAAAATTCATGAGACAAGCTACCATCAGAATTGAAAATTTCACTCTCCATGTAAAATATTTAGAGGACTCATCAAAGCCCAGTAATTCCAGGCCTGCAACGGCAGTTGATGCTGAAAATTCTACTCTAGTTAGCTATTCTATTGTAAAAATGCACTATTCCTGAAATAGTGTGCAGAATGTGGTTTTGTTGAATAGCTGGCCTTGATTACCAATCAGACTGTACTTCGAAGCCAAGTGGTAGGTGAAAGAGTCGATGATAATCGTGATTCGTGAATTTTTTCGTATGTCATTTAATGACCACATGCTTTGAAATTCAGTTGAAGACTTCGCTGAGCTGGTAGCCCAGAATATGCTACTTGGGTAAAAACAAACGGAGAAGTTTGAACGTGGGAATTTTTATGACGACGTTTTCGACATTATGGCAGTCTCAATGGTGGCGACGAAAACGTCCTGTCAAGTCTTTATCGCGATTGTCATTATCTTCTTGATTATTTTCTCATCGGACTTGTTTGTCATCCATCAAAACAGAATCTGAAAAAGCAGTTTGATTCATCTGCACCATATGCCATTGAAGGAAGATAAACAGGAAAGTGAAGGAGGGAAAGTTGTTCGTCCCATCTGCATTTGGTGCTCACAATGCAACAAGTGTGTAGCAACAGACCGGGTTGGTCCCACGTTAGATGTCGTGTAAATGTACCAAGAAAACAAGAAAATTGGACGGCTCAGGGTGCTCTGTTTACGCTGGAACAAGTCTAAACCTACACCCAACTGCGTGTTTCCAGCTTTTAACGTTTCAAGAATATCCGCGGAAGATATTTCAATTGCCCACGTGGGCTGACAGCAGCCGTGGTGCTTGACTCACTCTCTTGCTACATTATTGCTGAGATTAGTCTCCTACCCAACAGCCAGTTAACGAGTGCATAGGAAGTCGTTGGAAATGGAAAAGAGAAGATCAGGACGCAAGCTGTCTCCTCTGGGAACTGATGGATTTGAAAATGCGGGAGCGTCATTGTTGACCGGGGCAGTGATGCAACGGAATGGAAAGCGGAATCATGTCGCTAATTGTAGTGTCCTTCATCTAACAAAGTTTTGCTGCCAGAAACAATGCTGAGAAGGGACGCAGGAAACGACGAGAAAGAGCAGGCTGATTTTGAAGACGGGTTCCATTTTACGATGGCAGCTAAATTGGTTGATAAGAGTTTTGAGTGGCGCATTTGAATGGGCCGAGTCTGCCGGGTGGGGGCCTATTTATCAGCTCTCCCATGAGATCCCTTCCCAACCAAATGGTTAATAGAAATGACTCCGGTATATAGCTCGATTTCTGTAACTTGAGAAAATCGCATCAATTCTTGTTTTTATTCATCCATATTTACACTCTATCGATAAATTAATCAGTTTTTTCGGTTGAAAGAGAACTTCTTGTTTCTTCTTATACTTTATGTTTGACAACGATGGATCTGATTGATAATTTCTAGTATATGTACCCTATCGCAAATCTAAATAAAGGAAGGTTTCTAGGGGTGAACAGAGCAAATTAAGAGAAAATAAGAAATTAAAGGATGGATTTTCATGCTAGAAAAAGGCAGCCTTGAATCAAGTGTATATTTCAGAGTTTTTTCATTCTTTTATGCTTTTATCTAAATGATTTGAGAGCTTCCTTTGTATTCTATGCTTATTATAATGTAATTTGGTGCGAGTGCTCTTGCCTTTCCGAAGCTTCCCGAAGCTTTCCGAAGCTTTCCGAAGCTTTTCGAAGCTTTCTGATATTTCTTTTGGATGGCGATTTTAGTACACGTCTTCGATCCGTTAAACAGTAGCATAATTTTGCAAACGAAGGGAATTTTTTGATTGAAACATTGTCATCGGGAAGCAATACGTCCCTAAGACTGCCAGAAATGGGAGTGGCTGGTTGTTTATGGATGTACTTAGGAACTACGTTATCCAGATTTTCAGATAGCCTGGCTTTGGCAGATTAGCTGCTGTCAAAGGCTAAGAAATTTTCGACAGCAGATGCCGATTGTAAAGTAATTATGATAATAGAAAGAACAACAAGAATGCTAGAAAACTTCTAATTTCTAATAACACTGCAATAATCTTCACTGTTGCAGGCAGTTTTCATTGATGTTAGGTTTACATGCAATTTCTAGCATTCCGTAGTGGGTAAATAATTTTGTGTACAAGAGATTTCACGTGGGACTTTCAAAGGCTTCTTCAAATGTCGAAAGACCAAATACGTGGCTGATTTGATAGTGTTGTAAAGTTATGAAAGTAGGAGGTTACTATACGTCTTGCTTATTGGAAGAGGATGTTAAATTTCTTGAAAATTGAAGCAAATCAGACCAAGATTACGATATAGCCAACAGAGAAGTTAAGGAACTCTACTTCTGCATACTTTGGATGTTAAATCACAGATCAATGGACGTTATCTCTCTCTTTGCAATTGGCATTGATATGCGAATTCGTCTAATGACCGACTGTTAATTTTAAGATGCAAAAACAGTCTCAGTAGTAATTACGAGCAGCTTAGGCCGTTGATTGTCACCTGTTATGACACATTGTGACAGAAAGCCAAGAATTCCTGCGTAATAAGTAGATTTTTTGACACCTATTCGTAAAGAAGAAAGAATTGGCTGAAAGAGCTACGTCTCCTTGCAAACCGACCCTCTTATGTGTAGGTGCTATAACCTGCAACGACAGAAAGAAGAGTTTCTTTTTGAAAACATTATGAACCAACAGATGTTCGGCTCCATTTCAGTAGGCTCTTCCCTATTGCCAGGGTCTATCGAGGCATCTTATGGTAAAATCGAATAAATTTTGGGCCTATTACCCTGTACTTTAGACAATATTTTCTTTGCACCCTTCAGAGAGACTTTGCATAGATGACGGGCTGAACCTCGAGGTGGCATTTCATTCTGAAAGCGAGATTAAAACTATTTCTTGAAGTGTTCCACGACTTCTCCCATAATTTTCAGAAGCCGTATTTAATTTTTAAAATCGATAATTGAATGATAATAATTATAGCAGTAATAAGAAAAAGTATAATGACAGTTGTAGGTTATTTTTAGATTGTTAATGGTGACATGTTTAAATACCTTGCTATATGTCAAGAATTCATCACATTACACAAAACACAAGGCTCTGTTTTATTGACACTTTTTGCTTCTCTTTGCAGTCAGTTGACGTTTCGTTGGTCTAGGATGTAGCTAAAACAATACAGTATTCACCTTCTTACATGTGGGTTTGTGGCAGTAATCAGCCAGATTTTACTCCTATGTATTTTTGTTCTTTGACATGGACAATTTCTCTCTATTGTGTGTACCTGACAGTAGCAGTCATTCGACGATGTATTCACACTGGACACTTCGTCCACACAAGACGCAGAATGTCTCGGGTTCGAGTTCCGGTTCAGCAAGTGATCGAATCTGTACAGTATCAACTCACTGTTCACCCAGCTGTAATTAATGCTTTTAGCTGATTTAGGGGAGTGAAAGCGTACCAGAGTGACGCTCCGTCTTCCATGCCTTGCAATCGTATGACGTATAGCCTCATTGTCTCTGTCCTATAGTGTGAATTTTTCTATTTACCTTCGCCTCCCTCTCGTTTGAAATTAGTGAAACTTTTGCTGCTTAAAGGTACTAAAAGCTTGTCAATTATTCATCGCACATTTTGCATGTTTAAAATATAGAGATTGTTTCTCGCGTGAAAGTTCACTGTTGAAGAGCAAAATCATAACAGCAAATGAAAGCATGAATATCATCTGGTGTAGCGGACGCAAAGCACTGATTGGTTCTGACGTTGGCAGAAAGTAGTTTTGGCACCTCTCTCTAGCATAAACTTTATCACTTGATATTTTCTCCTGTATTCTCTATGCTAGCGCTGAGCGACTTTGTGTATTTTTTAGTAAGTTATGTTGGGGAAAGGCCATGGTGGCCTACAAGAATTGGCAGAAAGTAGTTTTGGCACCTCTCTCTAGCAGAAACTTTATCACTTGATATTTTCTCCTGTATTCTCTATGCTAGCGCTGAGCGACTTAATGTATTTTTTAGTAAGTTATGTTGGGGAAAGGCCATGGTGGCCTACACGAATTGGCAGAAAGTAGTTTTGGCACCTCTCTCTAGCAGAAACTTTATCACTTGATATTTTCTCCTGTATTCTCTATGCTAGCGCTGAGCGACTTTATGTATTTTTTAGTAAGTTATGTTGGGGAAAGGCCATGGTGGCCTACACGAAGCCCCAACAAAGGGTATAGAATGTAAATGCTATAGGGTAGCCAGTGCCTTTCCCTCCCGTGGCATTGTTCCTATACTGTTATATGCTGTTATTCAGTGCTTATACATTACAGTAAAGTAGAACGTTATTGTAATGAATTATATAATAAGAAAAGAACTTAATGAGTAATAATGGAAACCTTTCGTTTAAATTCAATTAAGACTATAAGTACAAGCCTCTCTAATACATAAATAGTTTGAAATTGGCTTGCCTGGCTTGGGGTTTACAGTATAAAGCTAATACAATGGGAAAAATAACGAAGTAAATGCAAATATAAATGATAGGGATATGAAATCGATAGAATGGGGCAGGTCTAATATGGAAGAAAACCAGGATTGGTCCAAGTTTATTTCTGCAACAAAAGATGGCGTAAGTGTTACGAATGGCTATAGCGGAAAGTTAGGAGATGAGGAAACGTGATGATGATTATGATTATGATAAGCATTTAGTCTTTAACCGGTCCAGCTGGAATTTTCACTTTCACTCTACCTAAGATGTATTTGCTTTTAGATATTTACTGGATTGTCTCGAAAAACTAATCATGTTGTTTTTCTCGATTAACTAAAAATGTGGATCCTTTTATCAGGATTCGACTACAGCTACGACTGAGCACGTAGAGCAGGGCCTTGGAATGGACATTTTGTGCTCGCTGAGGACTGAATAATGGTTGTGCTGTCAAACTTTCAAATTGTTCTTGCCAATCATGAATAGTATCCATAAATTGCTTGTAATATTCACAATGCCGGGAATGTCTACATTAATAGATACCTAAAGTAATAAGCCATGCAAAGGGAATGCTGGGCTCCTACCGCATCTGCGACTGGGCCACAGATAGCTGGAAAACCCAACCTCCTCACATGGGCTCTCGACGAAAACGTCAAGCCAAACCACACACACACATACACACAAGTGATAGCAGTTACAAGAGCAGAATCTGACTCCCTTAAAATTCGGATTTTGCTGAAGAGCAGCCCTCTCTGGATGGAATGATATGCAACTTAGTGAATGAATTTACATTGAAAAAGCGTGTCTTGTCTTTACTTTTAATGACGTGAAAGCTGGACAGAGATCAACTTTACTTGGACTCTCAAGCTCTGAGAGTCACGCTATTCTCAAAGGATTTTCCAAAGCACGATCTACCTTTCCTTGATCGACAATGGGCCCAATAATTGTATTAACGAATTTCCTGAAAGGTTATGATCACGTTTTGCCTCAGTGCCACCGTGTGACAATACTTCGATTCGAAAAGACATAATCTAGCTTCCTCTTTTCATTTATTCATTGCTTCGCAATCCACTCAGCAATGGCTCTTTGGAAGCTCTGCAGTACCCCCCGAAGAAGAAAGGAGCTTCAAGATTGCGTGGCCATTTTAAATTTTTGCTTTTTTCTAGCTTGGGTATTAAGGGTCAATACGTAAATAACATCTGCTCCGGTGGAAGTTTCCGCAAGATCAAGACAGAATGATTCTTAGACAGAGCTTCTGAATGCAACTTGCACGATCTAGTCAATGGTTCCATTTGGTATCGAACTGGTACGAGAGGAAGCGACACTTGTGTGTTCATACTGAACCACCCTCAATGCCTGTAGAGATAAAACTGCCATGTAGATGATTAAGGATTCATAGCGAACTGCCCTTAATCCATTCCTTTTTCACAAGTGTATGCAATGGCTTTAGTGATAAGTATGAGAAAAAATGGCTTCAACAAGGCTGCGTCCATGAAATCTCTCAAAAGTCAAGCCTCGTAAGAACAGGGATAAACGATTAGGCCCATTTCACAACAGCAGCAGGCAACATCACTTTGGTTCGTCATCAAGTCTTGCCTTCAAATGTGCGTTGAGGGAAAGCGGTTGCAGAATCGGTTACGAGCCGACGAAGAATGAGTTGAGCTCACTTTCGGCGGTCGATATTCAGGGACACCAACGTGAAGGCTTCTGCATTGTCCCCCCTATGGTCTTTTCTCAACGTAATTTACTAAAAGAAAGGAAAAAAAGAGGTGACTAGCTCCTTCTTCACGATCTCATTTTATCAAATTCCACCAAAGTGATGTACACAAAGCCCCAACAAAGGAAGAAAGAAGCAAGTGAATGGCTAGGATGAGAGGGAGATCAGATCAAGTTTATTGATCTTAGATTTGAAAGATGCCAAATTGTAGGATTCAGGAAAGCAAGAAGAAGGCAAGACGTTCCACACTGCTGGTTGCAAATTCTCACGAGTTTCGCCATCGAGATGGCCTCTGTTCTTGAAGCCCATGACATTTGATTAATCAGGTTCAGTCTGAGAAGGTATTTCTTTCATAAAGAGTCCTCCTATAATGTTAGAGTCACTTTGACACCGCAAAATTTGCGAGTGCTGCTTCCCTTCAAGGTATCGTGAAAAAAGATTGACAGAAGGCATAGCTATTAGTGCATGATAGTATCACAGTATTAGTATAGTATTATCACTATTAGTGCATGATGTTAATACAAAGATGAGAATTGATAGATGGAGGATCAAAGTTTGATATCTTCCCTTTCGTGCTGTGAAGCTTTAGAGTAGTAGCTTGAACAATTCTTGCTACCACCAAATGTTAATAATGATTACACTAATTAAGATGAATATTTATACAGGATGTAAACTTCAGCTGCTGCTGTTATCAAGTTGTCACGATTTATATCATAGAGCCCTAATCATAACAATCAAAATGAATCACATGAAGATGATCAAGCCAAGTAAATATCAGATCTAGACTATTTGTATTAAAAGTTGCTGTTTAAGGCATCAGATTATAATAATTTAGATATCTAAGGCGTATAAGGGGTGTGGTATCTCTTTCTACTGCATTGGGCAGTGACTAGTCTGCGGTAATGTTTTGCATATACCTTTGCTTGCGTGCCGGAGCATGGTTACTATGGCATGAACGTGCCAATTGCTCATAGCGCATCAGGAATTACACACGTCATGAGTGCAGTCGGACTTACAGCATTTATAATAATTCAAGATAATTGGATGTTTTCCCCTTTCTCATTTCAAGTCATGACACTCCCAATTCTAAAATGCCTGGACGTTCCGAATGTAGGCTGACCATGAGACCGAGCACAGTGCAGTTAAGAAGGCCAAGATTTGAATGCTAGAACAATTTAGGCCCAATTATCAAGGGGACTGCTCTCTTTGTAAAGGCAGAGACCTTATCAACGAAGAGGCTTTCAAACGCGGATGACGTGGAAAAATGGAGCATCAGTGACGTGTTTCGAAACTCGAACGAGCCCGAAAGAATGCAGAGCCACGTTTTTTGTTTTCCCGACAAACATTCTCGTGACATTTCAAATTATATAAAAGCTATCTAAATACGTGGTGGCATGTCCAGTGGTACCATAGAACAACTTCCAGATGCTCAAAACAGGTATTATTTGAAGAAAACGAACGACGAAGCCGATGACGGCAGCCTGTACTTCCTCTGTTGTCAAGCTCTGACCTCTCCCACACCTCTGATCTGAATACATGGCAGCGATTCGATAGGAAGAATGCAACCATTATATTTAACGCATTGGGATTAATTTGAATCGAATGAAAAATGACTGCAGCTCAACCTAAAAAGAATTAACTGGATCCCGCCTGACTTTCAGACGGAAAACTGACTGGTAGAAATCTAATGCTTCCTTTGTTTACTCGGCAAGAGCTGCCATGTTTTATACCCGCGATGTGCCAAAAATGTGACCTTCACGTTGCAGATTTGAGGCCGGCATGGCAAAAGCATTTAGGGAAATAAAATTTTCCAGGCCCTGTAATGAGCAAGAGATTTGGTTTTAAATGCACATAATCATTCTATCGTTTCGATTACCTTAAACGTTACGTAAGTTTGCCGACACCAAATTGTTATTTTGAAGGGTTAACGGATCAATAGAAAAGTCGTCGTCATATGCTCCGCAGCCCCAATGTTTCCCACATCCTTGTCATGTTTACTTTCTTTTTCTACTTTGATGAAGAGGCGGAACATATCTTATGCCTGGGCCGTGAAATAAACTTAACTTTGATTTGATTTGCCCACCATTTATCGAACACCTTTGATCAATCAACTGAACGAGACAAGTTGATGCAAAAAAGAAACAACAGAAATGTTTGCAGAGCAGAAAGGATTTCGACCAATACCCAATCATAGTTATCTCCCCTGACTGCTTGGCTGTCATTAGATTTGGAAACATGAAAATTGCGCATATCACTTTTCCACAAAAATTCGTGCGAGTTTGATCTTGCCAACACCCAACCGGCTCGCTCTCGTTGATTTTTGCAATTTGGGCCCTCCTATTCTGGCAATATTTGCAATCCCGTAGCTAAAATCTTAATATATCTTATGTGCACCCTTTGTTCTGGCATGTTTACATTAGATACGGAAAATTTTGCCACGTAATGGAAAATTGTTGCCCAGAATAAAAGATTCAGACAGCGACATCGATAAAAACGAATCCGTGCGACCATGTGACCACGCGACTAAATAGAAACTGATGTCACCCCAACTAAGAATTCAGCTCGCGGCAATAGCCCAGTCCTCGGCAGGTCGAGATTCGCCCAGTTCGCATAGTTTCATCGAGGGCAAGAACAATAGTATTAAAGAGATGCGCCCGTACATGTTCTCTTGTAAATAAATATTACCATTTGAATAGGAGACCTCAATATGACCTCCGTTTGACTGGCAAGGGGAGTTTTGCCGAAAAGCAGGTTTTCCTGGGAAATTTTTTTCGTCTGAAATCATGACTGCTGATTTCCTAGTAACGCCAATGAACCAGTGCGTATGAGGCTATCAAGAACCACACTTGTTGATACGATGAAAAAAGCTTCAATTTTGCAGCCTCAGAATTTAAAGCGATTTCAACATGCTTTCGTGCTATTCTATGAAAACTAAAATTATATTTTCGACAAGCCGTAAATCAATTACTGGACAAGCAACAGAAAATCTCGCACTTCTGTCTTCCCAATATTGAAAGTTGGGTCGGCAATAAAAATTCCCCGATTCGTATGGTATTTGCCTTATTTGGGTGCATGTTTATCGCCGGTCGCCCACTTCCCTAAGATGACGCGTTCGATGACGGCATAGCCACGACTTACTCAACGAAGATCACGTTTCCGAAAATTTCGAAATTCAGGATGCACGTACGTTACATAGATGCTTTATTATATCATTTACTATAGTCATGGATGTACCCACGTGGTCAATTTTGGCGCCCATGTGAGCATCCTTTCAGGCTGACCTCTCGCTTGCTGATTGGCTTATTCAAATGTTGAGCCAATGGTTGCACGAGCTCGAGTCACGTGGTGTGAGGTGCGCGTGACTTGTTGTTTTGGTGTTTTCTGGCTCAGTAACAAACCCTGCGACATAGGATAGAGACAAAAGCAACATCCTCGATTTTAATTTCCAAAAAAATGAGCGTAGAGGCTTTGCTAGAAGCTGCGAAAATTCTCCAAGATCAGGACAATGGTGAGTAATTTAATAACTTTATACTCAATATTTTATGGGGACTAGATCGTGCAAAATAATTTACCTTAAACAATAACGAATGTTGGTAACGGAAACATCGAAGCTCGAAAGAATTCACGTGTGGTTCTTTTCTTCAACGCCTGTTCCCTTTCATTTAGGCATTGATAAATTCTGCGAAACTTCACTGTAAGTGGAAAGTGCTCTTTCAGTAGTTTTTATTTCCTCGGCTTTTTTCATGTTGTGTCCTTGTATGTATTTGTTTTGAGTTCAGCCATTTTCGAACTTGCCTAACCTACCTTTCAGGTACCATTTATACATCACCGATGAAATGCAAGGAAAGAAAAGCAACACGAAGATCACAGACCTATCGGTAAGTTTCAGCCAAGGTAGAAGACATTATGTTTAATCCTCCTCGAATTTCCCTTATTCAGAACGAAGAAACCGGTTGCGTCGAATGTCGTCATTTCATTTCGTTCTTAGGCGAACGCATAGGCCTTCGTAAAATTTGATGCAGCCGTTGGTTAAGAAGTAAGGAGCGTTTGGTATGAATGCATGCAACGAGTTTAAGCCCTCATATTAGAATGGAGCTGTACGGCAGGGAATGTCTACCCTAGTGATTTGGAAGTGCGTTGGTTGAGAAGTTGATAAACGCCATTCCATGTTAATGTTGCATTCAATAAAGCCCGCGTGGGACCCCTGTACCTATTTTCGCAAGAATTTTTGCCATCATCCTGAATAACTTCCGTGTATATTTTGCCTTTCGGGTTTTAATGATCGTTTTCGTAATATGTTGTTTGCAAGTAAGCATTCTTGGAACCATCGCCGCAACAGGGAAACGATAAAGAAATGTTGGAGGGGATGATTCATGCTTTTAATTATGCGGGCCTATTGTTTTCATCCCTCGCAGAATATCGTCACGTTTTGCTTTATTTACGTTTCACTATAGCGATTCCTTTTGTATTTCAGCAAATGTTCTGAATCACCCCATATTGTTTTTCATTTGCGTTATGTTAAACTCTTACGTCAAGTTCCCATCCATCTTTTTTACCCTGCATACATTTTGTGGACAAAATTGAACCTTTGTGTGAATGCCTCCTGCTAAATCAATAGTATTATCTGCAAAGAAAGTCCTCAACTGTGTATAATAGATCTAAAAATAAATTTCTCCAAATACTTGAAAGTCCGTTTTTGCTTCATTGCATTTAAATCTATTTTCTCTTTAGTATTATCGTTTCTTTTTCAGGGCAACCCACAACCAGCTCGAGAAGAATAGGTAGGTGATTTGTTGTGGACTTAAAAACCATTTTGTATATGATTTCGCTTCTTGAAATTTTCGAAATAGATTTTAATTTTAAAGCGCAATGTGGCTGAGAGGCGACCTGCTCTGCAGTAACTAACCATCTCAGCTATTTGCCACGTGCAAAGTCAATTCCTTTGCCCGTTGCTACACGTGGATTTTCATTCAGTGCATTTCTTTTAAATCTGGTAATATTTAAGACAAACGGAATTATTCATCCAGATAAATTAGCATTTTATGATATTCGTGTAGAATTCTCTTTCTGGATACCAATCTTTGCCCATCAGGTGAAATTGTTTATCCAAATTCACGAGAAGCGTATGTTATTGGTCTTAACTCCCCCTCCCCCAGCTTACTAGAGAATGTTTTACTGAAGAGTTATAGTTATCAACTCGAATGTACTTCTGCTTCGTTGCATGCGGGCATAATTGTTTGGATCTCAATTTCGCATCTCAAGTAAAACATTCCTACAAAATTATGCGTTTTGCTGTAAAATTTTATTTTGAAAAATTCGAGTAGGACGTGCGGTAATGAAGGCGTGATGTTAGAAATTGATTGGTTGGTTGATGGTTTCGGGCGAATATGTGGCTATGTTTGAATAAAAACTTGACCTTGCATTGATAACTTTGAGTGATGGCCTTTTTCTCTTAAAGACGTGCGCACTTGAGAGACTGTTTAACATCTCTGAGAGACCTTGTTCCAACGCCACCTGATCAAACTAAGGCGACAACTTTGAGTCTTCTCCAAAGTGCGAAGCAATATATTAAGGTAAGCAGCACGGTCTGCCCTGCAGATTTCTATAGTTGGCGTTTTTTATTTGCGTTTTGGTAACTGCTAAATTCGTTTAAGCTGTGGCTACTAAATAAAGTCCAACCAATGCAAAACCATCCAAATGATTTACAGGACTGTGTAAGAACAAGTTCTTATTTGTTATGTTAGTTCTTAGCTCTTTAAAATGCAGATAAAGGGACATTTTTTTTATAAACGATCCCATATTGTAGCCAGGTGTTAATGTGTAGTTGCCATGTTTTATAGGTGAGATCATTTAAGTTCATATAGCAGGTTGCCATGCAACTGAAACTAGCCAATCAGAGGAGACCAAGACCTGCTAATTATCTTTGGAGGGGAAATCCCAGTTGAAGAGGAAAGGTATTGCTGCATGTTTGGGGGGGGGGGCTTGGAAGTGAATTGCTTGCAGGGTTGTCACACCATCTGTGAGGGACCTAAGATTGAAAATGATACCTGATGAGTATCAAGATTCGGAAGATTGCTGGGTGTTTAAGACATCATTTGAGAAGTTTTTCATGTGAATGGGCCCTGTAATATTGGGGAGAATAAACTCCCTATTGTACTCTGCTCACTTTTAATGTAACAGTTACCAATACCTGAGAGGTTTTGCATGACTTTTTTAACTGAAATTTACAAATTTTCATAGCATTAGCATACTGAGTGACAGACGGAAAATCCTAATAGTGGGTAGGGTGATATCACATTGGCTGAAAGCCCTCAAATTGTATACTCGTTTCTAATGTGCTATTCGGCTGCAGTAGAACTTCTTTCTGTTTCAAAAAATAGGTTGTGTAGATTAAGTAATTTTTGCAAAAATCTAATTTTTTGTAGGAAACAGATAGACCCCATAAGCCATTGGTTTATCACAACACTGTCATCCTTCCTTGTTCTCAAATCACATGATGTTATGTTGGTAGCTTGTCTAGGCAAAGCCCAGTAGCAGAACAAGTAGCAAGTTGTCATCTGATAGTGATTATGTTAGATTTTGCAACTGACCTGGCTACAATGGACTGATCAGTTTAGACAATTGCTATTAGAATATTGAATGCAAGCTTAGCTGTAGAATAATCGGTAAATAGCAGTCTCGCTTTCCAAGTGTGGGTAACTTTGAAAATGTTTTGTCTGTAGAGAAAGTTGCAGTAGGTTGTCTGCATTATATGGGTGGAAACCTACTCCATATGAACTTGAAATTTCATGGATTAACAGTTCTCGCTTTTCCTCAAGGTTTTAGAAGTTCATGATAAAGAGGCACAAATAATCAAGAAGAAGTTATATGGTGAACAACAGAAGTTGAGAAGAAAATTGACTGGTTTAATCTCAGGATTATCGCAAGAAGAGACACCTGTCAAGGTGCCAAAATTAGAAACTGATGATATTGATGTTGAAAATGATGATGAAACTGGGTATGGTTCAGGTGATGATAGAAGCAGCACCGACAGCTCTGGCAGTCACTAGCATTTTTGATTGTGAATACCTCCAACATCTCAAGCATTAATTTGTATATACATATATGTAAACAATGCACAGAATCATAAGCAATGTATCAAGCTCAAAGCCATAGGTAGCAGTAAATAGTCAGGAATTTTGTACAAAGACCCATCTCGTTTAGAATGCCTAGCACCCACTATATTGCTTGAAACCGCTGGTTCTGTACTGAGACCATAGGTTTTGCCCAAGGTAGTGTCGTCTCCAAGGTAGTCATTTACCCAGAGTTCATGTAGTTCGTTCTTTAGAGGAGACTGTGGTTTGGCTGCCACCTACTCAGGAATTTACTGCAGACATAGCCTTAATACTTAAGGTTTATCACTGATTTTGATTAATCAATTGTGCTCTGGTAGCTGGCAGTGAGCAGGTCGTCAGCCCATTCTTTACCTGCTAGCTTAATGAATTGCAGAGTTAAATGGTTTTCTCCACATGTTTGTTGCATTTCTTAAACTTGCCTCACAATCAACTTTCTGGTACCTGTACTGATCCCTGGTAAAAGCTTTCTTGCTTTGATGACTTCTGTCCAACTTTCACTGTCAAAAGCTTTATGTTACAACAAGGGAACAAGAATCCATTTAGTCAATGCCTCACAGATTGCTGTTTATGAAAGCAAAATGGTTATTCCTTGAGCCATCATTTTGCTGTTGCCCTGACTACTCCCATTTGTCTCTGCTGAACCGTTTTTCACTGCAAGCTGCCAGACATTTATTACATAGTGCATTCATTGTTTGTCACAAATTACCGGGCAGTTTTAGGCCCTTTCGCTGATAGTTTTTCTGTGTTGTTTAATTAATTTATTTTACATATTGGTGTAGCGGCAATGTTATTTCTCTCCATTTCATATATACCCAATCTTGAATAGGCACTTAAAACACGCATTTGGCCCTGCACTCTCCTCGAATTGTCAGACGTTCGATTATGTGCATGTCGTGCAAGTTGCTCCATAGAAAGGACCTTTCAATTGAAAGTGTTCAACTCGGAAAACTGGAACGAAATGCCCTGTGCCTTGAGATTGAACCGTGATTGCGAAATTTGTTTAGATTATTCACGAGTTTTGGTACTTTAGTTGCAGATAGAAAGAGATGTTTCAGTCATAGAATTTTGTATGTTCCTTGAAATTGTTGGGTTTGGAGTGATGCGGTGTCATATCCCATGTTTAGGACCCGTCTATCCTTCATGCCAAGCGTTTCCGAGCAGGATCTCACGTTCCCAATTAGGCCCACCCCCACCATCTCCACCCCCATGTACCTCAGTTACGTAATGTTTTTTCGCAATGAGTGTTTACCGAGATTTAGTTGACTTAATGATTCCCCTGTTATCATGTGTCTCGACTCCATGTCTCATGGCCCACGATTACCTGTGAATTTCATGCTAATTTATGATTTTTTCAATCAAAACGTTTCCGAAAGCATAATCAAGAGTAATTAGCACATCAACATAAAGCTAAAGTTTTCGCTCACGCAATTATCCATTCTTTCATCCGAAATGGAGATGTATGTTCTGGTCAAGAACGATGTAGCTTTTAGATGGACATTTTTATTGTCAGTTAAAGGGTCCCAATGTATTATTATGAGAAACTTAAATTATGTGAATGTGATACGTAAATGGCCATACCTGTAGAAATTGCATTTAAGCTGGGCCTCTCTGTGAATAGTTATTGAATCATACCTGTATTGAAGCAACAGATTAAATTTGACAGTTTTCAATTTCTATCCTTTCTTGTCTATTATCCTTATCCCTCAGATCACATATCACCTATCTGAATATGACTGTCAATTACAAGGATTCTAGTTTTCTATGTAGACCTCGCATGTGGAAGCGCAACTGGTAGACGCGATCCACTGATCTCAGAGTATCAATTTCCCCTTAAAAACTTTAGACTATAAGAGTCACAGAAACGAGAGGCGGGCCACATATTTTGGGAAGTGCGCTTATGAGGATGTGTCCCATTGCCGATAGAGTCCTCTAGAGAACCTCAGAGGGTTCGAACCTAAAACTCCGAAGTTATTCAACGCGTTTCCCAGCGAACATTTTCGGATTCCTTAAAAACTGCTTTCCATCCCTCAAAGATCGACAGTAAATTTGTTAAGTTTCCAGTTGAAGAATGTGTGATTCTTCCCCCCACTCTGGAAGGAGGCTTTCCAACTCATATCTAATGACCTATAATCTAACCAAGGAAACAAGGGCCAGTATTTCTTGCTTATCTCATTCGCTCCTTGGTTGCTCTGTATGAAGTTTACTGCGGAAGCAAGCGACATCAGACTTCTTTTGCTGTTTCTATTTTTGTCAATGAACCGAGATCAATTCGCGACAATTCATATCTCGAGTGTATTACTCGGAAGCATGCAAGTGAATATGAAATGGATGCTCTAGTCCAACAAAGATCGATCGAATTTTTCTCTAGAGATGGATCGTTCGTATTCAAAGAGGACTCAATTGGGATTCAGCATCATGATCAAAGCATGTTCTTGAGATCATTTTCTTGATTTCAACTCTCCATTCTATACGATGTGCGGAAAGTAAGTGGATGGGAAAGTTACTATTCTCAACTGTGCCGAAACTGGAGAGTCCTTCACAATTGGTTTCGATAAGATACTCCATATGACGGGAAGCTAACTTGGCACTTAATCAGGACAGGAGATGGCTTTAATGGCTTTTCCGCTACGTAAGTCATACTTCGCATTCTCCCCAGCTCCCTAGTCAAACCTTGTAGGCCTTCCATGACAGGATTGATGCTTTCAACTTGATATTTGAGAAATTTGACCATCTCATATATTTGAACTGAGTCAATTCAAGATAAGCCTTCCTCATTTGCAATACCACTCATGAGATCGATTATAGCGCATAGCAAGGATTACTGGGTAAAGCTATTGCAATCTGTGAGCACATAGATTCATCACAAGGCATGGAAATTTACAAAGCGAAAAGCCCTTTCGGATCAACCATGAACTCTTATTGGCGAGAGCTTTTCCCAGCTTCGATGTACGGTTAAGATTTGAGTAAAGCACACTCTGACTTGCTCCACCATTTGAATACCGTGGATATTACACAACCCATGGGTGTCAGTACAGCTCAGTGGTGGCGTCTTTGATCACAGATCTTACGGTTTGTGGTTCGAGCCCAACCGTGAGCTTGACTTCCACGAACAGCGAATAGAGTCGTCAGCTCTCTATAATTCCAAGTGCAGGATTCCTGAGGTGTGGTCACGTCGAGAGGAAGGGGGCAATATACTGCTAATCGATTAGCATAACTTTCCCGTGCTCGAAAATAAGCCTTCCTAAACGAATAAAAAAGAACTGAGAAAGTACACAGCACCCGTGGGCTATTTTGCGAGGGCAGAGTTAGCGATAAGCAATAAAACTGGATACTATTTTCTGTCATCTATTTTGCGAGGGCAGAGTTGGCGATAAGCAATAAAACTCGGTACTGTTTTCTGTCATCTATTTTGCGAGGGCAGAGTTAGCGATAAGCAATAAAACTGGATACTGTTTTCTGTCATCTATTTTGCGAGGGCAGAGTTGGCGATAAGCAATAAAACTCGGTACTGTTTTCTGTCATCTATTTTGCGAGGGCAGAGTTAGCGATAAGCAATAAAACTGGATACTGTTTTCTGTCCTCCAGCTATTTGAAACGAAGGGGCTTGTTTGGATACAAAACACTACTCATTCTGTACCCCGCATAAATGTAATACGAAATTGTTCATTATGCCCCCGCTACTGATATATGCAGCAGTCTTCGCATGCTTTGCAAAAAGCAAGTCCGGAAAGACTCTTTCTCGAACTTCAACATTAACAGACTAGCTGCTGTGCATATTGGGTCACGGAAAGCCCATACTTCAAACAGGAAAGGTAATCCTACTGGGAAGCAGCAGTTTTTGAGGAGAGCAGAACCAAGTAGAGGAATGAAGCTCCCTTTCGCGTTTTTTATATGAGAAATGAAAACAACGACCATAATGGAACATGACTTCTCTGCCTGCCATGATGGGAATGGACACTGGGTCTTCAAACCCCCCCCCCCCCCATAACAGGCACTTGCATTTCAAATGTAATGAGTAGAGCAAACAAAAACAAAAACACAGATTTTACTTCCTGACTTGCATTTGACGCCCGTCAATGATATATGTGAGTGAGAATTGAGAATTGTTGTTATTGTTATCGATATTTAAAACATGCGAAATGCAAACTACAGAAATGTTGCTACAATTGTTTACAGTGAGAACATCTTTCATATCGTTTATTTTATTTTCTTTCTCTAGTGAGTTATGTTGGGGAAAGGCTATGGTGGCCTATACAATGCCCCAACAAAGAAAGAAGAAAGCGAAAGGCTAAGAGGAGAGAGAGATCAGATCAAGTTTACTGATCTTGGATTCGAAAGATGGCAAGTTCCAACATTCAGGAAGCAAGAGGAAGGCAAGACGTTCCATAAGTTGCATGTTCTAGGGATGAATGATGATTTGGGGGACAGATTTCATGGACTAGGGAGTGAATCTTGGAAAGGGTGTGAATGAGTTGAGCTTCTGGTGGTTCTGACACGCCTCAGAGGAAAAGGAAGAATCTCCCTGATCTCCTGAGAACAATGCCCGTTACTTTCTGGCTTGCACTTGACGCTCGGCAATCATACATGTGAGTGAGGATTGGTTAACATCAGGAGCAACCAAGTACAGAGCGCTGTTTCTCACACCTTCACTATGTCGATAAGAAATTATAAAATTTAACAGAAGGAAGCCTGACAATTTTCCAAACTTCTAATAAGCTAGGGTGACGTTTTCTTGCAATTCACTAACATCACTACCTCATTTTCCATAAAAGTTTTCCCACAAAGTTGAAGTACCTAGAAGAAAAGAGCCCACGTGGAATGGTCCTGAAACGAATGTTTGTGAACACTGAATTGCTCACGTGCTGCTGCAAATGTTGGATAGGCAGCTCCTGACATTGGATTCGTTGTGACATCCAACATCTAAGATGCTTCAAGTGTTTAATGGATATAGAATGAAGAGGAAACATCAAATACAGGTGGATATCAGTGGTGTGTTGTTTGTAAATCACAATTTCTTATTGCCTTTGTTTGCCATACTAAGTACTTTGCACTAGTTGGAATGAGTCAGTCTCAACGTGCCTTATTTTCTCGTATCGAAAATGTTCACTATCAGTAAACAATTAACGGAATTTTGTGATTCCATCGTCACATTAAAAATGTCCTTCCCTCACCATTTTTAGTGAATAGGGTGGCGCCCATTTCGGTTTCTTTAGTCTTTGGGCCACACAACTTGGCAAGCACAGTGAATGCTGCAGTTGGGGGCTGGCCCTCTGGTAGCACTGCATGTTTAATCCCCGTGCTCTTTCCCAAAGTCCGGAACGATAAGCAAGGAAATAACATGTACCATGTTGAAGTCTTTGGTAGTAGGACTAGACCAAGCACGTACAAGTAACACGTGAGCATCTATGAACGAAGATGGATAACTCATAATTTTCATTATCCCCTTGATTCAGCAGAAAGTGCTATATTCTCCGATTTAAGCTGTTTCTTCCATTGATCCTATGGTCAGCGGTTGAACTTGCCCTCAGCTAAATGTTTACACAGAGCGGAGAAAGTCACTAGCTCTCTGTAATTCCAGGCTTAGGAAATACGCGGTGTGGTCACATCGAATAGAAGCATAATGACACTGCTCGATAAACCAAAAGCTTCTCAGTATCCAAGAATTTACATTCGGAATCTTGGTAGAAATCATGAAAATATTGGATATTGCAATTTTTCAGTAAATATGTTGGGGAAAGGCCATGGTGGCCTATACAAAGCCCCAACAAGGAAAGAAGAAGGCGAAAGGCTAAGAGGAGAGAGAGATCAGATCAAGTTTATTGATCTTCTCTTGAAAGGTGGCAGGTTGTAAGATTTAGGAAGCAAGAAGAAAGCAAGATGTTCCATTAATTGCATGTTCTAGGTATGAATGATGATTTGTGGGATAAAGTTCGTGGATTAGGCAGTGAACATTACTTGTTTCGGTGGCCCTACACAAACAGTTTCCATCTGCCACCCTGGGTTTAACGACCGTTAAGACTTTGGCAACAGCAATTGTAAAGAGAAAGCTGTAAACAAAGCGTTGGCTAGAAAGATATCAAAGAAGATCATGTTTCGCGTTGATTCAAATAGGTAAGAACAGAGTGAAGCTGAAACTGGTACAAATATAAACCAAAGGGAAATGTAATATCGCTGAAGAAGCTCTTAAAGTGTTGATGGAGTAGCTCAGCTTATTCTATAAATAACGTGGCGAAAAAGCTTTTGATCGAAGCAAAAAACCCAAGCTGCTTCTGTTATAAGGTTAGGCCTTGGCTAGGCATGGAGTCTGAAATTGAGGCCCTAGCTATGCATTCTGGGAAAGCTGACGACCGCAAAGACACATTGACTGGTAAGTTAAGCAACGAGAAGATTTTCCTTGCACAATTGAAATACTTCCTGTTGTGCCAAAAGTAAGGGGATTTTAGATTAAACTCAGAATGATGATTGCTACTCGGTTAGTTTCAGATAGGAATTGTTTGAAAGCAATTCGTATCTATGAAAAATGACAAAGGGATTTTCTCAAAGTAAGCCACCTGCTTGGCACATTCTTGCTGCTATCAATAAGAACCATCCAGACAATGCCAAATAGCAGAGCATTATGTGCAGTAACCTATCCTATCTAGCAACAGGGATCGGATCTCTGGGGTACAGAGCAGCACACTGTGAGCATCGAGATGTTTGGACCTCAAATTGCAAATCCCATTTATTGCGTTTTCCTTGACGTCCGATGTATGATTGCAAACGGGGTTCTTCGTGTGACACGTTCGTAATAGCAAACATCTTGCAAACACCAAGAGCCCTTAAAAGGCTCGAGCTGCTCGGGTGGCGAACAAAGACACCCCATGACATCACAGACCGCTCTGGGCGATGCAGCGGAGTGCAATAATTAGTTAGGGCTGTTTGTTGTCAAATTAAACAATCGCAAGAAGTAGATATTAAAATCTCAGCGTGTCATTGTTGATTGGCAGCTGGAGTTGGAGAAAGAACGACACCATATGCTATAGCGGCATGTTTCCTTTTAATTGTGCTCGCCATATTAGGAGCTTAAGGATATTATTCTTAGTTGGGTCCACACCGCCACCGATCGGGTGGGAACAAATGGAAAACCTTGGAAACGTTTAACAGGATTAGCCTTATTAGACAAACCTTTCAACGGTTAAGAAGAAACATGTTTGAGCAAAGCGGAACACGATAGCTAGTATATGTAACCGCTAAATGGTTAAATCAACTAGTAACGGACAAGGCAAACAATGTACAAAAGAACATTGCCCTAAACCGAAACAAACAGGCCGAATTCTTAGCGGAAATTCCCAACACAAGTCCAATACAACAAGGGTTCAAGTAATCAGATGGACAGGAGTGAGAGTGATAAGAATGAGAAGCTGGGCAGACAATGCGTACGACAGGACGTGTGTTGTGGTGCATTTAAGGACTCTTAGTGCAACTGCGGTAATTGGCTATCTGCATTGATCGGAGGAGCGGAATGCACATGGAAGTGAGAAACCGAGATTCGACCAGTTGAAACGGACACCGAGTTGCCAAGCCGGGTCAATAGGACACATCACTCACTCGAAGAGGCGAGGTTTCCGGTTCCACTGTAACTTATAAGTATCCGTTGCCAGCAGGCAGGAGTGCTTACCAAGCGATCCCATTGGTGGTGGTAAGGGTGTGCATTGGAAAAAACCCAAATTACACATGATACATGCGGAGCGATTTGAACCGGTTACACCAACTAGTGGGAATGAGGCCGGCGGAAGATGAAGCAGACCATCTCCAATCCATTCAATAGTCGGCAATGGTGTGGCTAATAACCCATGATCGCTGAGGAATTTTTTGTTTGCTGCATAATACGTGTGAATTGGAGCTTTTTGCAACCTCACCGACTGCCGTTACACTTAGTATCGGTTCATACCCCCAAGGTTGCATGTTGTCGCCTTAAGCTTTCGGACTGCATGTTCCAAATCCGTTTCTGAAACTGTTTCAAGAAGAACCAATGCGTTAGAAAATTAAGCCTCAAAGTGACAATCATGACAACCATTGGCTTTGCAAAGTATAAATATATGAATATATAAAGTATATATATATATTTAGTTCATATTTATAGTATAAATATATGAATATATACCGTATGTGTATTAATATCTATATACATATATGTATATATGTATATATATATTGGCTTTGCAAAGACTAGTAGCAACAGATTTAAGTGAATACAGCATATATATATACAGTATCGAAATACAGTATAAGTTTAGCCTTAGTGCCTATTCTTAGCTGAAGATTGTTACACATGAGACTCGGAGTTATAGACGGATACTATGTATTCTCTTTCGCTTTACTATACAGTATACATATAAATGCCAGTTACTGGGGATTGCGCTCTGCATTGTGTTGGATGCGTTTAATCTTTCATAGATTGCTTGCCATTATAAATATACATATAAATATATATATATATATATATATATATATATATATATATATATATATATATATATATATATATATATATATATATATATATAGCAGAAATGCAGAAAAGGAAAAGACCGATTCTCTGTTACTCTGAGTTTCGTGCGAAGGCACTCGTCAGACAGACTATAACCGTCGTCAGACAGAGTTATAGTCTGTCTGACGAGTGCCTTCGCACGAAACTCAGAGTAACAGAGAATCGGTCTTTTCCCTTTCTGCATTTCTGCTATCAACGCTCTGTACTTTGTACATAGAGCACCATATGGTGGTGAAGACAGCACCCTCTATGTGATATATATATATATATATATTTATCTATTTATATGTATACTGTATAGTAAAACGAAAGAGAATAAATTGTGTTAGTCTTTAACTCCGAGTATCATGTGTAACAATCTTCAGCTAAAAATAGGCACTAAAGCTAAACTTATACTGCATTTAGATACTGTATATATATATGCTGTATTCACTTAAATCTGTTGCTACTAGTCTTTGCAAAGCCAATATATATATACATATATACATATATGTATATAGATATTGATATACACACGGTATATATTCATATATTTATACTATAAATATGAACTAAATATATATATACTTCATATATTCATATATTCATATACTCATGGCATATACAAATATATATATATGTATTTAAATATATATATTTATATGAACATTCATGGCATATATATGTATATATATCATGGTTTCTTTGAACTAAAAAGATAATTTTCAACTTTTTCTTCAAAATATCAATAGACCATTATGATATCCCACCTCTTAATCATGACCAGGACTAAATTTCCCAAGTAAAAGATCATTGGACTCATCCACTAACTAGTGTGTAACATGATCGTTGGGTGATCTTCCACCATATTAAGAAAAATTTCAATTTATACCGGGTTTACACCTACATGGAATCATGTATACAATATTCAGAATCAGAATGTCAGAAAGCCTAGGATGGAAATATAAAGCTAATCGAAAGAGTTAGTTGACTTTTTTCTCTCAATGAAGTTTCAAGAATTATGCTTCTCTTGGAGCTTTCCTTAGATTATCTTCCATCTCCGATCGAGTGAAATCAGTTGATGTCTTTTGGAAACCCGTTTGATTAAGAAAAACTGCCTACAAGTTGCAGCGGTACGGTAGCTATGAAAACGGGGCTTGTGATGATCCGATGACATGTTTGCACGCTATGTTCGTGAATATTTATAGCAATAAACCTCCCTTCGACTGAATGTGTTGCAGCCTGGTAAACACATGCAGAAGAGGTGTTTTGCGCAGGAGCACCGCAAATGTTAGCACATCTTCATAGCTAGGTTAGAACAAGACCGCATTATGAATCATCCGCCTTGGTGCAAACTATTCGAAGATGCGTTCAACGTAGAGAATAAAGTCAATGCAGGTCTAGGCCTGGTTTGTGCGTCAAGGTCGTGCTGTGCTAACCATATCTCAGTGTTGCACGGCAATGACATGGCAGTCGCACGTCAGTTTGATTTAGACACCATTCACCATGTTGGTATGAGAGACGAATATGGTGCGGAAATAAGCTTTCACGGTCTCGCATCTTCACTATAACAACACAGTGTCACAGAGATGAATTAGGCAAAGATTGGATGCGTGGCACTACTCCAGGCTCAAATGAATACAGCATACGGTAAACGGTTGAACGTAGCAATGATTATGCTGGCTTGACTTCGAGAAGAAATCTTAGCAAAACGAGGCAGGAACTTACAGTCCAAGATTGTTGGTGACTCCGCCTCGGTGCCGACAAATCAGACGATAAAGCACAACTGTTACGACAGATCGTCGAAGTCACTTTCTGATCTTAGAATTTCAGATTAACATTACTTGATTAAAAATGCGTATTGCTGATTAGCTTGGCGCTCTACTGTTTGATTACTATTCAGCTTTGTGCGCATGCTCAAGACACGATCATCACTTGTTATTGATTTGAGATTTGGTGTTGTGGTATGAGGGGAGGGGATAGATGTGAACAGATAGATATTCATATAAGATTATAGATATATTTACACATGTATATTTATGCATGGAATTATATATGTATGTATATATGTACAGTATATATATAAATTTATGTTGGAGATTGCAAATTTCTTGATCATGTAAAACAGTCTTCACGTAGATTCGTTGGTTTCAATGACGGATCGGTTGCGACGTAATTTTAAATCATATCTGAAATGACCAAAGAACTCAGACTGGTTTGGGAACGGGTCAGTGGCACACTCAATGGATTCTAGCTTGCCAAGCCCATGATAGTTATGTTATTGATAACAATAGTAATATGATGCTAGCTGTCAGGATAGCTCAGTAGTAAGATTCTTGTGCATTGATCATATGGTCAGTGGTTCGAATCCATTCTCAGCAAAAATTTCACTCAGAACGAGGAGAGTCGCCAAGGAATAGGCCATATGCATAAAGAAAAAAGATTGCAATGATAATGATGATCATAAAAAAGTTAATAGTCGTGGAAGAATTTCATTCGAAGGCAAATGAAACTACAATTACAAAACCATTTTGATACATAGGTAGTTTGAAAATGGCTAGCCTGGTTTAAGGTTTACAAGATAGATGAAAAGTCAATAGTGGATAATGTGTGTAAATAGTAGAGGAATGCAAAAAAGATTTGATTGAAATAATTATTCATATGCTTTTCAAACAAGGGACACGAATATTAGTTATAATTGCGGCACTCAGTAACACTGATAATGCTAACAGCAAAAGAGTAGTAGTAATAATAATTTTGATGTTAATCAAATTGACAGTTTTAAAAAATCAGCAGATCAGCACATCAACGAAGTAAAAGCTGTCCCTCTTAACGATTATCCTTTAGAGGATGATGTGTCCAACTGGGACACATGCGTCCTGCAACAGTTATCAGAATGCTGCAAGTAGTCTGCTTGAGTTCAGTAAAATCGTGACGGTGAACTCACTAGGAGTGAGGAAAAATCTGTTTCCCGCTTGGATACACGTATGGGAAGTACAAAAGAGTCCTGAGTTACGTGTAAAACCAATACTATTCTGAAAGAATGGAAGATCGTTGATGCTTTGCCAACGAATCTGAAACGATTATGAGAAAACATAATAAGAAGCTTTGCATGTATGAATAGGAGGCTTTGTGTATTTGTGTTACCAAAAGAACCAGAGGACTGAGAGTAAATTCTCAATAAGAATCAATTCAATGATTTTACTTTGTGCTATTGTTACTCTTCAAACCTTGCTCACAAAAGGTGTGTATACAGAATGGTCGTTCTGTTGATATACTCGACCTGGGAGAAATCTTGATGTTTGTGCACCTTAGGAATTTCACCGAGACCGTGCATTGTCTCATTCTATCAAAGAGATCCGATCTCCTCTTGAGAAAGCAAAGACAGTGAATCAGGACAAAAAACGAGGAAAGTTTGAACAATTTCGGGATGCAAACTCTAGCAAAGCTGAATGAGATAATTGTTCTGTAATCTGTTCAGAATCTGACAAAATCAAGTACACGTTTGAATTGTGGCTTGAAGTTTTGGTTGGGTGTAGATGTTGCACAAGATTCTTCAGTACCTAGTTCGCTTGACCTTCAGGAACCGTTACGAGTAAAAATGATGACATATCCAAGGGCGTGCAACCCGTAGGTGCTTCACTAACAATTACTAACAACGTTCTTCCGCATTTCTTTGTCTTTGGCCACCTCCTTCATCTTTTATGAGTCAGTCCCCCGACCTTCAGACCATACCATCTTTCCGAATTGTGCCAAGCCGCAGTTATTTTTGCTTCTTTCGCCCCCATTGGTGATTCTGTGCTTGCATGAAGCATCTGACATAAAGTTCCGCCGTGCAGAAAGCTTAAGAGTCACTAGAATTGAAGCATTAGTGCTAGAGATGTTCTCTGTTGCAGTTATAACTAGGGGAAATCGTCAATCACCGCCAGGTTCGCGATGAAACAGTGCTCGTATACCGCGACGATCTCTTACGATAGCTAAACTTCTTTTGCACTTATAATGGTATCTGTCTTTGTAAATGAGCAGACACTCCGAGCTATCATTACTTACCCGATGACGAGACATCCAAACCTCAGGCAAGGGAGTACAACCTAAATGAAGAAAGTCGTCTTTTGTTGCTCCACTTACTCTTTGAGATGTTGGAAGCGAGCTTGTGAAGTGTAAAAAAAGTATTCTCAAATGCCTGAGGTTTGCAAGAGGAGTTCCTCAAATGCAATATTCAGAACAGCGACTTATATCATAGTTGTGCTCTCCTATTTGAACACATGTGCCCATAGTAAAAAGTTTAGTTGTTCACAAGTGATGGTACTAGTCACTTCTTTCTCACATCATGATTCAAAGCGGAGCCACGAGGCTACCGAGGGACGAAGCCCCACGCTCCCAGCTGCTACAAAGGGCGAAATTCGTCCCATTGGGGATATATACTGATGTAGGTTGTGAAACTTTCAGCCCAACTGTGTTTTTTGCTCGGTATATCTTGGTAGTGATGTTCAAGCTAGTTACTCATTACAAACTCCAGCATGAATTAAGATTAAAAACAATGCATGTATACAAGCAATTGTAATTACTTGCTTTGCAGCACAAAATCTCCCCTTTTTTCGTTCTTTTATTGATCAGCATTCAGTATAGTTTCAGCAACTTGCCTTTTCCGAGTAAACGCTCAAACTGTGTTGATTTTCACTTTGGACCAAATATTCAAAAGAGGTGACAATATCTTTTATATCATATTCATATTTGCATATTCATGTATTATAAGAGTAAGCAAGAGAGGAACGGTCTCACTTGATGCTTGCGATGGATTTTTCTTAAAAATCAACTTGCTAACAGCATCAAGATGCAAACAATGAGACAGCAACTATGAAGGATGCACTAAGCTTGCATCACAGTATTCATTTAGAAGGTATGTTGCCATAAATGGCAATGGCTCAGTGGCATAATGCTTGCTTTGCATGCGGTAGGTACAAATGAATCACATCAAAGATTCGAAATTTGGTATGTTAAGTCAACTCTGTCTAAATTCGAATTCGTTTCATTCGAAATTTTGCTAATTCGAACAAAATTTCCAGGCACCTTGAAAATCTCCTAACAGAAAGCCTCTATGATTCGAGTAATGCGAACTTTTTGTACTTTCTAACACTTTAACAGGTTCAGGATGGCTCAATGGTAAGATTCTTGCGCATTGATCCTATGGTCAGTGGTTCGAGTCCCACCTCTGCTAAACCTTCACTTAGAGTGAGGCGAGTCGCCAGCTCTCTGTAATTCCAGGCGTAGGAATCGCGAGTTGCAGTCACATCGAGAGGAAGACCTGGACACTGCTCGATAACTAAGAAGAATCATGTGTATAAAAAAAGAAGTCATTGGTAACTTAGCTGCAGTTGTGAGCACACTTAAAAGTAGCAGTGACATCAAGTGCTACAACGCTCTCAAGGTGAATGTTGTGACCTGACTTGACCCGTGACTTAAGAATGATTTGTTTGGGGAAAGAGAAAAGAGCAAAATCATCGATTGGCCATCTTCCAACCCAACTTGATCCCATCTCTTCGCTCGAAGCTTGCTAATCTTAGAGGGTATGAGCGACGGTGATGCAAACACGATTTACTACCTTAAAAGAGATTCGATCCCATCTTTTTGTTCAAATTTGGATTTTGTTGAATTCAATTTTTGTTAACTTGCTATTTTTAGAGAATAGGGGACGGTGGTACAAACACACTTTGTGATTGCAACATATCGTCCAAATTGGAATGGTCCATTGGTATCGTCCTTTTACGATCCAACAAAGAGTTCGAAGTAAGCAGAGTTGACTTTATTATTCAGGATATTGGAATAAGGCATAGGATTAAAGCTCTTAGTGTTAACAATTGCGGTATTCACTTTGCTTGCACAGCTGTGTGGCCCATGGACTACAGAAGCGGAGATGGGAGCCGCCCTATTCACTAAAAGATTGAAGAAAGGACCTCCGAAATTTAATTTCACTGCCATACACATATAGTTTGCTATTTCACTCTGATACGTTTACACCTGTAAAAGTTTATTTTGCAAGTCTCCACTTCCTTGAAATTTTTTGACTACACATAGCAAATATGGCTGTTCTAGCATGTACCAATTACTTGCTGTAGTTCTTCATCTTATGCATATCCAATGATATTTCAGTAATGGCATGATAGGACATTTTACTAGACAAAGTCGTTTGATCTGACAATGTGCATCTGCTAATACTCAGCAGTATGTCAAAATCAGTATTGTATGCATATCGCATATCCATTTGCATGGTGAAATAAGATGTTGTAAAATGTCATGCCTCTGCAATTGGTCCGGGCAAACGGAAGGGCAGTTCTTGAAGATAACATTCATTACTCAGATCAACAGCATCCATGCTTGCAATATGACATCCACTTCAAGCACTCTCAGCACTCTGAAATAAACGTGCATTGACTTTTCAATATGCACGAGGAACGGAGGGAACCCAATTGACAATAACGAGGAGCTTTGAAATTGAATTACTAAATAATTGAGAATCATTGAAAACTCGGCAACATTAAAAGCTCGTTGGGTTTTCAAGTCAAAGTGTGGATTTAAAAATTTAAATGCACTATAACGTGTTCATAAGTACTTTTTCCTAATTTCCTTCATCCGGAATTTCTTCCTGCTCACGACTATTCTTTGCTTTGTGTGACAAAGAAGATCTTGAGTTTTGCACGGTTTGCTTTTAATACACAAAGTTTTCCTGTTACTTATAATAGGTGATGTTTTCAGTAGTAGGCACATGCGCTGTGTGCAATGAGACTACGATGGGACATCAGGGCAATGGATAATGCTGGATTGCGAGACACGTAACGCGTAGAAATAACACGTTATCAACTTTGTTCCTTCATGAGTTGATCAATAAAAAGGTTTGGCAAAGGAAAGTACTTACTTTGCGTTAGCCTTTTGACCACTTTTCTTATCAAACTCCACTCTTCAAAAAGCACTTTATATAAGACGTCATAGATTTTTGATTTACCTACAAATTAAACACTTAATTTTTTATCTGCCTAACGAATGGTTTAAAGGGGCATCAACCCATTTTTTATTTTATTTCATCTTTCGGATCATTCACTTTGCTTCGCGTGAACATTTGTCCAAAGATTCATCCTCACACTTTATATCATTGCAAACACCATCCAGCATTACTTCCCTTTATTGTCTTAAGACAGTACAGTACTTTGGCTCTAAGTTATGGAATTCGCTTCTAATACTCATGCCAGCTGCACATTCCATTAGCATTTTTCGACTGCAATTAAAAGCTCGCCTCGTTGACTCATATGCCTAATTATTCACTTCAGTGAGGCTTGTTTTTGGTTTTTCTATATCTTCTTACTATTTGTATAAAATTTTGTTTGATTTTTCATACAAGAGGGCTTTCTCTCGATTAGTTTATCTATTTAAAGAGCTCCTCCTTAATCAATCTATTATGCATGCAGTATTGTAATTCTATTTAGCTATATTTTATAGTGAATAATGTAGTAAGTTGACTTGTATGTAAATAGATCGATGAACGTTTTGAAATTTTAAACAATTGAAAAATTGCATCCCTTTGCTTCATCTCCCAGCATTGCCTCCTTTCCCTTTTTACCTCCATCCGAGCCATTCACATTCAAGTCATATTTCCATCGCGGTAGGTTCAACTCAGGCACCGTGCGATAAATATATAGCCAATTACGGAACGAGTTTGCTGCTATGATCAAAATTGGAAAATACAAAGGATGGTCCAAAGCGAGGTCTAATTAATGAAGCAATTTCTTTCTCATATGAATTTTGCCTCCATTAAGTTCGCAATGACGGACAGCCTTCTTCGTAGTTCAAGTGCATGTCTATTGTGTGGACGGTCTGGGTGCGATGCGTCCTCATGCACGTTTTTCATAACTCTTTTTACGTCCACCCACCAAGCCTGCATCGCATACTCGATTTCGAGCGTGACAGAGTCCAGAGACAGGACCCTGAGTTGTTTCTAGGAAAGTAAATTTCATGAGGTGGTTTCCTGCTGCTTTCCTCACCAATTGCATTTTTATTGTGACACGTGCAGGATTCGAGCTCACAACCCCTATTTTATGAGTCCGCACGTTTAACCATTACACCACGACACCCCTTATTCCAGCTTAGCTTGGAGTTTTAAAGCAATAGTACGAAATGAGGAGTGTGGGATGTCCAAGCAAGGGCTATCTACCTACAAAATCCAGCCGCACTGGATCTTACTTTCAGTTCTACTCCGCCGGATTGGTTGCAGACGACTCAATCGATGCTTTAGGTCTTTTTCTTTGATCATGTGAACTTGACTCACCTAAAAACCAAAAGACCTCCTTATCCAATTATACAGATCGTGGGTCATGTCTCGTAGACTGTTATCAAATGTAGCAAACAGTTTAGAACGTGCCAAGATGCTTTGCAAGCTTTCCTCGCCGACTTTCGTCTTATTGATATTCAGTTGATGCTATCGAGACTCATTGTGAACCCAGCCACAGGATGGTGTGCATGAAGTTCATTCCCACTGCCAGATGGAGTGGGATAGTGCCAGAAGAAAAAGCAAGGGAGGATTATTACTTCAGAAGATCAATGGATCTTTTGTAGTCAGTATGACCCAGGACGATATAGCTGTCAGCGTTTTTCCAAAAATTAAATTTGATATGTCATTTTTGCTAAGCTTTGGAAATTACGAAAGTTCAGTTAGATTTTTTCTGTTTTCGGAAGTGAATGCGAGTGCTCGTATTTCATATTATCAAAGATGCATGCTGGGATTATGTAGAAATTTCGCTTTCCTAAAGATTAAAAAAGTGCACGATTAGACAAATTGCCAACATAACATGTTAATTCCCAGTTACAGCCACGAAAAGATTTGTGTATGATTTCTAGCATCCGAAGGTAGACTGTTTGAAAACGAGAAGCTTTTTGCTTATCGATCATGGTCCATGTTCTTCCTCTCGATGTAACCACACCTCGTGATTCCTACGCTTGGAATTACAGAGAGCTGGTGACTCTCCTCATTCTAAGGGAAAATTTAGCAGAGGATAGACTCGAGCCGCTGACCATAGGATCAATGGCTAAGAATTTCCACTAAGCTACCATGACACAAGGAATTAAATGACGACCATAGAAAGGTTTGGACTTGAAGAGGGAAGATGAGGAACTGCAACATTTCTCAAACGCTCAGAGTAAAGCGATCTGGGAGACTTGGGGGTTTTACGTCAACAGAAATCAGTTTCAAAAGCGTATCTTATTTTGGTTGAGGATGCAATTTTTCGATTTTGCTCGCTATTGTGATGGAGAATTTCAAGAAGCATTGCCATATTTCAGTGTAGGTTGGATTTTCTATATCTGAAGCAAAAGATTCGAGGAATGTTTAGAACCAGCTAAATCACGAAAGTAACCTTGCTTTATAGCTGCCTATTTCTATAGATTTGTTTGCAGAGAACTGATTTAGTGGGAAATTTTCTTGAAAAACGCCATTTTAGACTTTCCACCTGTAACAGCAGAGATATTTACATTGATACTAATTGTATTCGACCTTTTTCTCATACGATTATGATAACGCACGATGGTGAAGGAAAACATTTACATATCAGTCGAATTATTTTTTAGCAATGAAGTCGATTCCACATCAATTTTCGCTTTGGCCAACCCAAAATAAACTTCAGAAAACTTCGAACTTTTTTTGAGTGGGTTGAGGAAAGCGGAGATTTCAGCAAAGCTTACAGAAATTTCTTCACAGTCAACACGTGCAGTTGACAGATTCGTTGTCCAAAAATGCTAGAAAAAGCAATGATAATTTTGAGTATTTATGCATGATGGCTAGGGATCACTTTATTTGAAACTGGTAATGTCTTGCTGATTTACTTGAGGGATCTGATGTTCGAGATACAGGTGGGAACGACACGTTGGGAAGCATTAGTCGAAGAACTCTTGGCTTTTTTCAACTATCTTACGTTTGGAATGTTAGCTTATTTGTCAGGAACCCTCCAATGAACATCCCTTATAAAAGAATCATAGATCCTAGAACAACAAACGGCTAAAAATGCATTCTTATCAGCTGATTTTTCTCACGATTTCTACCTAATATCTGAAGGTAGATTTTGGACACTTGGAAACTTATCTCCTATCAAGCAGTGCATGAATCCTTCCTCTCGGTGAAATCCCACGTCGCGATTTTATCATCTAGAATTAAAGAGAGCTGCCAACTCTTCCCACTCTAATTGAAAGTCTAGCTGAAGGTGGACTCGAATCACTGACCATAAGATCAATGTGCAAGAGCTTTATAACGGAGATTTCCTGAGGCCTAAATAGGAACTTTCTTTTGCATAAGATAAACATTATGATGGGACGGTGTTCTATCATCTGCAGCAACTTCTTTCGATTGCCAATAGTATCACATGGCACCTTAGTGAAGGCTGTGATATCAAGGAAGCTCTGTGCCTCGATACTTTCTGGGATATTCTTCCAATTCTGGACAGAGAATTGGGTGCCAACGTGTTTGGATGACTAGGTCTGTGTGAATTTGTTTTATTCATTGAGCCTAATTTCCTAATAGGTTACAGGAATTTCATTGTGAATTATTCATTCTTTTTTTGTTGGTCCTAAGCACTGGTCAAGATTTTCTTCATTTTTCGTTTTTTTTCATTCTCAAATGATCTCAAGAAGGCAGTTCGTCGTCAGAGTGTAGGTTGGTTTACAAGGAGCCTCCAATAAGTTTGCAAATATGCACTAGTTCAAAGAAGACGTAAAACACAGAACTGCTTTTAAGTGTCAAAGCGAAATAGCCAGTCAATAGACATTTGACAAGACAGAAGTAAAGATGATAAAAACATTGAAAGTTCAGAACAAATATTTAAACGCTTGCATTAGAGATGCTTGCTTTGTTTCAGCCGGTAGGGCAATCCATGCTTGTGCACCTCGGAAAGGAAGCAGCTTTGTATATTTGTCGATTTTTCATTGGCAATCTTAGGTCTGTACGGTTATTGCGTAGAACTCGTAAATGACTTTTTGGAATTTCTAACGAATAATTCTGGTAAATGTTCAGGTGTTAGACCATACTTTGTCAACTCTGGTGTTGGTTTCAGTATTGATCAACTCCTGAATGGTTTTCAGACCAAGATTTTCTACGAGTGGCAAAGGTAGGAGCATCAAAGTTGCTGTTTGAGATTATCCTTGCTTCTCGATATTGATGAAGCTTTTCTTACACGTTTCTTTCAGGTGAACCACATTTTCCCGAAAATAGAGCAGCAGGATCTGAAGAGGGCTCAAGAATGCCAGTATGAAGTGTGTTTAGTGAGTTATCTCTCTCTCCTCTTAGCTGTTCGCTTTCTATTTTTTCCCATGTTGGGGCTTTGTATAGGCCACCATGGCCTTTCCTCGATATAACCCACCAAAAAGAAAAAAAAGTGCATCTTGAAGTAAAACATGTTTGACATGTTTTAGAAAACCAATGGGTCTGCAGCGACCCAATCCTATTTTCTGCCATAAATTAACATTTTCAACGTTCTGCTACAAATTTGGCCTTCCTGCTATTCAAATTCCTGTACCATTTGCTTAAAGAACTAGCATATAAATTAGCACGTATATAATATCAAATGGTTCAGTCAGACTACAGTGCAACTCATCGTCTCTCTAGCTCAGTGTTCTCTGCACGTTAAATAGGATCAGAAGGCAGCCGTATTTTGATGACCAATTAGGCACATCTTAATTAATGATTCCAAAACTGGTGACCACGACATGACGTCCCATCCTTATTACAGATTTTGGTAGATCATTGAGATGGAAAATAATGGTGATGGTCCCAAAAATGATACTTTAGGAGCACCAATATCAATTTCCGAAGTTGACAGTCAACGATATTTATTCTACAGGATTTTTTTCATTGGAGATGAACAGTGTGATCTATGAAGTTTTCTTTCCTGAAGACTGTAGTGCTCTAATTTCTGATAGTTCATTCTGTGATTCGAGGTGTCAAATTCTTATATCATTTCGATCAGCAAAAGGTCAATAAGTCGTCCACTCGTCGATGTTTTTAAAGACATAAAAACTAGGTCGTAGCGCAGTCTGATTGCTTGAGTTCAAATTAAGTCAAAGCTGGCCATAGAAAATCTTTAGCCCAATTTGCACGGCATTTCTCAACCCAGGTTCAGCCCATTATCCTGAACAGGAATTGTTTAACCCTGGTTGAACCATGGTTGGCTTGCCTTACAAGACAACATCTAACCCAGTTTAGTTCGTGTTAACCTGGGCTAAAAAAGGTGTTGTGCAAAGTTGCCTTTTTTCCTTCGCCCGCACAAATCTATGCTTTTTCAACTTTCAGAGGAACCCTTTTGCCACACCTTGTGAATTACGGTAACAAATGCTATCGACTTAAGTATGGACACGAAAACTCTATCCTACATTGCACTGCCATAATTGGATTGCGAGATTACGAAGAAAAATCAAAATTCACTTTTAATCAACTCGAGGAAAGCTCACTCAATATTAATATTTGATATTACACCTCAACGGAAGGTATTGAATTGAATTTCTTCATTAAGACCTAATCTCGCATTTCTACATATTTTTGATCAACTCAATTAGTAAATGCTCGACTTTGCCTCGTATGAAAAAAACACAACACGCGTGATGTTTGAATCCACAATCGGACAATCGCTTATAATAGGTTGCTGACCTTCAGGAATAGCACGCTAGATGACGTGCCCTTAATGACAAATGCAAACCTTGTTTATGGTTTCAACGGTTTGAACGACACAGAAAATTATCCCCTTTATCAGGTCATGCTCGCATTCGCGACGAATAGGCCAACAAAGCCCATGTTTATTCAGTATTTGCTGAGGGGCCATTTAAAGCTCGTTTCAATTACTCATGTGCCAAACTTAGCTCAATTCGGTGCAGCGACTGAGTTTCTTCGGGGCAACTCCCGTTTCAAACGTCGAACCTAATCGTGCCACTCTCAATTAAAGGGAGAATGACAATTTTTACATGAAATACTTCACTTTGACTTGCAAACTTCAGTTGCAGAAATAACCAATTGAGAATCCGGTATTTTAGGCTATTGAAAGGAGAATTCAGATAGCAATTCAACAAAGCAAATTTTCATTCAGTATTTGTTGAGTGCCAATTTAACAGTTGGAAATCTCTAACAGAATCCGATAGGAATTGTGAGTTAATCTGACTTCGAAAGTTAAGGCAAAGTGCACGAGGCATTTTCTATGAAAAAAAATCAGTTGGAAGGTAGTTGTTCACAGATCATACGGTCAGCTGTCCTCCATGGCCATCTGGAGTATGAATTTCACTCGTTGCAGGGAGTTTTGCTAGCTCTCTGTAATTACAGGCATAGTAATCTCGAGGTAGAAAAAGACAAATTCACTGCTCGATCAGCCAGGCTTTTGGCGAGATTTTAAAAGTATGGAAAGAACAAAAGAGTTCGATGATTGCGTGAGGAGAAGGGGGATGTTAGAGATAGTGACAGTAGAAAATATGATAATATTGTACTTAAGCTATAAAATAATGACATTGTTCTCTTGCATAAATGTTTGTTGACAATTTTTCCGAGATAAAACTGTGTTTAAATTGAAAATTTCATGGCTATGTTCTTTTCAAATGAAAATCTGCATTCTTCTTCAACCTCTGCACAAATGTAGCTAGAGAAAAAATAACTTAGTCCTTTCAAACTAGATCCTTTTCCTTTTGTCAGCAATTGCTTCTAATTCAATGGACAGAACAACGCGACTGTGGAACACTTCTCTAGCCAACACATTGCTGTGTTCTTGCGCATTGATTCTATGGTCAGTGGTTCGAGTCCAACATAGGCTAAACTCTCACTTAGAATAAGGAGAGTCGCCAGGGTAATCTCAGGCGTAGGAATCACGAGGTGTGGTCACATCGAGAGGAAGAAGTTGGTCACCGCTCGATGACCAAAACGCTTTTCAGTGTCACATGTATATAAAAAACAATTCATTTCGTCCCAAACTCGGCTTCACGTGTTTGGGTACATCCCCTTCCTCCAACGGTAACCAACTGCAACAATGAA
Organism: Pseudorhiza aurosa; assembly: GCA_964026355.1. Taxonomy (NCBI): domain Eukaryota; kingdom Metazoa; phylum Cnidaria; class Scyphozoa; order Rhizostomeae; family Lychnorhizidae; genus Pseudorhiza; species Pseudorhiza aurosa. The sequence continues at coordinate 5,226,834 of OZ032125.1, read as the reverse complement.
CTGACTCATACCCTCACAGGTGGGAAAAGCTCCCAAAAACTGCCACGAAAATTACAAAATATATTCTTCAACTAACAGCAAATAAAAAGAGCAATGTCAGGCCTTGTTTTGCGAAGTTTGTCCTGTCCCACGATGTATTGGTCAATGTTTTGCAGAAACCACACCATCCTGTCCGATTAAAGGGCGGAATTAGCAGTTGATCTTTGGGATCCTTTTAGGTTGCTGAAAATGCCCGTAATAGGCTTACACGATCACCCAACCTATCTCCGCGTGAGTGCCATGTATACAGTAAGCTGTTATTACCAAACGCTTCATCGCCAAAGGCTCCACGAATGTTACGTGACCGATGTGCTAATCAGATGTCAGTGATAAAATCAATCAGTCTAAGGCACCTTTGAAAAACCTGCAGAAAAAGAAGAGCTTGGATTTCAAAACAATATTACACGCTTAGTCGTACCAGAGCTGACCTCAGGTGACCCGTGATAATCGCACACGTATCTCACGTATTAACTGCAACATGTGCATTGAAATGCATCAAACTCAATTTACACACATCTTGCTCGTTTTCTCGTTAATTCCAACCAGATCCAATGCATTAACAGCCCCTACCTAAGCGCTTTTTATGACCAAATGTTCCTATTTTTCGTTAGCTTTTCACGAATATGTTTAGCTACCCATAACGATGAAGCACCTAAGGAACATCTTCATTATCGTTGACAATGAAATTTTTATATTCCCCATATTGCTTGAAGAATAAAATTTTGCAATTAACTGGACCTCATCTCATTCGCTGAAATTTTGCACAGGTTGCAAATATCATCGTACTGCTGACCATGTCATTTTTTAAAGAATTTTCACTGCGGGGGTAAAAACGCTAATGGGGATCAACTTCAGAAGACGTTACTAAAATTTTCTTCGCTTACCACAAAATATTTCCGTTGGAGAGGACATTTTTCGCTTTGTTTTTGGTGAGTCATGTTGGAGAAAAGCCATGGTGGCCTATACAAAGCCTCAACAATGGAAGAAGGAAGAAATATATTATGATTGAGACTGGTGAAATGCTTCACCTTCTTCATTCTCTTCCTCTGACACTTCCAAATTTCACATATCAAAGACGTAAGATGGGACCTCAACTACTTGGGTATTTTTGTCTCACTACGGGGGAAAGCATTGAGCGTGCAGGAGCAAATTCCCCCGTAGTCACAATGTCAAAAGTGCTCTGGTGTCTCAGTGCACATTGCATATTAAATGAAAATACTGCATATCATATACGCATTGCTCCGCTGTAGACCTATGAAAAGGGACAATAAAGTTACAATTCATTCCCTGCCGCTTACATCAGCTCTATTCAATAAGAAAGTTCAGGTCACATAAGGAATGCTTATTCTACAAAACACTCTGTAACACCTATGTGACATATGAAGAAAAGAATTGTAATTTCACAATTCTAAGCGAATTTTCATTTGTTTCTTCCAATCTGGAAGACCTAGAACCCGGCGGGACCAATTAATTTCCCTTACTGTAACGTAACCATGGACGTCTATAAAATATAGGCAAAGGGGTCTATTATTTGCATAAAATCTAGAACAGAGAATTTCAAGAAAGGGATAGATTTGCGAAAGCTCTCCTAGATTTCCTTTAAAGGTCGGTTCAAAATGTACTAGCAGCAAATGGGAGACATTTCTTTAGAAAAAGGGAAATGAATGACAGTGCTAGACAAGTCTTAGAAAATGTCTCGTTATAATATAATATATTTCATTTTTGAAACACCGTAGGTTTCCTAGAAATAAGGGCAACAAATTATACTGTTGACCAGAGATTTTGAAAAATAAGGGGGCTTTCTGGGAGAAAAATCAGAGAGAGGATCCTTTTCTAAAATCCCTGGACAGTCATGGTTACACATCTGATAGAGGAGTGGCCCCGCCGGGACCTAGAACAGCAATTTAGTCTTTGATGCTTTGCCTGGTAAAACAGGAATTTTCCTTTGTTGGTGTGGAGGAAAATGCCTTTCATTCTATTCTGCAAGGAGAATTTGATGGGGCTAGGGTTTATACTGGTATTCAGGGCTCTTTCTCTACATATAAATGTGATGATCAGAGCCAATTCTTGTGGCGAGAAAGATCCTCCCCTCTGCTCTGTACTCTGGCCTCACATTGCACACGAGGTTTAGGTTCTCAACAACAAAAATGGCGGATGTGGTGCCAAGGTTCTCCTTGGATGGCGACTTACATGACCAGGTATATGACAACATGTGCATTTATCAGCAACCTAGAGTATCTGTAAGTTTTGTGTAGTTTGACTGACGTGAAAGAAAGGGGAATGGGGGGGGGGGGGGGGGGGGGGCTGCTGTGGTCAGAATGGACAAAAGACATCCAAGGAATCGACAGTTAAATCAAATTTTAAACACGAAAGTTTTATTCATGCGCAATAATCGTCAAAGATTCTCACTTTTCTTTTTCTTAAAGATATGAAAGGTATTATCTGTTGCAAATTTAGCTGCCTATAAGCCCAGTAAAGTAACTTTAGTGTGCACAAAGTAGCCATTGCTTATACTTTGGAATGTCACTTGTAGGGTTGCATAAACCCCATTCTCCTTTCCCCTTAACAAGCTCAGCCAACCATGCAGTTTCTCCTCTTTTTTTGCATTGATGCTGTAATCTTACCCAGCTATTTCTGCCTAGGTTTGTTAAGTATATTTGTATTAGGTTGATGTATATTGAATTTATTGATTTCTTCCATTGAAAAGACCTGAGATGAAACTTGTAAACATTCAATGATGCAAAATATCAAATTAGATAGTTAATGTTTGCACATTTGCAAATTTCTTATCCACCCTAGAAATTCTTGTTAAGTCTTGAAAAATCTCAATATTTCTTTGAAAGTCTCTAATCTGATTTATTATGGTATTATCAAGATAATTAAGGCTTGATAGAGATAAATTTTTCTATGGAAGAATAAAATGTGACATGAATTCTACTACCACTTTGGCCTCAGATTATTCCGCAAGTGGTTACTTTCTCAAATGCTTCCATAGCTGCAATCTCAATTTCTGCCTACCCCATCTATGACCCTCTTGTATGCTTGCAAGCATTTTTCCTGTTTTTGTTTCGTGTGATTTTGAGACAATGTTTAATTAATTGGCCAGTGAGGATTTGATTTTTCTTCTTGATTGCTATGCAGAGTGCCTACCTTGGAAGACTCTTCCGTTGCTTTGACGTTGTCGACCCAAGAACGTTGTTCACAAGTAATGTAAGTAGCTGTTTGATTGTTTTAGGTGCTTTTGTTCTTTTTATTGCCATTATTTTGCCTGTCGTAGTCTGTTCTTACGCTATCAGTGTATAATTGCTTGTGTATTCGCATCTGTTGAAACAAAATCATATGCACGCTCAAGGCTGATGATGAATAAAAACATTGTTCCTCATTGTAATCCTCAGCATTGTTTTTTTGGGGCTTTGTATAGACCAGTATGGCCTTTCCTCCGCATAACTAACTAAAAAAAATCAAAATATTCTAAGGGAAAGCATTCTTGCTGTATAAGTTGAAAAAATGCTTTTTTGAAAGTTTTTTAGGAATAATTCTTCTCTGTTGAAGTTTTTACTCTTGGCCTTGACTTGTAATGATCCTTCTGCTAAGAAAATCTTGCTATGGCCAGCCTTTGATCAAACTGTAAAGCTGTAACACCATTCCATGCAGTTCAGAGTCTACTTCTCAAAGTTGCAAACCACACGTTGCTTAATAGCTTATTTTTAACCTGCTGTTCCCAGCATTGAATGGTGGATTCACATAATGCTAGGAGTTGTCTTCGTCAAACAGTGTATTGGCCCTACCTGTGGATGTGACCATATATCATAACTGGAACCTCAGTTACTGCGAGTGAAATTTAAGGAAGTGTCCTAGCTGGAAAAGCCTACGATGGAGTTTTGGAATTTATTACAACGTGCCTCAAACACTAAAAATGTCAACATTTGAAGTCCTTTATCAGATCATGACAAAAGAGACAGCGGATTTGCTATATCCAGTCACAAATGCAACCTTAATTGTGCCGTAATTGTGCTACAGATTTGTAAGGTTGAGCATTTGAATGTCATGACCTCCTGGGTGCAAGGATGCATGACAGATCTCTTTGAGCACTTGAGACAGTAAAAGTTTTCTTCTGGGTGACAATAATTCAATTTCTTTGAATGTGGAATAGTTTGCATGGAAAAGCTTTTAACCTTAGAGAATGAATTTTATAGTCTCACGCCATAAAGAAAAAGCTCTCTTTTCCAACTTTTGACTTTCGAAATGTTTAAAATAAGATGTCTTTTCTGTGTCTTAACATAGTTTTCATCAGTCATGGAATCATCTTGGTGGAAATTTGCAAACGTATTGTTTACTTTAAGATGTTTTCGCCAGTAAGATGCCATGCTAAGTTGCTTGACCCAGTATGGAGGAGGCTTGTTTCTCTATCGATTTCAGTTTCCTAAGGTTCTCATAGGGTTCATTTCGAAGTGGTGGTGTTACATGAGGGCTGGAATGATGGCACTTGTGTATGATGCAGCATTTGCGTCTATAGTGGTCATTAATGGACTCGACTAACCTAAGATACCAAGTTTAGATGACGCTTTCTTCTTTGAATGGTGACGTGGCGTAGTGGTTAAACATGCGGACTCACAGCATAGGTGTTGTCAGGTCGATTCCTCCATGTGTCACTTCTAAAACGTCATTGGTGAGGAAGGCAGCGGGAAACCATCTCGTCAATTCCACTTCCCTAGAAGAAACTCAGAGCCCTGTCTCTGGTTTCTGCTACGCTCGAAATCGAGTATGCAACGTAGTGCACATACTTTCTTCTTCTTTGGTGAAGGTTTGCAGCGAGATTACGTTGTTCACCCATAATTGTGCCTAGATATTTAAATGATTATGTTCCGTCGCAACACAGCTTTGGAGCTCTTGAATGCTTTTGTAATGTATCTATACGCTATGAATCGCTACGTAACTGCGCACTGTCTAGAGAAATACGCGGATATCAAGGCATGCTTTGTTTGATTTTTCTGCTCTTTAATCGAAGGATTTTTATAATAGGCATGTTTATCATTGTGATGTCCGCACATCGTATGACATTACTGTGATTGAGGCAGCCTTGAAAGCCATTGAAAAACTGAATGTACAGAAAGACAGAATGGGTCCTTGAATAGAGCCTTGAGGAACTCCATAAGTTAGAAGAGGGACACCTGCAAGTTCTTGACCCATACTTAATAACTTGCGATTTCCAGGCAAGTAATCTGATTTCTTTGGCAAGTTCTGATATGCGAGGACCGCCACATTTAAGCCCTTGCATCATGTGTCTGATACCAATACCGCTGCCTCCGCAGAATTACTTTGTAATATTTGGGGTATGCTTCCTATCGGTATGTTAACTGCAGCCGCTTTTTTATTATGTCTCTGAGTGCTTCTTTCAGCTTGTTGATTATGTTATGTGTCTCCAAGTGCTTCTTTCAGCTTGATGATTTCATAGAGTGTGTCGCAGTTTATAAATTTGTTCTTTGTGCTGGTTCTCATGGGCCATGGCTCTAAGGTATTAAGGTTCTCATCCTTATAGACTGTGGTCTGCTAGACAAGCAGAGTCAGGTCAATGTTTTCTTTTTTTTCTTTTTTTTCTTTTTTTTTTTTTTTTTCTTTTTAATCCATTAGAGCATTTCAATTTTTATGAACCATCTTCATGAATTTCCTCCATGAGTGGAAGTTATGAGACTTCTCATCGTTTGTCTAGCACACTATCTTCCTCGCCTCTTCTTCTTTCCATTTCTTCCCCCACGGGGCTTTGTTGTAGGCTGCCAAGGCCTTTCCCCGATATAACGTACGAGAAAATCATCACTAGCATTTGATCATTCTATTGGATAGCTCGGTGGTATATTCTTGCGCATTTATACTATGTTTAATGGTTCGAAACCAGCCTCGGCCAAACTTAGGAGAGTAATAAATGGCACTCGTTTCTCATTTGATAATGCCCCTATCCTATTTCGTTTAAGATGATGCATTGTTCCACCCCTACTAAATGTGTTCACCCTCTCTTGGAGCGAGAGATGACCTTCTTCATCGGTCGCTCATCCCATGGGACTGGGTCAGTTCTGAGGTGGCTGATGAGACCAATCCGAGCCCAGACAATTGTGGCACAGCAGGGGCGCGTACTTATCATTACTAGACTACCAAAGGGGGGGGGGGGCGTATTCCTGCAAAATCAAAACATTTTGCTAGTTATCACGCTTACACATCTTTTTTATTTCATTCCAAACAATTTCATTTCTTATTTGGCTACTTTTAATTGCAAAAATATGATGTTTTGCTTTCATCTTTTTCCATGCTTAAGTCCCGTGGTTCTCATGGCTATTGTTCCCCGAGCTATCGTTCTTGTAGTGCGTGTAACGTGGTTTAGGTAGTAGTATTGGGTCATTTGTCTTGTAGCGTTATGGGATGTAAACAGTTTCTTACTGCAATAGCTTTATCTCCTGTATTCTTTTGCATCAAATGAGGTGTACTAATTTGCTTCTAATTCTGTATTATCTTACAGAAAAAACTGCAAGACTCTTTGGCACTCCTTGAAGCATTTAAACTCGGCACCCTCCCAAGTGATGTTAGTGACAAGCAAGTAAGCAACATTGTTTTTTGTATCTAGTCAACATTTGATCAAAATGGTCTTTTTAAAACATGCCTCGTTTTCACCTAGGTAAATCACACCTTCAAATTTCTTGCTTGATAATGTCACAAGCTGAATCATTTTTTTATAAGGTCCCATTTCTTTATTTACCTTGTAAATCAATTATATGCTGATTTATCTCAGAATAAATCAGCGCTTAAATGCATCCTTATGAAATTATTACTACTTTAAAAATGAAAATACAAAAAAGAAAATATCTGGTGATTTTGTGATTTGCTTCCAACTGGATACAAAATGAATACAAATTGAACTTTCAAAGCTGAAATCACTAGCTTTGAGAAATTATGTATTTCTTTAATCAACCAATTTTCTTGGCCGTTTAGTGGATGCATATGTCATCGTGTCTTTTTTATATAGAATTATCTTTTGCCTTGTAGCTATGGCAAGCAAGAAAAATAAAAGAGGTGAATTTACAATCGCAGAATCGAAACTGAAAATGCGAAATTTGTTTCCTCAAATTCAATTATTATGAAATAAGAACGCGTCATACTTGGTTCCATTCTGAGAATCTCTTATATCAGGCATGCGACAGGACCAGAAGAATGGAAATGTACTTCCATTTTTGTTCATTCTCGTAATGGTTTTATTCCCATAGATGCAGGATCCTTGGCGTGCACCCACTGACTTAACCGTTATCTTAAGGGACTAGGGTGATTACATCCAACTTTTGATTCCCTTCTCAATTCGTTTACGTTTCATTTTTTAGGCGATAATTCATCCCGATACTGGCGAAAAAATCTTCATGCCATTTCGCATGTCAGGTAAAAATTGAGATGGAAAAGATTTTTTGTTAGTGAATCATGTTTAGCAGAGGCCACGGTGGCCTGTAAAAAGCCCCAACAAAGGAAGAAAGAACGGGAAGGTTAAAGGAGGGGGATATAAGATCAAGGTTTGTATCTTAGACTCGAGAGATGATATGTTGTAGGATTCAGGAAAGGATGAAGAAGGAAATGTGCTCCATAGATTGATCCAATGATGGATTATTTATTAAACGATTTTCACTATTTCTTCGTTTTACATGAAGTGTCAGCCTTCCTTGTGCCTGCTAGTTGTGCCATGGTGTAGTTGCTGAGCGTACGGACTCACAACGAAGGTGTTGTGAATTCGAATCCTACACGTGCCACAATAAAAACACCATTGGTGAGGAAGGCAATGGGAAACCACCTCATAAGATCCACTTTCCCAGAAAAAATTCAGAGCCCTGTCTCTGATTTCTGATACGCTTGAAATCGAGTATACAACGCAGTATACTTATAGTTATATTTTACTTAAACATATAACCATATTGAAAGCTATTGAAGATGAAAATTCAGAGCCCTGTCTCTTGTTTCTTCTGCGCTTGAATTGGAGGATGCGACGCAGTTTCTTATAGCTCTTTTGTCTGGTGATATTATCCACGTTTAGTCTTTTATCGTTTTGGAATATGCTTGTATAGATTTTGGCATTTTAGAAGAGGATTGTTATTAAAACTGTTATTTATCCTTTTTTCATTTATCCATCTTTTTTGATTGCTTTTAGGTTATGTCCCTTTTGGAACTGTCACGGTAGGTTTCTTCTGTCACCGGTTGCTCTCGTTTTTCTGACGCGTTACCTAAAACTTTTCTAAGGATAGAATGTATCGATGAAGATGGAGGGATCGTTTTATTCGCCAGTACGATCCTAGTCATATTTTTAATTTACCCTTGCCCATGTCCAGTTGCGGTTTAGGACTGCAGGACCCGGAGCCAAAATCCTCTGCAGTGCCTTATTTGAAAATTTTTTGCGAGCCAAAATCATTGTTCATTCCTTTTTCTTCTTCTTTCTTCCTTTGCTTACAATAAGAATATTTTCAATTATTTTCGCGGGTCCCCTACTGGGCCACGAAGAGCAAGAGGCCTTTGGCCGTGCCCCTTGACCCCTTGACCCCTTGACCCCCCTTAAAATTGCCACTGCCTCTGTCTAGTCACCTAGGTTTTGTCTATCAACATTCCAGACGATCCGTAATCTGACTTATTTCGACTGAAACAGCATGTACTTTCGTGATTATAGCTTTTCTCAAAGCTGCTATTTAAAGTTTTGCATAGAGGTTACTTTGCAATCCACGCTCTACATGCAATCAATAGTACAATTTATTTTGCTCTTTTTTACTTCTAGGTTATCGGAATGTTACTACCAAGTCCTTCCCTACCTCAAGTGATATTCTGGCAGGTCAGTCATTTAGTTTCCTATACAAATAGTAGGAAGTTTGAAGTGAATATCTACTTATGTGTGTGCAAAGGTTTTTCACTTATCGTTGATACTGCAATCGCCAGTCGAAACTCCTTTTCATCATACTTTGGCCGATTTTAGTTGTGAAAATGGGTTGCCTGTATTGATATAAGTTGGTGCAGTAAGAAGAGAATCTGTCAGGATATCTGAAAAATGGGCCCCAAAAATCTGTCCACCTAAATCTTTGAGAAACAGTTTCTCGAACTTGGAGAGAAGAAGTATCATGCAAAACTTCTCGAGTATTAATACGAAAAAGGTCTTTTCACACAAAGTTTAAAGTGCATGTTTAATGAAGGCAGTCGAGCCATTTCAACCAAGGAGTTGCAATGAGAGCTATTAAGAGGAGAAATTATATGAAATTTTGCTTTATTTGCTACAGTCTCTGAACTGCTTACTTAAAGTTCATATTATGAAGAGAAATAATTGGCGCAGAATTTAGAGCATGGAATTGGGGCTCGAAATAACACCTCTACAGAACGAGTTCTCTAACGCTTTATCTAAAAAATGCCCTCATGGAGTAGTGGAATCAACATTAATTGTGAATAGGGACGACTCTCTTTAGAATGGTTTTCAATTCGATTCTAAATCCAAGGCAAAATATTTGGAGAAATACGTGACACTTGAGGGGTTGTAAAGTTTTTTGAATACTCTAGGAGGCAATGATATGTCGACCAAGCTCTTACGCCAATCGACTGGCCACGTCAGGCATTAAATATACACTGCGTAGGTTACTCAGTTCCGAGCTCAGCAGAAAGCAGAGATGTAGCTCTGAGTGTTTTCTAGGAAAGGGGATTTTCTATGGGACTGCTTGTTGTTATTTTCAGTGGATGAACCAGAGCCACAACGCTTGTGTCAATTACTCAAATCGAAATGCGACGAAGGTGAGCTCACTCTAACACACTCTTATTCAGCCATCTTTCTATCTTTCTTTCATACATTCAAGAATATCTACCCACTTCGTCTTATTGCCCTTTTTAATCGTACTTGTCAGGTTTCATACTTAAACACTGCAAACCACCTTGCAGTTATATTCCTCTCAACAATCTTGTGAACCAACGACTTTTTGCCGATGCTTTTTGGTGCTTCTAAGAAGAGCGTATTAACAGTATCAACCGAAGAGTCTCTTGTGTGTCACGAAACAACGTGATTTCAGTTTGTCCATGATTGGCCAAAGGTAATCGTTGCTTCAAGATGTCATTTTCAAAGTAATCTGCTTGAACAGATACAAGTAGTTGGTCATTGAAGGTTTGTTTATTGAAGGTTTGGCAGTAATTTGATCAGCGAGAAGTTCGAGAACAGCACACATCGAGTTAATAATGTTAAGAATCGTAGCAAATCTTTAAAGCTCTGCATGAAATTTTTTATGCCTATCTCTCCACATCAAAATGTTGGTAATTTTTCAATGAAGTATTAGCTGATAACTGATAGCAGGTACCTAACAGTCGAGTCTAATTTGATTCGATTCAGATATGATTGATGAATATATTTGTCTGCTGAAGTATTTCACATTTCCTTTGTAGGAGACTCCGACACTCAGATTTGTCCAGAGCTACGTAGGTGCGGTTACCAGTGCAGTTGGTATAGCGGTGAGCCCTTTGCTTCTCTTAAGTTTCACCCAATAGAAAATGAGCATTCTTTAAGTGCTGTCGAAATCCAGATAGCTTTCTGTCACAGCCAGACTGCCTGGCTTTTGCAGAGGACATGTCTATCGTGAGTGTGTGCAGTAAGGCTAGTTGCGGAGTCACACTTTCTCCCATAATCGAGGTAGTTTATCCCAAGTCCGATGCATTAGCGAGGTTCTTCTGTCGTTCTCATTCGCTGACGATGTGATCAGTACTGTTTTGATCCGCCACCATCTCCTGTCTGCAGCTTCCTCGGGGTTAGCGGTCTCGAATTAATTCATCTTAATGGAAAACTCGTCTCCGAGTCTTTTTTAGGGACAGTCTCGTGGCTGGATGCCTTCTGCTAGCTTAAGTCATGGCAGCCTCTTTGGGTTCGATATTTTTGTCTGCGGGTGATGCCTGTGTCCGGCTGGTACCCCCATTTGAGTGTACCCCCATTTGAGTGTACCCCCATTTGAGTACCAGTAGCTTCCAGGTTGGTTGGTGATAACTTCAGTGTTGATGTCGCTGATAGTCAGGTCGAAATCTTAGAAAGGCCTTCAAGATCGTTAATCAGCGCTAGCAGATGGTTTTCAGATCGCGCAAGGATTATGCAGTCATCATTGCACAACAGTTCGCAGCTCAGCTTGAATCTTGATTTTGTCTTAGCTCCAAGTCTCGAAAGATAGAAAATCGTGCCATCTGTTTGGTACTTGATGAGGATTCTACATCACATGGCAAGAGAGCATTCCATTCAAATGCTTTTCAGCTTTCAATATTGTTTCCTCTGGTTGGGAACCGGAGGTCAACTTTGGTTGTCAGTGCAATGAATTGCCAGACGTTAAAATACGATGCTTATATCAGCGTGAATGAACCGTGTGAATGGGGAAAAAATGAGAACAAGTAAAATCCTGCTCTTTGAAGTCGCTAATCAGTGGCTGACAGAAATTATGAAAAACTGTCTCTCAAAAACCTAAAGAATCGTTGAAAATACTATCAAATGGAGCAGTGAATCAGTTCGATTAATATTGACGTCATAGACTGGTCAGCTCAGTATTGACTTGCACAAGTTTTTCTTCTAGGTTGGGCTCAGCATAGGAATAAAACGATCAAGTTTAAGTGCCCAATCCAAAGCACTTGTTCAAAGATTTGTCGCCTACCCAGCGACCTGTGAGTCCAATTTCTTCATTTCACTAGCTTCACATTCAACGTCGTTTTTATATTTTTTGCATTTCTATGTATTTCATTCTCCCTTTTGGATCGTCTTGCTATCTTCGTATGTTTGCGTGAAAAATTTCAGTTAGATAGAAACGTATCTTCCTAAAGTTCGTGCCTAGTTTTTTTACTGAATCAGATGTAGACCGTTTGCCGTGCCCTTTTTGCAAAACTCTGCACACATTTTGATAATACCGAATAAGCTTGTGTGATTTAAGAGTATAACTATCATACGACATTCTAGACACTTCAAAAATTTGAATTCACTGCATAATATCATATTATAATCAAAATAAGTAAGCTTCTAAGGAAGGTTTAAGAATGTCAATACTATTAATTTTACGTATTGGTAGTGGAAGCTTGTTCCATAAGGTTGCCTCTGCATTTTCAGTGGTCGGACTTTGTTACTATCTGTCATCTCTATTGTTTTTGAACGGGCCCTTTTGACCTGCCCCCCCCCCCCACTTTTTAGATGCCTTCTACGTCTCTGAATGAAGCATGCATTATTGAATTCCATTCGGATTTGAATGCATTTTGTGGCTTCTTAACTTCGTGTTCACCTATTAAGCTGCAATCTAGTACGCCATTAGTGACGAGGATTTACGTTCCTATGCTTGTATGTTTTTTGTTCAGGTGCAGCAAACATTTGCAATGTTTTTCTGATGAGGCAGAATGAACTCAGGGAAGGCATTGATATTGAAGACAAAAATGGAAGAGTTGTTGGCACCTCAAAAGCAGCTGCATGGAAGGTATCTTTGTAAACTCTATCTGCATTTGATTGCATTGAAATACTAGCGAATGGGCGTTAGTATCACATGATGGTAAGTCACTTGCTCAAAGGTCGTGGGGTGAGTCGCCGAGCGGCTTATATAGTTTCCATCAAGCGACTAAAATTAAGCTCCGGATAAATGGTCTCTTGGGGACCAAACCGCGCATCTCACCTCGCCTTCCTTCGAAGGGACGTTAAACGTATCATATCATATCATATCATATTATATCATATCCTATCATATCATATCATATCATATCATATCCTATCCTATCATATCATATCATATCATGTCATATCATATCATATCATATCATATCATATCATATCCTATCATATCATATCATATCATATCATGTCCTATCCTATCCTATCCTATCATATCATATCATATCATATTATATCATATCATATCATATCATATCATATTATATCATATCATATTATATCATATCATATCATATCATGTCATATCCTATCATATCCTATCATATCATATCATATCATATCATATCATATCCTATCATATCATATCATATCATATCATATTATATCATATCATATCATATTATATCATGTCATATCATATCATATCATATCATATCCTATCATATCATATCATATCATATCATGTCCTATCCTATCATATCATATCATATCATATTATATCATATCATATCATATCATGTCATATCATATCATATTATATCATATCATATCATATCATGTCATATCCTATCATATCCTATCATATCATATCATATCCTATCATATCATATCATATCATATCATATTATATCATATCATATCATATCATATCATATCATATTATATCATATCATATCATATCATATTATATTATATCATATCATATCATATCATATCATATCATATCATTTATAGTTGGTAAGTATGTATGAGTAATACTAACTAATTAAAAATCGACCATTTAAGAAAAAGAAAGAAGATATTAGATTATTATACAACTAAACCCTTATATATAAATAAAACAATTACATGATTTGCCATCCCACTTAGGGATCGCCTTTTTGAATTTTCTCAAGGTACCAGCTCTCTATTTTTCACCACCTAGAGTATTCCATAGGAGGCTACGAATAGACGAGAGAGAATTGAGTCAATATAGATTTGACTATGCTGGTGGAAGCCTGCATAAAACGTTGGAATGTCATACCTATAACTGTTCAAAGCTGAGTCAATTTTTTATATGCTCATAAAGCAACTACAACACATAATACAAAGATGCCACAGGAAGCATGGAACTACATAATAACTATGTGGCATTTAACAATTAACTTGAAGTCAGTTTAAAAATGGGTGTCAGGCGAATTTAATCGATCTTCCAGTGAAAGCATTGATGCAATATCAGCCTAAACACACGACCCATTATGATACAAGCATATTGACACTGAAATGGCCATCCTGTGGTGTTAAAGTATTCGCATATCATCGTTATTGTTATCATTGTTGTTATTAATTTAGACGATACCTTTGTATAAACTCTTATTTCTTTTTGTTATTAACTTTTGATGTATATTTCATTTTAATTTAACTTTTATATACACATTCATTTTTCTCAGGCAAGCCATTTGTAAACTGCCTAATAATAAGAGGTCTACATTTGTATGTTTAATTTTTTCATAAATAAGAAGTTTAAAAAGAAATTATTACAACTGGGTGTTTTTTCGATTTAGGCCGTTAAAGACACCGCATTAACTAGAATGTTTCTACCCGCACCTATACTTATCATTCCACCCGTGGTGATGGCATATTTAGAAAGGTAAGCGTGGATGTCACAGTTGATAAAGGTCTTTCGAGGTGCTATCGTTTTGTCTTCCATCGAATTGTATGTATTCCTTTTGTTTTTCAAGTGATACGTGACCTTCAGAATGGCGTGCTGTTTTCCCATGTTTAGAGATAAGCATATGGTGCCGTGGCACAATGGTTAAAGCATGAGACGCAAAAATGGGGGTTTTAGCTCGATTCCTGTACGAGTTACATTCAAATTGCCATTGATGAGGAAGGCAACGGGGACCCACCTCATAAAGTCCACTGCCCTAAAAAAAACCCAGAGCCCTGTCTGTGCCTTCTGCTACGCTCGAAATCTAGTATGCAATGCAGAGATAAGCATGTGTGAAAAGTGACAATTTAACTGAAACGAAAGCGTAGTACGCGTAAGAAGAAAGTAATAGGCCCTGCATTTAAGCACTGAGTGTTTTTATTGCGCAAGAAATCTACCACTGTTACTTGATATCTCTCATAAAAACTGCACTGCTTTCTTGTTTCAGAGCTTAGCAAAAGCGAGAGGCAGTCTTCTGAGATTTTCCTAGTAAAGTGGATTTTCAGTAGAGGTGGTTTCTTCCCTACCATTGGTGTTTTTATTATGCTACTTGCTGGATTCGAACTCATGGTCCCTGTGCTGCGAGTCTGTACTGTTAGCCACTGCAACACGGCATCACGGTTGCGTTGCATACTCGATTTCAAGCGTAGCAGAAACCAGAGACAGGGCTCTGAGTTTTCATCCTTAATAGCTTTCAATATGGATATATGTTTAAGTATGACTATAAGTATCCTGCATTGCATACTCGATTTCGAGCGTAGCAGAAACCAGAGACAGGGCTCTGAGTTTTCATCCTTAATAGCTTTCAATATGGATATATGTTTAAGTATGACTATAAGTATACTGCATTGCATACTCGATTTCGAGCGTAGCAGAAACCAGAGACAGGACTCTGAGTTTTCATCCTTAATAGCTTTCAATATGGATATATGTTTAAGTATGACTATAAGTATCCTGCATTGCATACTCGATTTCGAGCGTAGCAGAAACCAGAGACAGGGCTCTGAGTTTTCATCCTCAATAGCTTTCAATATGGATATATGTTTAAGTATGACTATAAGTATCCTGCATTGCATACTCGATTTCGAGCGTAGCAGAAACCAGAGACAGGGCTCTGAGTTTTCATCCTTAATAGCTTTCAATATGGATATATGTTTAAGTATGACTATAAGTATACTGCATTGCATACTCGATTTCGAGCGTAGCAGAAACCAGAGACAGGACTCTGAGTTTTCATCCTTAATAGCTTTCAATATGGATATATGTTTAAGTATGACTATAAGTATCCTGCATTGCATACTCGATTTCGAGCGTAGCAGAAACCAGAGACAGGGCTCTGAGTTTTCATCCTCAATAGCTTTCAATATGGATATATGTTTAAGTATGACTATAAGTATCCTGCATTGCATACTCGATTTCGAGCGTAGCAGAAACCAGAGACAGGGCTCTGAGTTTTTTCTGGGGATGTGGAATTCATGAGGTGGTTTCCCGTTGCCTTCCTCGCCAATGGCGTTTTAAAAGTGACACATGAAGGAATCGAATTGACAACCCCTGTGTTGTGAGTCCGCCTCCTTTGGAGTTCGAGGACAGCCAAGGCCGTGCATCTTTGTTTTGTGTTTCCAGGGCACAGTAGTGTGCGTACATTCCAAGTGGCGAATTCCAGTTTCTCAACTGATCGTTTGCTTTGCTTCTTATTCTTTCGACTGTTATTTGTTGCCCCTGGCAGCCACAGTCTACTGGCAGGGGATCGAGACACAAAAATCTGACTGAGCAATCTGGAGTAACCATAGCAGCATTGCGCCTTGCTGCAATTTTTCATAGCCGGTAAACACCTTTTTTCAAAGCAGGCACTGGCTCTTCAGGCAAGAGCAACAGTAACTGAGTCACTGTTCATATCATGCGGGTTTTGTTTTTGGTCTAAATGGACAACGATTACACAAGAATACTGTAGTTACTGCACTTGTAACTCAGTTAGTGACTCAGTTGCAGCGATACCGTGCTAGCCAGTGTCATCATGCCTCCCCTCAAGCATTTAATTTAAGAACACCAATTTCCCTCTTAATGCTTTCCAGTACTCGAATGCCGTTTGATATTTGCATGTCCTGCGACTATTTTGTTCGTGACTTGGTCCTTTTCATTCCGTCACTTCAGATCAAGCTTTCTCAAGAGGCGTCCAAGATTCATTATGCCCGCTAACGCGGTCGTTTGTACCTTGGCCTTTGGCATAGCATTGCCTTTCGCAATTGCCTTGTTCCCGCAAAGATCTAAGGTAAGTGGCTTTTATGAGCACCTGACCTTTGAAAACATCATAATATGCATCGTTAATGTAAGCATTCCAAGGTACCTAAATTGTCAAATCGAGAAGGGTGCTTTTCCCTTTGGTTAAGGAACTTCTATGGATGAAGCATAAAACGAATCCCGTTCGGGATAGGATTGCTACCATGATAATGATTTTTTGCCGAAATGAATCTGTCTTCTTTATTACGTCAGACTTTAACTCCTTATATCTACCCTGCTTATGACCTCTGGCTTTTTGTGTGTTTTTTTCAAAGCATACTGGTTCCTTCAATGGCAAGGACTTTGCTCCCTACAGTAGCACCACAGCTGGCCTCGGGGTAGGAATATGAATGCAGGAGACTCATAACCGGAGATGTCGGCGAATATTTTGAAACCTGTCTGCTTGAATGACGCCTTTTGATGCTTGCCGAGGGTACCTAGAGTGCTATCATGCCTCCACGCGTATCTTTTCTGGTGTAAAACAACTTAAAAGCTAGATAGAACATGCAGTTGGGTCTGCTTTTGGCCGCATAACCCACGCGTATCACCCGTGCGTTTTCCCACCTGCTCATGAGACTTTCGATGGGCAGACTGAAACCAAAGCGTAACGTACAAAGTCGTAGATATTACGTGGCAGATTTCCTGCAACAGTCTGCTATTTGTCAATCAAGGTATAGGATAAAATAGCAAGGATTCCTTTATTATGAAATAGCAGGGACTTCTATGATGACATTTTGTCCTTGTTGTCAATTCCCAGATCTTATCCACTCTTGATCTTCGGAGCAACTGGACGCACGAATTCTTGCCTTTGTCGTTGTTGAGCTGACTGGGGACACTTCAAATTGTTGCAAATTTCATCTGATTTCCTATTTGAGCAAGAGCTCTTCTCGTAAGTTCGTTGTATCTCTGGGGCTTTTTGGAGCGCATAGCATTTATGTGCTGTAATTTTGCGTATGCAATCATTTTGCGATAATCGTTTAGACACTGTCGATCCGTACACAATCCTACTCAGTCAAAAACAGAACCGTTACGCATCTAATCCTGACTTCGCATTTGTCCATATTTAACTGCCGGCCAATTATTCAATTTCCCTTGCTAGCTCAGGGAGATTATTCCTGTTCCTCTGAGGCGTGTCAGAACCACCAGAAGCTCAACTCATTCGCACCCTTCCAAGTTGCACTGCCTATTTCACGAACTCTATCCAACAAATCATCATTCATCCCTAGAACAATTCATGGAACGTCTTGCCTTCTTGCTTTCCTGAATCCTACAACTTGCCCTCTTTCCAATCTAAGATCAATAAACTTGATCTGATCTCCCTCTGTTCTTAGCCCTTCACTTTCTTCTTTATTCCTTTGTTGGGGCTTTGTATAGGCCACCATGGCCTTTCCCAAACATAACTCACTAAAAAAGGCGTTTGGCTAAAGACTTCGCATTTTATCATTTTGGGAAAGCTTGCAAGGAAGACATAAGTCGAAAATAGGCCGATCGAGTCATATGGAATGGTACACCTTGAACTGGAGCTAAGCGGTTGCCTAGATTTTTAAGTGATTTACTTATTCGCGAGTAGCAGTCTTTACCAATTCGCCGGTGCTTTGCAAGTGAGATTTTGTTATTTGAAAATCGTGTATTCACCCTTGTTGCTGATTTTTCTTCCTCCTCAATTTTGCAGGATCCTGTTTGGAATTCCTTACTCACCCCCGGAATTTTTAATTTCCACCTGCCGCGGGGTCCTTCCCTCGGCTTGATTTTTCAACGTCAGGTATTCATCCAAAGTCATGATCTTCTCATAAGTTGCTGTCTTAGCCAAATGCGCCAAGTCTCTTTGCACACAAGTCATCCACTCCAAACAGCAAGCACTAAATTATTCATCACCGTCCACGGAAATAATGTTCAACACATATTGTGGAAATGTCAACTACTTGAGAAAGTCGTCCATCAAGCATACATCACTCATTCCTGTTTGAGTAAGGCATTCGACTTGTGTCACTTCGACTGCACTTCGCTTACATAACCAAATGCCGTGTTTAATTTCTTGTAGTCGTTTTCAAGATATCCAATTAGCGAAGCAATGTTAATTGCGCGTTAGACTTTTTTTAATCAGAGACGGCGGTTGTGTGCAATTGTTGACTGAAAGAGAAATAGCCAGCACGGCAAGCAACCAATTCGCCTCGGCTTAAAGCATAAATCCTTTTGCGTATTTTACCCATCGTTGGTAATCGGGAATTTTTGCGTGAGCTTTCGACAAACGTTGAGCATTTGCATTCTATTTTGCCATCAAAAATGGAACACCGCTTTTTAGAAAATTGTGGACCGGAATCTTTCTCTGAAGGCCGCGAGGATACTCTGTAGGTTTTAGCCACATAATTGGAGGTTTTGTGGATAATTTCTTCAGTTCACTGAGACAAGACTGTGCAATTGTCTGGAAAAATTTCATGATTGTCTTCACGAGAAGTTTTTCAGATCTCAGCGATGAACTCTTATTGGGAAAATGGCAATGGGGAATTTTGCGACTGCTTCCTCTGGTAGCTGCTTATAGCCGTTATGAGGACTGGCAATTCTGAAATTACTGCATCCTCAAGTTTGTTTGGCTTGGTTAATCAGATGGAGAGAATGATGTGATCCCACACGAAGACTGAGGCCAAGAGCGATACCATCAATCTAAAGTCACTGTTTGCATATGTTTCAGAATGAAATTACAAGAGTTTGTAAGTTTACTCAAAGCAGACAAAAAGACTCTGGAAATTGCACGTCGAAATTCTTTCTTTTCATCAAACCGTAATCCTCTACCGCGTCAGTTTTGTATTCATAGGATCAAAGCGGACTAAGAAGATGTATCTGGAACTTTTCCTGAATGTATAATCAGTTTTAACAAGCATTAAACACTGGATACATCTCCATCGGCAAGGTTATACTGGGAGTTTCGTTTACACGAATGTTTAGAATTGGTTTCCTATCAGCATAAGTGGACAAAGTCGTATGCTTATTGATTATTTCACATTCTGAAACTTCTCTAGTTAAATCTTGGTTCCTGCCAGCAGAGGTAAAGGAATTCTATAATGCGCCTTTGTACCGAGATCTCCGTCGTCGCACAAAATCGCACCGATTCTTCTTCAAGAAGGGAAAAACTGGCCAACCTGTGCTGTTATTGCCTCCGAAAAGTTCCGCACTTTCTACTTGTATGAAATGGTTTGGTGAATTTATGGTTGAAAGAGTAGGTCGGTTTCTTGACTGCATCGTGTGGAATGTCTTTCAAAGCATAACGACTTGGGGGTTGCTCTGATTCTCTTAGTTGCGTATAAAAAGGAATCAACTTCATTCAAAGGGAGAATAACACGGTGAAGAAAGAATCTAAAGCGTTCAAGCAAAGCTGAATGATTATGCTGTTGAAGAATAAATTGCACTTTGTTTGCGATAACTTCCTCTTGATCAGCGTGGATTATGCACCTGTTTGTGGGGTGAGCGAGCCATTCAGATAAGCTCACAGTACATCAGAGCGAACACGGTGGAGTGAATCGCTTTCTTCGTCGAAGCAAAGGTGACATTGAAATTTTTGTGAATTGTGTGCAAATATCTTCCTTTTTTGATTCGCAAGAAGTGAGACTAGCATAACTAGCATAATCAAAGCAAATGACACGTCACTTCTGAATGACAAGAAGAAAATCAACTGATGAATAGCTGGCCTAATCAACTCATCTACTTCTATTGTCTTTTTGAGATAGGATCAGCCATTTGTTTGCTTTAATTATGAACACTTTACTTCTCAAGAAAAAAGGATTTAGTCAAGTAAAAGAATTTCGATGCTCAAAGTGGTTTCTTGTTAATTCATATATAGTGTCATCGAATCGTTAACACAAAAATAGATTGCTTTAAAGACAATATCTCTCGTATTTTTGCCAGGAGATGCAGGCGTTTGGTGTGCTTTATGCAGCAGTAATCTTATGTGCCGGAAAAGAAAAAACAGCTGAAAGGCTTGTATTTTGTTGCTAATTTTTTGGCGGCCTGTTTTCGAGTAACAGCCCTTGCTATAAGCTCGCTGAATAAGATTTACTGCGACTGATGAAAAGTAGCAGAGAGCTGTTGTTGAGGGCATCTTAAGCAGCTTTACGATATGACTGAGTCAGACATTACAAGTATTGTCAACTGTACCGTAGTTGAAGCTCCAAGGATCCTCTCCGTTTTCAGTGCCACCGTGACGTCAATACTGGGTCCCGTCATCACAGTTGGAAATTTTCTCGTCGTTCTTTCCGTCATTCGCAATCCAAACAAAGATCTCCGCACCCCGTTCAATTTTTTCGCAGTCAATTTGGCTATCGCTGATCTGGTAGTCGGTCTACTGACATGTCCCTTGTCCGTCGCTACGCACGTAGTGGAAGCCGGGGGTACCGTTGCAAATGAAATGAAAACCCTACGGCAGTCTTTGCATTTTAGCTATTTTGTTTCAGTTTCCGCGTCATTGTTGAATCTTGCAGCTTTGTGCATCGATCGTGTCATCGCTATTCGATTCCCTCTGACTTACAGAATTGAGTTATCATTCTGGCACCATGTGATCTCCGCCATCTTTATTTGGTCGGTCGCTTTCGCAGTGCCATTGGTCTACTTTCAGATTGGCTATGCGCAAATGGCCATGATCATGGCAGCTGTTAGCATCTTGTTCACATTTTTCGTCATGCTCTTCACCATTTGCATGCTTTACATATCCGTTCGAAATCGTCCAAGAAACCCGTCCAGTGACGAAGTAAGATGTGACGTCAGTTTTGGCCTTCCGTTGGAAGCCGTTACTCATCGTTCACAAACTGAGCCTGATGCCCAGAGCGACAGCGGAGAAACGAACGAATGCATCGTGATAAGAGACAGACCGCCTCTTAGATGTAGGTCTAAAAGCACCGCCCTGGCATACTCTGCGAAAGCAGAGGGAAGTGAATTTGCAAATCACTTTGGTATTCATCGGGCGATCCGGGCCAGTTTATCTTTAGGTGCGACTCCAAGGTCGCAATCACTACAGTTGTTCAATGGCAACAAGGCCAGTGTTTCATCAAGCAATCGCAAAAGTAGGATGGACAATTCTGGTGAATTAGAGCATTCTCGTGTTTGCGATGTGGGAAATGATTGCATGACTCATAGCACTGCTGCAAAGAAAGACCTGGAGTTAGAATCAAGGCTTCCCTTCAAGGTAGATAAGAACGAAAAGGTCGCTTCGGGGCGTGTAGAATCTGCAGCAAATAGCCGTTACCAAAAGGAAGATGTACAGTATTGGAAGTCCCCAGATGACGATTTCGACAAGAGTACAGCTGATCGAATATGCCTAAATACCCCTATGCTTGGAGGAGCAACGGTTAGCAAAGACAGCGTTGAAGAAGGGGGTGTTGTAGCGAAAGGTTCAGTTACGAATGAGGCCGAATTCAAAGAAGTCAAGGTATCCGAAAATGCTTCCTTCCACAGTCGCACTCGTACTGATTCGCAAATGATTAGCGAGAAGCAGCTAGAAATTGATGCACGCCGCATCTCGTATGCACTGTGCTCTTGCGAAAAGCAGGATGGCAGTCGTTGTGGAAAAAGTGAAGGGCGCAAATCTGTGCGTCACAAAAGCGAGAGTTCGTCGCAATCTTTACGGCTACACGTTCCCTATCGAAAATTGGAACTAACTGTCTTGACCATGCTGTCTGCATTCTTGATTTGCTTTCTACCTTCTTGTGCAATGATATTTTACTTGAACACATCAGGGGGTGATTGCCGATTGAGACATTGGATGCGTGATTTGAATTTCCTTCTAGCAATAGCAAACTCAGCGGTCAATCCGTTTATCTACGCTTGGAGATTACCCCCGTTTCGTAAAGCCATTAAGCGTATAGTGTGCACCAAGAAAAAGAACCAAGTGGGGCCAAGAGCATCAGGACGAAATGGCGTGTTTTGATTCTTTGGCCAAAAAACAGAGCTACTTCATGAGTTTCTTTATTTGGTTGTTTAAAATTTTCGAAGGGAGAGATTATTGTAAGATGCTTCTATACGGTTTCAGCGAGTCAGTCTTTGTCGCCTTTATTCCGCAGCCTTTGTGGGTGCCACTTTCGATCAGGGTGCAAATTCAATGTATAGTAGGAGTAATATGCTCGCGCTTCACCAGAATTGAATCAATTCGATTCTGCACTCCTTAATCATCTTACAATTTTATAATCGTTTGTATGGTACTCATTTAGGAGCATAATTTTTGTTAGTTAGCAACTTTTACTTGCGTATTTTAGAGAACAAAACCTCTTTTACAGCTAGGGATAAGTTGGTTCATGCATTTCAATAACTTATGAAGTAGTCAGCTAATTTCAACTAACGCCTTTCTGTTTATGCGTTCTTCAGAACTCCTCTCCTTCTGTACTCTTTCTGTATTCCTAGCAGAACAATGTTTTTCGAATCATTTTCAATAAATCTGCATCACAAATTTTTCATCAAAATTGGTCCGAAATGTCATAGAAGTCTTTGCTAAACAACTCGGGATGTGACAAAGGGCATAGTCTATCCGTGACTTGATATCTCGAACTCTGAATCCTGCATATTTCGCTACTTATTCGTCAAATGTTAAGTGGACCTCTGCTTATTCTTCCAATAGAGCACTGTCAGTTCCTCATACTGGGTATAGAATTTGTTTCTTTAAAACGAAGTTATTTTGAATTGGAAAAATGCTTTTTGCATGAAAAATAGGGTGGAAATTGTTTTCATTTTCTTGCTAATCAACAGGATTCTATTTGGTAGCTCCTCCTGTTACGTTAGTGAAGTTCAGCTGTGTCATCTCCGTTGTAAACCCATACACTCATCGACCCTGCTCTTGAGACATCTGCTAGAGTGAGCGGAAAAAAGAGCAGTTAACGCGATGAAATATAAAAAGGGCATAATCAGGAAGCAGAAACCCACCTCGATTTACTTAATGGAATCCACAGCATAATTTCACTTGAAAGTATCAACATTTTTTAACCACCTTGTCTTGTCTTGGTGACATGTGGGAAGCTTAAAACAATCATTGTGAACTTTTTCACAACAGCAGGTAGGGTCCCATGATTATTTGGAAGAAGTGGGTCATATGTATGTGTATCTATGTAAATAAATATGTATATATATATATATATATATATCTATTTATACATATACAGTATATATTTATATATATATATATATATATATATATATATATATCTATTTATACATATACAGTATATATATATATATATGTATATATATATACATATATATATATATAAATATATACTGTATATGTATAACTAGATATATATATATATATATCTTTATCTATATATAGATATATATATATATGTTTTTATTTTTACATATACAGTATATTTTTGTATATATACAGATATGTATAAACATGTTATTTTTTCTATGTATGTTCAGTATATATTTGTATATATGCATATATACATATATATATATACAGCATTTATATATTTATATATGTTGTTTTTTTTCTAAATATATGTATATGTATGTATATACGAATATATATTTATGTATATGTATATACAGATTTATATACATATATATATATATATATATATATATATATATATATATATATATATATGTATATATATATATATGTTGAACATTTGTGTGTGGCCATGCCTCAGATAAAATGTGAATATAAAATAGGCTATTTTTTAAGGCAAATTTATTGATGGATTACTTCAGACGTTTCGCCTTGTGAGGGCTTCATCAGTGATAATGCAATAATAAATGGCTTGCATTATCACTGATGAAGCCCTCACAAGGCGAAACGTCTGAAGTAATCCATCAATAAATTTGCCTTAAAAAGTAGCCTATTTTATATTCATATATATATATATATATATATATGTATATATATATATATATATATATATATATATATATATGTATATATATATATATATATATATATATATATATATATAAATATATGCATTTTTCTATATGTTTATGTACTGTATGTGTAAATCTCAATTCTGGTGTATACACTCTAGCAACTGCTTTATTTTAGATATCCAAAGACAACATCGAAGAAGAGTTGCAGGAAAAAACAAGTGATGATGTTTTATTTTTCAACAAGGGACTTTGAGTTTATTTTTACAAGATTTTTTAGATCAGGTTGAATACATTTTGTATTTGGAATCAATCAATTGGGTGCTCGTAGACATGAATCGGTATAATGTAACAATCATATGTTGTAATTAGTCAGTAGTTATTATTGATAAAAGCGAAATTGAGCTAGTTGCCCTTAACTGTGATGTCATTCTTCAAAATGAATTCTCTGATAATAGAATCTGCCGAGCGAGTTATCAACGCATTATCACTATCACTGCTGCAAATCAAATGGGACGATCAAGAATCACAAAACGCATCAGTGATTCTCAATTATTTCGAGAGATTCACGTGTATTATGCATTCCCTCTTCCGCCAAAAACCAAGATATAAATTTACAATTTTCAAAGATGATGGCGGCCTTCCGAGAAGTACTCGCAGAAATGTTGCAAGGTACAGAGGGACTGAAAACTGTTTCAATTTGTGCAATTTTGTTGAAAGCAGCTCTGAAGGGGAGGATTCTTACGGGAAGGGAAGTTTGCGAAGAAACTCTGCACTCAGGCCAGGCGTTGGACCGGGCAGGGTCAATGACCCTAGAGATTATAGTAAAATTGATAATAGTAGTACATTTATGTATATTTGGCTACAAGGAAATAGTGAAAGGAGCTAATATAGGCCAATTGGTCTTCCTATTTACAAAGCTCTTCATTCTTTACCTACACATTAAGAAATAATACGTGGATCCCGTCCAGTTTTTAAATATGTTTCTGAACTGCCTGTTGTTTTTGGCAGATTTTATCGATTTCAGAGAGAAAAGATATCATTCCAGACCATTTTCCACCAATCCTTATGCCTTGGCAGACGTTTGCTTCTGACAACTGATAATTGATGATTGCATGCATAGGCGCCGGGGAAACTGATGAATCAGACAAGTTAGAAATGAGAAAATTTTGAATAATTCTAGGTGAGCAAAATATGACTAACGTTTCGGAAAAATGCCAAAGTAAGCATTATTCTCAAAAAGTGGATTCGGTCATAATAATTGGACGAGAATGAGTGTTTTGGTTCAATCGATTGCCGTTGTTCTTAGAATTGCTCTCAAGATACACCTGTCAAACGTTAATCATTCCGCAACATCAAGGCGTTTCGCTATCAATTTTCTGGCTCTCTGCTCCGAAAATCACACATTGTATCAGTGCATGATAGGCCATTAATCATTCATGACTCGAAAAAAAGACAGCTACTGCTGGGCGACGGTATAATCTTAGATAAAACTGAGCTTTCGTACGGAAAAGAGCGTGGATCTGTTTTCCATTAGTGTTGCTTTGCATATGTCTTGCCGGTATTGTTTCTAGAATATCGTCGCTGTAAGACACCCTACAGATCTTCGCTTTAAGATCGATTCGATTTGAAACTGACCTTAAATCTACAGATTCTGCTGTATTTTGCTTTCAAGATTGCATTGAAACGTGGTCTACAAGTATAGCAGACACTTGATTACGTCGGCGTTGACAGGAGACTTACGAGTTTGTACGAGCTGAGGAGGAAAGGGAAGGACTTTGATGTACGTAGATTTCTTTGCGAAAAAGGCGAAGCGAGATTGGAATTCAATTACCAGTGGACACCAGTTACGCAAGGCCGAACAATTCAGATGCATTACAACCAGTCGTATATGATGGATGGTAGGTGTGGACCAGATTTGTACTCAATGGCAATGATTTCCTTGGCCCTTTTCGTTGCTGTGATTTTCAATATATTGCACATTTTCATCCTTTACCGAACCCCCTCTGTCACCGAACCGCTTCTTAGGATTCAGAGCCTGCTTTTGCTGAGCGTCAGCTTTTCCAGCTTAGTCGCTTGCACGACCATCATCCCAATGGTGTTCACCTCGCATTCCCTCGCCGATGAAAACGCAAACTGTGACCTTCTAAAGAAGTTCACAGCAATTTTCTGGCTCGCTCCTCAGTCCTGTAACTTCATCAGTTGCATCGTCCTGACATTGTACCGCTATGCCACGTGTATGTTTCCCTTAACATGTGAATCAGTGATGACGCATCCCAACGCCTTGATCAGCATCATCTGCACATGGCTCTTTTCGTACTTGCCGATTTCAATGGGAACCTTGCTCGACAGCAAACCTATATCTGGCAGCATTGTGTATCCCCTATACAAGTATCCAGCTATCATATTCTCTCTTTTCTACTTCTTCAATTTATTATTCCTGGTCGTAATCAACTTCCACATGTGGCTTCTCGGTTACATCGCTTATCGGAAAGACCGCAAGACGGCTTCTTCCCTACGCAACCATCAAGATGTGGACACCGTAAGGGCCCGCCGCAGCCGCCTAAAAGCAGCCTTTGTTTCCTTCCTCTTGCCTGTCAAGAATATCTTGCTCTTTCTACCTCCGATCGCGGTTGAGTGTTTCATTGCCACTGGCTCAAGCGGTGCATCGCTGTTGTTGACACAATTTATTTGGGGTCCGATTCCTGCCGTATCTCACATCCTAGACCCAATTATCTGCATCTTCCTCGTCAAACGAACTAAGCATTACCTGTTTGAATCCGTTCTTTCTATTTTGAATCCCGTTGCGAGAGTGGTGCGACCACTATTCAGAGCCCCGAATTCTCGCCCAATCAATGCAGTTGTTCCAGTGGAATCGTGATCGACTTGCAATGATGCGTTGCCAGCATTGAACATTTCGAAAAACGCAGAAAATCAAGCTATGAGTTTGCTCTCAATCGATGAATCTCTCCAAATTGACTGCAATAAGGATATATTTGTCAGTTGAGATTAAAACATGTACTAGAAGGTCCTTTAATGAAAGCCAGATCAAATTTATATCAGAACTTCGTCAACGAGAAATGTAACTGCCCACTCGAGACTGCAACTTTACAACTCGTCCACGACTAGTCGACATTGGCATTGTATTAACTTAGAAAAGGCAGAAACAATATTACAAAATAATCTTCTAAAGAATGGAGGTATTACGAATAATGTAACACTGTTAAAATGACGTTATAATGATCTGAAGACTGCTACGCTATCTATAGTGATTGGTGCCAGATTAAGATAATACGAAATTTACCTGACGCATGGTATGAATGATGGCACTAGGAAGAGAAAACGGCCAGACATGAATGGCAATATGACATCGAAGGCTGGACAAACATGTCGATCGCACAACTGGCACAATTGGCAGAGACTGAAAGGCATGGTGAGAGCCAACTAACGCATCATCAGCACCAACGGGCCAGGCCTGGCCCACAGAGATTAAGTCAAGAGCCAACGGGTGTTGACAGAACGGTAGAAGAAGCCAAGGCCTCGTAGCCATAAATGTCCGATGTCTCAACTCAACGCCGAATCGGCATTGCCGATGGAGTTCACCAATGCATGGATAAAACGTAAACAATATCCTCTTCTCTTTGCTTGTTCCTTCTCGAATGGGTTGCACGTGTGGGTCGCGTTCTAGAGATCGTGTGAATTCATTCCACAGTCAACTCTGTTTGATTCGAACTCGAGTGGGACACTCTTGTCACACATACCCACGGCAATCTTCTTCTAGCAATGAAAACCGTGATCTCAGTCCTGTCAATCACGTCAGAACAAATCTCCATCCACCTCTATAGCTTATCCTAGGCACTCGAACTCATTCGGTGAGCTCCGTGCAACTTAGCTTCTGTCCCTCTTTCATCATTCTCGTTTTCTGATCTTGCAGAAAACTACATGCATTCTGTCAAATTGCTGCTAATTTTCCTTCCAATAAAATGCCTCAATCTTCCATCACTCCTTTCTGAATCTCCGAGTTTCGCTTTACGTCACCTTCTATTCTCCGTACAGTACTGCAAAACAGTTGGTTTGAATCAGCATTTTGTTCAAAATTATTGTAAATACTAACTGTAGATATGGCTATAAAAGCTAAATATTCCATTCAGCATATCCAACGGCGTTCTTTCTGTGTCTCTTTGGACAATCAATGGCAACTAGAAGCAGGAATGAGCTAAAAGTGGAGCCCTGAGGCAGCTCTACTGTAGCTTCGAAGACATCCGTGTCTCCTGCTGAACACGTAGCGGACAGTTCCCATAAAATTGCATTTTGTGCTGCAACGCCCAGTTACTGCTGTGACTATCAGCTTACCAGAGTGTCAAAAAGTCTGCCTTAAGATGTCAGGTAGAAATCATAATGGCAAAAAAGCTGTCAGTAAAGGAGAAAATACCGAATGTAAACTTCATATTATTTATCATTTTAACAATGAGATTCCTGCTTCTAGATTTAAGAAGCCCAGTTGGACCAGGTTTTCCTTTTGGACCATTAAATACGTACTGGATGGTCAACGTTATTCAACTAAAGTCCTGTTTACTTGTCGAAGACACAAATAGGTCTACATCTTCTATGACCTTTTGTAAATCCTATTGGTGGTACATTACATATAAATGTTCCTGGATTAATGATCTGCGTAACCAAATTGACGATACTATTTCTGATTATCATTCTCTAGTGTTACTATGATTAACAGAGGGAGGGAAATGATTGTTTGAAAGCTTTTCATTCAATGCCGAAACTCTGGGAATAAAATCTTGCACTGGCGACACAATCTGTTTCTTTTCTCTCTTCTCTTTGCTTTATCTTAGATTTTGAGCATTTTCCAAGGATACGGAGAATGCAAAAGTGATCCGATTCACTAAAAGCAAATTCAATCGACATGGTAGGGGGTATATTTATACAAGCACATCTTATCGCTTGAATGTAGATATGATTCTATTTTCCCTTGGAGGGATTGGGTCTCACCCTCGGAAGAATGCATTCAACTGCCCACAATGCTGAAATAAGGTAGTAATGAACCCAGTTAGCACCAGAAAAAGGAGACAAGACCCCGATCGTGCTACATGAAAGAGTTACGATTTCCCCATGTGACCTATAATACGGATTTTTATCTTAGTAGTTCACTATATCAATGTCCAAAGATAAAGAAAGTTAAACTTTATTCCAAAGAAAGAAAGTTTTGTTTTATTATGAAATAAAGTATGTCATACTTTACTGGGAAATAGTACGAAATAAAGTAAGTTATACTTGAGTGCAAGAGAAAGTAGGCTATATTTTGCTGCGAAAAAAGGTAAGTTATATATCAATACGGAATAAAGTAGGTTATATCTTAATAAGAAATAAGGTAAGGTATGATGACGTAGTTAATGATGTGTTAAAACTCTTAAAGCGCTTTATCGTCTTATTCGGCCAACGAAATCTCGATGACTGGCGGGGGAAATGGGCGAAGACTAATTGCCAACTCTGCTTGAAAATCTGGCGACTGCTCCCTCCCCAGTCTGAAATGAAACAGACGAAGCAGTATTGCCATTGTGATTTTCACCTCCAGCTCTGCAAATCGGTACCCAATGCAAATGCGGGGTCCACGAGAAAATGGCATGTAGCGAAACTGCAGCTCCTTACTTTGAAGACCTGTGTCTGTAAAGAAGAAAAAATTTGTTAGAACATTTCTATTTGAATGGAAAGACAACAGCAAATGAAAATTTAGGAGGATTTGCAATCGGAAGTAAAGAAAACTCTAGGAAAGAATGTGGCAAGTGAAAGCATCGTCGGTGGAGATTTCTCCATTACTCGTCAGTGTCGTAAACCAATAGTAGAGAATTATCATGTATATATCAATGTACCAAACATGGCTATAGAACTCTTGGTAGACCAAAACTGGACTACGCCTCTCTCCACGATCACGAATGAGAGAGAAACTTGGAGATCTTTCATCAAGGTGCGGGTGCGCCCGATGGATAATGATGTTCGCCATTGTATACCGGTTGATGAAGCATCTCACGTTTTCGTGTTTACTTTAAGGCCACATCTGCTGTAAGCAGTGACAAAAGCACTTGTTACTTCCTACAAGCTTCCTTCTAAGCAAGTTTTGACAGACAGTTCCATTCGGGCCTACATCAGTATGTATTTCAATTCATTCTTTTAAGGAGGGCTGCCTTTCAGCATGAGCTGGTTTTCAGCACAACGAGATATCTTTGGTACACACCCACTTGTAAGAACGCTCAAATAGATGATTATAGTTTGGGCTGGGTCAATGTTTACAGCAAAGATTAAGCTGATGAATATTGAAGTTTAATGAGAATGAATGAAAAAGTACCTGTCTCATCATCAAAGCGATCTGGATTGTAACGATCTGGATCTTTCCAATACTTCTCATTTCTATGGATGCTTGCTATGTCAAGCTGCACCTTTGTGTTTTTTGGGATATCGTATGGCCCAATTTTCATATCTTCATTCGTCTCTCTATTTGCAGTAATAATGGCAGGGTGCAATCTCATGGATTCCTTGATGCAGTTGTCTAGAAAAGACATCTCTTTAACATCTTGAAACGTCACTTCTTCCTTGCCACCCAGAACTCTTCGGATCTCTTCTCTTGCTCGCTCTTGATACTCTTGATGCTTTGCCAACAGCAAAACCGTCCACGTCATTGTCATGCTTGTTGTCTCGTGACCAGCGATCATAAAGGACCTTACTTGGCTTAAAATGTCGCTATCTTCGAAATTGTGTTCACCGCTGTTTCTCTTGTTTAATAAAACCTGCAACAAGTCATTCTTGCTATCTCCTGTCGCTTGTTCTTGCATTCGTTCCTTAATCACCTGTGAAGAAGCAGGGAGCGATGAGAGATGATTTGTGTATTTTATGATTCAATTCATTACATGCGAACTGATCAGACTTTCACACAAATTCTGGTGCGATTCAAGACTTCGCCTCAAGTCATTCTTCATATCTGGAATCTAGTATTTGCTTCTTCCAGGTCCCCGTTTATTTTTCTGGTTAAAAACTCTCAAAAAAGCTGCCAAATCGCTTCCACTTTTGTTCAAGGAGCAATAAACGAAGGCATGATATGTAAGGACACAAAGAACGGTGGTGCAATGACATCATTATTATTACCACTATCAAAGAATCTTTATACAGGATTTTTCAACAGGCATATCACATTTACGCTAGTACATATATGCACACTGTTGTAACAGAAGTCCTGTCAAGATAAATGAGAAAAAGAAGATGAATATTCTTTCTAAGATTAAATTAAATGGTAATGGATCTGGGTTAATTATTTTGTGAAAGTTCACTTACTGTATTTGCTTTCATAATCGTGAAGTACGTCCAGTGATTCATTTAAACACCTGTTTATTCCTTATACGGAGTGTGAACGTACTCCCTCTTACACACACTCATCATCTTTGTAAGTTATTCACAGTTCGTGAGTATGGTTAATCTTAATGTTCAATTTTGTTGCATAGAATAAGTCCGATGCAACTTTCTTGCTACTATAGTTCAACCAGACTGCATGTGGACAATAAAACCATAAGAACTTTGTTTTTTTTTATCAATATCAAGGGTTCTCACAATCATTTGAAACGCCAATGAGAACAGCCTTAACAAAAGCCCCTCTATTCAAGTTCTTCCAGGTTCGTGTGAGACACGCAAGGACATTCTGTTTTTTAGTGAACCACACAAGAACAAGAAAAGAGTTAGTGCTATGAGACTTCATTTGGCTCTCTAAACTTCTTGAATGAATTGTTGAAATATGAGATTAGAGTGCTTTATCAAAGCATCACAACTGTTAAAAGGAGCCAAAGTCTTGCCGGTGCTTCTTCAAAAATCAGAATGACGTACGGAAAATACTTTAATATGAAGATTCATTAGTGGCTCTCGAAGACTATACATTGAGCTGTGCTATCAGAATGAATGCTGAAGAAGTCGTGCATACCTTGAGGAAGATGTTATCTAAGACGTCCTTTGCTTCATCCACCTTTTCTCTTTCTCTTGATGGTATCAGCTTCAGAAATGGAAAGTAGGTCTCCAAAGCTCGCCTCCTAAAATTAAACTGACCAAGGAGAATAATTTCTGCGGCATTGCTTTCTTTTGTATGGCCTCCCAGAACACTGTTGAATTCATACCCAAATGCTGCCTCGCCGATCACATCCAAGGTTAAACACGTGAACCTGTTCTGAATTTTTTCCTCAATTTTGCCACCTCCTTCATTGATCTTCTTCTTCCAGACCTGTCAGGACGTATAACCAATAAGTCCATGTAGTCTTCGAAAGAAAGTTTACTGCAGGCAGAGTTACGTAAACTTGGACACCGTATGCTTACCTACTGTGCTAAGGATTTAAATAATGCACATGGTAAGGGAAAAAATGCTCAAATTTTCATATCCAAACATGGGCTCAAATGATCTATTCAGTTTTAAGAACATAAAAAAAATCAAAATTCAAAAACTTTTGGATAAAAAGAATGATTTAGAAAAGCTTAGCTATTTTGGAAGAAGTGTGTATAATTTTCATTGACATAAGTTGTGCCCTATGGTCGGAGCAAGAGCAAAGGAGTACATTGTTAGAAAGTTACCCTGCTGGACGTAGAAATGCTGCAGAGGGGTACCCAGTAGTTCCTTTCTGGCCGCCCAGTACCCCCACATTTTTATCAGGTACCTCTTGTTCCTGTTGGATTCGCACCTAGAGTGTGAGGAGAGAAGAGCTAACCAGCATGTATCGAATGCAGGGCCTTCCCTACAGTAGCCATGTGGCCTAACCAGTATGATTTGGGCTCCTGATTCTCATCAACCTTGACAATTTTGCCGTCACTTGAAGATGGTTTTGTCGTTGAAATTTTAGTCTAATTGGCAGAATGATTGGATTTTGACGTCTGAGCAGTTGCAATTGATTCTTTCAATCCAAGCTTGATGCAAAAACGCAGCTTCAAGTGCATCGCACACCCAGATATGAGATTAACAAATCGAGTTTTGCAACGTATGTCGAGGTTTCTGTTTAAGAGCCAATGAATTTTGCGGCGTACCAGATTTCATAGCAAGATCAGTTTTAAAAAAGCGAAGACACTGGTGACGTATGCAGCTTTTCTCGTAACACTCACCAGATGAAACTTTTGCAACAAAATACCCAGTCTGTATTTGGATATTACTACTACTTAAATAAAAAACCACTGACATCATAATGAAATTACTTAGCGGGTATGCAACTAGCACTGAGCTCTTGATTTACACATGAAAACAGGAGTGAAAAGGCGTGCATACCAACCTGGCATAGATTGTCAGTAATTCGCCTGAAGATTGGGAGGTAGGTTTGGACACTTCCATGAGAGAAAGACGGATTCAGAAGCTTCCTCTGCTGAGAATGCTCCTTGAAATTGACGGTGAAAAGATTCTTCCCTGCAATTTTGAAATCCAATATCTTCGCTAAAAAAGTCGGCTTGAAAAACTTTGTGTAATTTGTTATCAACATGTCCTTCAAATGCTCAGGGTCCTGTATATGTATTCGGTAACCACCTGAAAGAGAAAGCATGCAATATGAAAGGCAATGGTGTTGACTTTGGGCTGGCTTACTCCCACTGGGCTTCAAGGGGGCACGGGTTGTGCTCAGATTGATAAGGCCAATCAGAGGAGCATTGTGAAAGTGGAAAGGGGTGAATGTCAATTGTCTAATCCTATCCATAGGAGCTTTGTTCGTTTAGCTCACCGTACCTTTGGCAACACACCCATACGGCATCCGCCCAAACTGTCTGCAACACACCCATACGGCATCCGCCCAAACTGTCTGCAACACACCCATACGGCATCCGCCCAAACTGTCTGCAACACACCCATACGGCATCCGCCCAAACTGTCTGCAACACACCCATACGGCATCCGCCCAAACTGTTTGCAACACACCCATACGGCATCCGCCCAAACTGTCTGCAACACACCCATACGGCATCCGCCCAAACTGTTTGCAACACACCTATACGGCATCCGCCCAAACTGTTTGCAACACATCCATACGGCATCCTTCCCATATGGGAAAGGAACCTACAGAATGACGACCGATGTTGAAGGAAGGTCTCAGAGCATTGCACTTCATGATGTGTTATATTTGCCAGACCTCATAAAAAATCTACTTTATGTCTTAAAGCTTATTCCAACTGAACAAGAAAATTCAGCTGATTGTAGCGCAACTCTAACGCTTTGGCACTGTAGATGCGGTCATTTGGGACTCTCTCTCTCTCTCTCTCTCTCTCTCTCTCTCAGGGCTCTCTCTCTCTCAGGGTCTCTCTCTCTCAGGGTCTCTCTCTCTCTCAGGGTCTCTCTCTCTCTCAGGGTCTCTCTCTCTCTCAGGGTCTCTCTCTCTCTCTCAGGGTCTCTCTCTCTCTCTCAGGGTCTCTCTCTCTCTCTCTCTCTCTCTCTCTCAGGGTCTCTCTCTCTCTCAGGGTCTCTCTCTCTCTCTCAGGGTCTCTCTCTCTCTCTCAGGGTCTCTCTCTCTCTCTCTCTCTCAGGGTCTCTCTCTCTCTCTCAGGGTCTCCCTCTCTCTCAGGGTCTCTCTCTCTCTCAGGGTCTCTCTCTCTCTCAGGGTCTCTCTCTCTCTCTCAGGGTCTCCCTCTCTCTCAGGGTCTCTCTCTCTCTCAGGGTCTCTCTCTCTCTCTCTCTCTCAGGGTCTCTCTCTCTCTCAGGGTCTCTCTCTCTCTCAGGGTTCTGGTAGAATGGGGTAAGGAATATGGCGAGATCCCATGTCATGGGAATGTCTTGTAAATCTCGCCATTTTCTTTGCCCCATTCTACCAGAACCCTGAGAGAGAGAGAGAGAGAGAGAGAGAGAGAGAGAGAGAGAGACCCTGAGAGAGAGAGATCAATGAGGAATGTGCACGAGGTTGCATCGAGCCTGAGACCCTGCGCCCAGTTACGTATATCCTACCCGCTATGACCACTGCCTTTATATGAAACAATGATGCCACACTATTCAAATTTTGCGGTCAGTCCTTAACAGTAGTCCTTTCAGTAACAGATGCATCACCTAAACGCCGTAGGCAGGATGGCCTTAGTTAATGCACGAAAGTATGCGACAACGTACCGATGATGTCCCATGTCTTGTAAATCTCGCCATATTCTTTACCCCATTCTACCAGAACTTGTTGTCCATCATGTGGCCTCGAGAGATCTGCGCTGTTTCCGAAAAGAAGCGAGCCAGGAGGTCCGGGTACTTTCCGCAGTGGATTCGTCAGCCATGATACGATTAGATACAGAACCGCCAAACTTGCACTTGTGAATACGACGTCCCATCGCCAAAAAATATCAAGGAACCACTCGCAAATCATTTTTACGAAAAACTTCGATGACTAGATTGTGCAACTTGGTTCAATAATGAGCACTATTATGGGTCATTGACAACTCTTTCTTGACAAGAGCAAACGACGGTCGAACCCCGTGTATTTACAGTACAACGACTCTTCAACTCACTTGACCGGATCAAAATGATTCTCTTCGTCACATGATAAAAACGGAAATGGTTTCCCCTCGACAGAATTTCACGGGGTACACAGTTTGCGATACAAATTCGCTGCCATGATTAGCACCACGACGATGCTATCAAAAGTTATATAAATATCAATTCATCTACATGTATGCATACATAATATATACATGTATAGATATATAGATATATAAATATATATATATATACATATTTATAACTATATATATATATATATATATATATATATATATATATATATATATATATATATATATATATATATATATATATATATATATATATATATATATATATATATATATATATATAGTTATAAATATGTATATATATATATAGTTATGAATATGTATATATATATATATAGTTATAAATATGTATATATATATATATAGTTATAAATATGTATATATCACATAGAGGGTGTCGTCTTCACCACCATATGGTGCTCTATGTACAAAGTACAGAGCGTTGATAGCAGAAATGCAGAAAAGGAAAAGACCGATTCTCTGTTACTCTGAGTTTCGTGCGAAGGCACTCGTCAGACAGACTATAACTCTATAATATATATATATTATATATACTAACTATATTTATATATATATATATATATAGCAGATCTGCTATCAACGCTCTGTACTTTGTACATAGAGCACCATATGGTGGTGAAGACAGCACCCTCTATGTGATATATATATATATATTTATATATATTTATATATATATATATATATATATATATATATATATATATATATATATATATATATATATATATATATATATATATAGCAGATCTGCTATCAACGCTCTGTACTTTGTACATAGAGCACCATATGGTGGTGAAGACAGCACCCTCTATGTGATATATATATATATATTTACATAGAGGATGCTGTCTTCACCATCATATGGTGCTCTATGTACAAAGTACAGAGCGTTATATTCATATATATATAAGCATACAGTATATATTGCTATAAGGCGCGGATCCAGTGTGGTGCTGGAAGCGCTTGAGCACCAGTTAGATTTTCATGGCTTTGTTTCTCAAAGCATTAACAAAAAAGCGGAAAAATAAAGCTGGTTATATTTTTTGTAAGGCATTAGTTGTGATTTCAAGTGTTTCCCGCAAACTGATATCGGGAATTCCTGAGGTTCGGATTCCGTTGCTTTTAGGCCGTAAAATAGCCTTATGCCGTATCAACAATTTCCCATTTGGCGGGAGCACTAGTCGTATTTAAAAATCATTCAATTGGCCAATCAACTTCCAGCTTTTAGCACTGCTCTTTTGGCGGGAGCCCCGGTCAATTTTGAAATTTGGCAGTACACCAATCAGAGCCTACTTTGACTGGTGCTCAAGCTCCATTTTGAAATGTTCCACGTTTTCCAATCATCTATTTGATCCAACTTGCGGAAGACAGCGAGTTATGTTGTGATAGTAAATTTAAGAATATGACAAGGAGTCTTTCGACGATGATTCTCAAGGGTAGTACACCTATGAGCTTCGAGCAAAGAGCATGGCCTAAGCTTTCAGCTCGAAAAGCCAGAGATCCAGGACTAATGATTGTAATGAGTTTTGGTAAGCAAAGCATAAACTCGCCCTTCGCAAATTATTGGATCTGATCTATCATTTGCTTCATTCTAATATTGCGTTGATATTTTCAAGATTTTATTGCCAACGGGTCCCAGTTCACAGCAAGGTAGGTAAACGATTACGTACATGTTTAGTGTTGTAGAAGGTTTCAAGGTCAATAAAATTCACACTAGCGGGTTTGAAATTTTTTTTATTTTCATGGAAATGGTTTGGAAATTCTCAAAGAATCTAGCATTAAAATGGAGCATTTTGTTTAAGTCCGGATGTGGGTCATCAAATTAGTGTTACTTTGAAGTTCCCCTACCCTAGGGGGTAAACATGACTAACATTCAAAGGTCAACACCACATTACTTCAAAATTTCCCTTGCCTGAAAAGTTTGCAATCACTTTTGCATTTGATGTAATTTTCTGGAAGTAGCCAAATGATCTGAAGAAATATTTTACATCATGTTTGCAATAGTATGAACAGTTCTTGACTAATACAACCAAACTAATAATCTACTACTGTATTCACATTTATCGACCTAATTTTATTGTCAGTTGCTTATAAAGTGAGACTTCGGTTATTTGTGCTAAATTACTCATGGCTACCCCTTGTAATTCAGCGCCAGCTAAAGGGCTACCCGCCTTAACTGAATCAAATAGCATGAAATGAAACTTTATGACCCTGGTATACTCTTGATAGAGCGGCTAAGTTAACTAATATGGGGGCTAGATAGCAAACAAGAAGATACCTTCTGAGAAAAGAAACCTTGTCTGCAAAAAATTCCATGGCAGGCATAACGGTTTTCTCGGATGAGGGGTTGTAGCCCCATCCTCTCTCTGGCATCACCTATGCAATTCGTCAAAAATTATGATAGCATCTTCATGCCTAGAATTCAAGCACTATGGTCATTTGCAACACAGTACTTGATTATTTCTTGAAGGAAGAGCGTGGAGGGAATAATTTTGCAACCCAAGATTTATACCACAACTACCTTTTGATTCTTTCGGAAAATCTTTATGCTGGGTACTTGATTACTTGATTACTTATTTTCATCTTTAACTAGGTACATATTGTATTTGTATTGGTTTTAACAGTTGGCTTGGATTAGCTTGGGTAGTTTTAGGCTTAACTTTTTATAGCTATTTAGCGACAATTTTAAATATATTGATTATTATTATTATTATAATGTCTCCTTTGTTTTGAATTTTCAGTGTTTTCCTTCAGGAAAGCTGATTTTCAAAGGGCTCTTAAACTAATAGGAAATTGCTAATTACCAAATATCAAATTTCCTTTTGGTGGGGTGCTCTTAACATCTAATATCCATATTATGTCATGGTTTATAAATTTCTGCTGTGGCACTTCTGAATTTTTCTAAATTTCCAGTCCAGATAAAATGATACAAACAATTTTCTTAGAGCAACTGCAGATGGAAATTAGTTGCTTACTTGCTTTGATTGGAGATGAATCTCTTGCAAGTTGTCTTAGAACTCTCTTCAGCTTTGAATTTTTTTAATGCTGAATACTATTCTTCTCATCCTTACATAGAAAAGGTTGCCAACCAAATGGTTACTGCTAATAAAAATAATGCATTTTGCCAGTTTTGTCATTTGAAGCTTTGCATTCAAGCTACTTTTGTGATCAAATTCATTCAGTTTATAAAGAAGCTGAAAACAATGTTACCAGCAGCACCCTTTCTCCCCTTCTTATGTTTACTGGCATTATCTAATGCTGCAATACAGCCAATTGAACGCCCCTTTTCAATAGCTAATGGTCAATTTCATTCTCGGGGCTTTTGCCCTTTTGTGTTTATCCTGTTTTCGTTTTCTCGTATAGTCGCACATAAATAGTCCAAGAATCCGACAAACGACCTACTCTTGCTAAGATTTATCTTTCATCATATGAATAAATCTTTTGAAGTTGCTAATAGGATAACAAAGCCCTTAAAACTCTGGAGCACCGTCAAAAACCCAAATCGCTGCTGTAGATTTGACGATCTTTTATTCATATTGTTTTGAGCACCGGGGTGGTGCTAGAGGGCTGTCAGGGTTGCTGCAGCCCCCCCCCCCATTAGGGTAAAAATCAAGTCTGGCCAATCGTTACCAAACGCAGGCTCTATGAATTAAAGATCTTGCGCTCTTGTTAGGGAACTTATCCCCCTGTCGGGGAACCTAGCCCCCTTAAAGAAATCCTGGTGGCACCCCTACATATATATATATATATATATTTGTATTTATAGTAGAAGGTAGGATGGAACGTCAAAAGAGAATGGGTCTAGTCGTTCGACTTGTAGTTGGTCAGGAGGTACTTGTTGGAATGGCGGCATTTGGAGATTAGTTCTAAACGTTTGTTGAGGAGGTTATCGAGAGAGGGGTGAGACATGATGGTGAATTTTTCTGTTAAGCATAGATGACATGATTTCGTATTATTGGAGTAGGAGTTTGCATGGTATAGAATGGACCAGGAAAGTGTAGGTGTAATGTTGCGTGTGTTCTTTAAGTTCCAAATGTATGTCGATAGAGTGGTGCTGTTTGCATATTTCTTGCTGTTGAAGGAAGATTTGTGGCCGTTAAAGCGTTTTTTGAACTCACCCTCAGTCATTCCTATGTAGGTTTTAGGTTTTTCTAGGGAAGTTCGGCACGTCAACGTCACATTGTGGACCAGGGAAGTTGCTCTACAGTTCCCTTGAAGGGGGCAGCTCGTCTTGGGCTTGCAATTGCAGCCTTTGGCGGGCTCGTCTGATGTGTTTGAAAGGGTCTTGTTGTAGGATTTGATTATTCTGTGGATTTTTGCAGTGTAGCTAACTTTGAAAATTTTGTGAAGATTGTGCGAGGGTGGGAAGCGTTTGTCAATGAGTTTGAGGAATGATTTGGCAATGTTGGATGATACGTTCTTACTGAAAGGTTGGCTGAACCATATCACGTTGCGTGTACGGTTGTTTTTACGTTTGGTAGGTTGGTTGTCGATGTATGAGAGGTGAATGTTCTTGTAACACAACATTACACACACAACATTACACATACACTTTCCTGGTCCATCGCTACAGTAAGTGCTATGCAGCTTGAAAAGTGGCAGTTTTGGCGGGAAATGTTGAACAAATTCCTGATGCCATGCATTTCGCAAAAGTAAACAAAAAACAAATTGCAAGTTTTTTTTCTAAATTTCACAAAATAACAATGGCAAAAATTCGGGAAATGAGCCTTGAGTAAAGTTAAATATTTATGAGAAAATGGTTTATCCTACCGTGAAATTGGAAGAAAGATTGGCTGCAATCACTCCACTGCCTTTAGAATTTACGAAAAATTTGTTTCAACTGGTTCCGTTGCAAAACAGGACAGACCAGGGCATCCAAGCAAATTTGATGAAAGGGGGGACAGAACAATTTGTAGAGTTGCATCTCAAAACTTCAACTCATAAATCTTTTGCCATATCCAGGAAAGCGATAATCATATTTGGAGAATGGCATAGAGCATCTTACCGAACAACAAAGAGTTTTTCATAACAATCTTGTGACAACAAACAGAAGAAATCCCCTCGAAATTCGCACTGAAGTGGTTCAAGCTGCCTTTTTTCTCTTCAGGTAGAAAGAGGTAAAATTGCCCACGCGTCGATAGATTCCCAGCGTATGACATTCAATGCTATAAACTTGATCTGATCTCTCTCTCCTCGTAGCCTTTCGCTGTCTTCTTTCTTCCTTTGTTGAGGCATTGTATAGGCCACCATGGCCTTTCCCCATAATAACTCACTAAAAAAATGCAAGAGCAGACAAATGCAGCGTGAAAGTAGCGAAATATCTCTGTTAGGCTGCTTCCCAAAAATGGGCAATGATATGCTGAGCTGGATTGAATCGACCGAAACCGCACGATTTCAGAAATGACGTGAGATAAAACACCATCATTTTATCAGAGACCGATCGTCTTCAACTAGCTGGATTGTCTTCAAAAAAACAATCTTTTAATTGATTGCAACTATTCCTGCGCGCATCACAATATAAACACTATTACTGAGGAAGGCAACTGGAAACCACCTCATAAAATCCACTTCCCCATAAAGAACTCAGAGCCCTGTCTCTGGTTTCTGCTACGCTTGAAATCGAGTATGCGACGCAGCTTATTACCTAAAACTGATGCGTCACCTTTTTGGCAAGAATGCTGCACAAATCATACTCCTTGATAACGACAAAACGTTGAATGAATGAGCCAGACAAAAAGGGACGAAAATAAAGGTGCTTATACGACAATGACTTTAAATATACAATTCATCCTTACAAAAAAGTGATTTTGAGCTGCTACGTCCGTGGTATCTAGATCAAGTAAGTGGAAAAAATAAATAGCTCATCTACGTGGAATAAGTGAAGTAGTCCTCCCTTTACTGGATCTCACTGAGTTGTTGAATTGGCGTTGGGCCTTGTTGTGTGTCGGTTCCACGAACTGTCATCCGCGAGTCCGCCATGTCAACCTTGATCAGCGGCTTCTTTTCTGGTGCTTTCATCTTCCAGCTCACGATTGGTTTCTGTCAATGGAGAACAAGAAGATAATAAGCAATGAATTCCACTTACTGGAAGAAAAACGCGCGAATCTTCAATCGACGGCGCCGCTCACTAATGGGGGAATCTTCCTACGTAAACATCAAAGAGCTTTGCGCATCAAAGCTTGCTTTCAGCGAGTGGTACCCCTGCAATTCGTGTTGCCACCAGCCAAATCACAAACAACGTTACTGCGAGGCAATCGTATGCACTTAGTTACCGGATTAATCGCAGTAACGAGGTCATCATCATGCTTCGCGGTGAGCTTTAGGAATCCAGGGCTCGTGCAAGCCTTCGTAGATTGTATCCAGTGGGTAGCTGCTGATTGTTCCTGATGACATGATGGCGGGCTCATAAGGCTGCATCTCTTAGAGCATTGTATTCCATTCAAGCCCATTCAGCTGAGGTGATTCGTACTAACATTCAAACGGTTGGAGGTGCCAAAATGGCATTTTGTCTGCATTCCATAATTTAATACCTACGAGGTTCGCATTTATTGATCAGGATGCTTTGCATGCATGGGTCACTATCCTGGAACTTTTTGAATAAGTAGAAGCGAAATCAACACTGGCTTCTTCTCCATTATGGCCGGAGCTCAGCAAAGTTTTTTGATTTGTGTAAATAGGAAAGAAAAACAACTGACCAGAATTTTAAAGAGCACAGCGATGTGTAGACTGGGCGTTGTGAAAGCTAGTATCAGACTCAATTGACTATGACGGTACTGCTTTCGGAAATAATTTCATGAGGGATTGACAAAATTATAATGCAACATGCAAGAAAATCTTGTTATCTTACTTCAGCTTTCCTGAATTTGGTCGATGCAACGTACGATGTTTTGACAGTGAGAATGACCGAGTTCATAAGATTCTTCGCGGCTTGGATGAGGGATGTAGCGCTGTCCAACTGCAAGAAAATCAAATGCACCATTTAGATTTCCAAACATCCTACAAGACTTGGGATGCTTCAGAGAAGTCTGATCCCTAGGTATAATTAGTGCACCTTAATATTTGAAAATACAAAGTAATGCAATGATGGTTGTCGGAACCAGCGAATACCTAGGTATCGAGTTTCTCCAGAAAAGACGAAAACTTTTGCGGGGAAGATATGATGAGAATTTATTGAGGCTCGGTTGAAAACGAAAAAACCTGTGAGATGCAGCATTGAATATTCAATCAATCTAGTAATCTTAATATCTGATTAGGGTGGATTCTACAAATGAAGGGGGTAAATATTCCCGTCCTGATTAAAGAACATATGGCTGTACACAAAGGAACACACAGGAAAATGCAACATACCCCTGATACGACCAGTTCTCCGCTAATCATTTGAACATCGGCTTTCACACGTGACGTAATGGTGAGTTGGTGAGAATATAGGGCGATTCGTTGGAGGTAGGCGAGTAAGTCGTTCTTTGTAGAGCTGTGTGGACACTACGTAGAGAAAACAATATCATGTCATTCAAGGAATAAAATGATAGGTGGAGGAGGCCTAAATGGTACAAAAACAGATACGTGGTGGAAGCGCTGAAGCATTCTTGGAGGGATAAATAAAGCGATCGGCAATGTCAACATGGAAAGCATAGCACTGCACTGGGAAATATCTTCGCTCCCTTTTGGCATTTGCACCAGACCCAAAAGGCATTAGACGAGGTTCGATTAAATAGTAAAGCTTCCCGAGAACAAAAATTATACTAAGACTGGAATAAATATAATAAATATTGAAATTATGTATTTGATAATCATTGGAGACAGAAGCATCGTCGCACACTACACTTGAGGCATTCTCCATCAAACCAGTCAATTGTCGTTCGAATTTTCAGTTCATCGTCCTCTCTGTCGTGCTGTTTCTTCTTCGTAAAAACCGCTCTTAACTGCAGCACATGACACAGCCAATTGGGCATGGTGCAAGAGCTTTTGTCGA
Organism: Pseudorhiza aurosa; assembly: GCA_964026355.1. Lineage (NCBI taxonomy): Eukaryota > Metazoa > Cnidaria > Scyphozoa > Rhizostomeae > Lychnorhizidae > Pseudorhiza > Pseudorhiza aurosa. The sequence continues at coordinate 5,182,785 of OZ032125.1, read as the reverse complement.
CAATTAGAGAAAAATAAACAGTTCAAACGACCTCTGTTTACCAACGTGATTGCTAGCGCGAGTGCCACATGACTAAGAATTGTTCCCAATGAGACGAAACAAACTGGATAAATATTGTTGCAATAATCCTGACCTTTTCTGCGATTGAGCCCGCGAGTTTGTTCAAAGCTTGTCCCATTTTTGCGATTCTCTGAAAAGAAACAAAACATGTGGTGTTGATCTCAGTTACATTGAAGTCAATTTATCAGGGAGATAATCATGCATGTTTGGTTATTACAATACTTACGCTGCAATGCTAACTTCAATGTAATCAATTCTAGGCCTCAGTCAGAGAATGTTTTCTTTATTCAATACATAGAAGGGCGGTTGGCAAAGTCGTCAGAGCAAGTCTACTGTGTAAAAGGTCTTGGGTTCATGACCGTTCGTACGCTTTTTCTTCGCCTTCTAACTGTCCACCGAGTGGTCAATGGTGGGTGCCTGACGTTAAGCTGGGAGGGGGGGGTTACATGCGACGAGGTAGCCCTACCTCACAGCACTCCAGCTCATAATGATACCTCCCTAAAAAGGTGCTCCCCGGCGCTCGTTTCGAGTACGGGACTCGATGTGGAGTGTATCAGATGAACAATATTAATTGATGTTTTTCTTTTTCTCGCTTTAAATCAGGCTACATGTTCGATTATGAGGCTGATTTTAGCCTCATGTAATTTTGATAAATATGTCCGCTGTGCACGTTTTTTGAGAGAATACTATCTATTTTGATTTAAGCTATATTCGCATTTTGTTATCTTCAACCTTCACCGCTTGCAAGGGCACTATCGAGAGCTCCTTACTTTATGAAATGCACTCGTTTCTGTTTTAGGATGCTTGAATAGAGAGACAACAAGAAGGAAAAACAGAACATACCTCGGCTCCTCTAATGACATCCATTGTCGTCTTCAGAGGTCCTGTCCCTCTGAAAATATAAGAAAAATCATTCTTGCTTTTCTGCCATTGCACTCAGGTTCGGGGTAAGCGAAAAAGGTCCACGGCATATTCATAAAAAACGCCTTTAAAGAACAGAAACTACGAGCTCGCTGACTAGTCACATTATCAAACAGATTGATTAATCAATAGCATAATCAAACATGCCATCACAGAAAGATCGATTTATAGCTTCATGTTCTCAAAAGGAATAAAGATGTTCCATGTGCGGAAATAGAGTGGCCTTTGCGAATCAGCTTATTTGGCTTAAGCCAACCTCATTCAAGTGGTGCCGTGACGTAGTGGTTAAGCGCGTGGACTCATAACGCAGAGATTGCGAGTTCGAAGCCAGCACGTGTCATAATAAAATTACCGTTGGTGAGGAAGGAAACGGGAAACCACCTGATAGAGTCCACTTCTCTAGAAGAAATTCAGAGCCCTGTCTCTGGTTTCTGCTATGTTCGAAATCGAGTATGCAACGCAGTTTTGTAGACTCTTTCACTGATATTGATCACTGAGTTGCTCGATATGCTCTAAGTTCTAGCGCTAAGAGCAAAAGTCTGGAGCAAGAGAATGCATTTCAATCAAAGGTATGAGAACTACCAAGAGGAAAACCACTTTCCTTTTAATCTATACGGTCAGATTTATGGGGGAGGGGGGGGGGCGGCATGAGATCCTTGCCAGATCTGCCCCTGCATCTTATGCTAAATACATTACACTAGCTTAGCTCGTCCTAACCAGCAGTATTAGCAGTTGCTTTTTAATAAACTTTAAATGGAAGAAGAAAAAATAACAACAATGAAAATAACGATACTGGCAATGAAAATAATGGCATAATGATAATTTTGAAAGAAACTCGTTGAAGGAAAATGATTCACTTATCATGCAAAGTGATACCTTGTGAAATCAGACATGTCCATCATAATCATGCACATTTTCTTGGCTAACACGATGATCTCGTTACTTTGATCGTCCCATTTGCTTACTTCCGTCACCAATCGGTTTTTCTCCAATTGTAAACCTTCGTTGAGCTTCGCAATTTTTGCTTTTTCTTCCTCCGGAAGTTGTTTCATAATCGACTAGAACACGACGACAATCAGTCAAAGAGCTTCAGGTCACATTTTCATCTCATTTATGAATGAAAACTACCGTTAAATTCGACCAAAGCCATTACCTTAGACACTACCGTTAACATTGACACTTTCATTGTATCAGATTATTGACATCCAATCTATCAATAGGCTGCGATCCCCAAAAATGGGACTGAAACACATGCAAAAATATTAAATATTTCTTCAATCTTAACACGACTACGAACAACGCTTCTAGTTAATTCCACGACAAAGCAGTTACGATAAGGTGATTCTACTTGGCCATCAAGCAACAAGACTTGGCTTGGGAAGGCCATCCTTACGTAGCAACTTAATTTCCACCTCCACAAAAATCAGAATATAACTTCAGAAATATTAATGAAAGAATGCCGAAAATGATGGCCAACTTTGGCTTTAGGATGCAATAGTCAAAAGAACATTTGCAGTATTATGCAATGAATAGCGAGGTTGCCATGAGAACGAGGACGTGAATCAGAAGGGTCACGGGTGGAAACGACCTCCTTTTGTCAAAAAAGACAATTTTCCTAGTCCGACAGCAACTGAAAGAGAATCTAGTTCTGCTGAATAGTATACAAATATCGTCAGTGTATATTTTTAGCATACTCTGGCTGTTGTAAACCAGTTCTCGTCAATATTATATCGTGGAAAACGTCTTCTACAACAGAATTGACAAAAATGTCCCTCAAATCTACCATGTGACTCGACCGTGAATCTAAATTCTTTTCCACGTCAGATTTAAGATCGAAAGTCTGAGATTTCGCAAAACGCAGGTCTATGCAGAAGTTTTTTGCTTGAAAACGGTACAAAGAAAAAATATCTGAGTAACCAACTCACTCTCGCGCTGGGTGTATTGCCAAGCGTTGCGTAGCCTTGTTCCGTTTCTTCGTTATTTTGCTTTTGATAATCATCATACCGCGCGAACTGTCCGGGTTCATAATCCGAGAAAACATCTTCCTCTACGTCCCCTTGAAAAAAAGCAAGCCAGGTTGAGAAACATTCAGGTCTAGTTGACCGTTTTACGAAAAAAGTGCTCCCTTCTCAACCAGAAAAATCTAGCATTTTTTTATTGATGCATACTGTGTTGATGGTCAAGTTCTGATTGAAAATTTAACTTACTTAATCGTTCTGCACCCTCTGGAGTGATTACGAGACTGACTATCTTTGCAGGACCTTGACCTCGCGGCTTTGATACTTGCTTCAACCAAACCATCTTCTCAGTACCAGTGTAACCAAGCAAAGCAAATGACCCCTTGTTGCTTGATTCGAAGTCTTCGTCTGCCAACACTCGGATTAATGCATCTTTCACTTCGCCCATACCGTCACCTAGTCAATGCAAAGTTTAAAGCTAAAACAGTTTCATAAGAATGCATTTATATACGATAACTGGCGTACAGGTTGAGATATCTTATCAACAGCATCTCTTGGCTCATAGAGACCAACAAAAAACTCGGAAGTGAATTCACAAAGTCAGTCAATTTTCTGTTGACGTGGCATACAACTTAGTATTTGAATAACATCATCCGCCTTTCTTCGTAGCCAAATGGCCACATTAATACTGAAAAAAGCTTTAGCGCTTTCGTTTCAATTTTCATGCATTCAAACACAGCGTCTTAAAAAGATTTAACCTTCTTCTAAATTTTACAAGAGACTCGACGAGACGAGAAACTTCCTTCAGAGACGATTAAAAAGGCAAATTCGAGCGCGCCTCTAAAAGCGACAAGAAACAGTTGTCGACGGAAGCGAAACCCAACCCCGACAGTAATTACCTGGGGACTCCAATGACGAAACACACACCATACGTTCACTTGGCAAGTCATCTAAGAAATGTGCCATTTTCTCGCCCTCCGCTCGTCCCTGCGCTGGGTCGGATGTATTGAAGTTCTTCGACATCAAGTAATTTCCAGCTGCGTCTAGGATAACGACATTCATTCCACGTGCCATTGGGCTCCGTTCGATTCCGTTGATTTTGATTGAAGCGATTCGTGCATACCCCGGGTCGTCGACGCCTTCAGATGAGATTTCCACCTTTATCTTGCCTGAGAAAGAAGCGAAAAACATTCCGAAAACTGTTGCATCAGTCGCCCAGCGGTTACGATAGGCTCATTCTATTTCTTTCTCTTTTTTTATATATGTAAATATATATGTAAATGGTGCATTAACAATACATACATACTACTATACAAGGACGATACCACGGGGAGCAAAATACTATGACAACCCCATGGCTTATACATGAAAATAACACTGAACTAAATACGTGAAAAGAAATAGGTGCTGATGTATGGGAAAGGAAGCACTGAAACGGTTTAAAGCGTTCAGTAGCATGGATGAATTTGAGAGTTGCCTGGAGTAACTTATTATCGTAGATGTGCCGAAAACTCTCAAGAAATGATATAAACAAGACGCAAGGTCTGTTGCTACCAATTTCACTAGAAGTTTCACAGTACCTTGATCTGCAGCTGGAGTGTTGATCATATCAGCAACCATTGATGGGCCATGATAACGGGGGCGTGTGACTTGAGTGACCCAGTTCTTGGTGTGATGCCCTCCTTTGAACCCGGCAAAAGCCCACGAGCCTTTGAAGCCTGGGTCCATTGGCTCAACCGCACCTAGACGCTTCAATGCTGCCTCAGCTTTCTCAACGCCATTTCCTGCGAAATAATGAGGCATATGACAAACAACGAAAATTTCAACATGATGAGAAAGCAAAAAATTGATTCAAAAGATATTACAGTATTGTCAGCAGTAACGGTATGAAGAAACAGCTGTGTAAACAAACTCTACCCTTCGATGATATTTCCATTTCAAAACGAAATGACCGCTAGACAAAAAACTTTTATAAACCTTTTTTGAGCTCGGAAAATCCTTAGATTAAATAAGAATTGTAATTTTCAAACGAATGCACTATTTCGGAACATGCTTCTTGTATCAGCTCCCCTCTTTAGTCTTACCTTTCATCTACAATACTGCATTGAACTGTCAATACCGTCAACTCTTTCCAATGGAATATTCCATATCATCAAACTATTGGTATTGCTGTGAATGCTAGATAAAATCCTGATTGCTGTTTTTTTTCAAGAAGACCAGCTGACAGCATTTTTGAAGTGACTAAAATTCCAATGACCAATCGACCGATTAGTTACAGGTGAATCGAACAATATAATTCAATATAATTCAAGGAACGTTAAGCGTGAACAACTTGTAAATGGACGAAGCTTACCCGTTGTGTCCTGCACTGCTATCAGTGCAATGTGCTCGTCTGGGATTTCATCAAGGAAGCTTGCCATTGCCATGCCTTCTGAAGGCTCGGAGGTATTGAACGATCTTGTCGCCACAATATTTCCAATCTCATCCAACACAACAATGTTGTGGCCTTTTCTTTTAGGGCAGCATTCAATGCCATTGACAATGATAGATGCCTCGCCTTTAACATTTGGATCATCCCCACCTTGACTGTGGATTTCAAACTGCACTTTGCCTATTAGAATTTTGTGCGTTATTAACAACGGTATCAATAAATGCAAATATACAACAGTAAAATATTTCTATTTTTTTAGTGAGTCATGTTGGGGAAAGGCCGTGGCCGTGGTGGCCTATACAAACCCTCAAAAATGGAAGAAAGAAGAAAGTGAAAGGCTAAGAGGAGAGAGAGATCAGATGAAATTTATTGATCTTAGATTTGTAACATGACGGGTTGTAAGATTCAGGAAAAAAAGAAGAGGGCAAGACGTTCCATAGATTGCATGCTCTTGGGATGAATGATGATTTGTGGGATAGGGTTCGAGAAGTAGGCAGTGAAACTTGGAAAGGGAGTGAATGAGTTGATATTGTATAATAAGCACCCTCATCATGGGCATCGATATCATAGAAATCATCAACATCATCATCACCATCATCATCATCATCATCATCATCATCCTCATCATCATCATCATCATCATCATCATCAACATCATCATCAACATCATCATCATCATCATCCTCATCATCATCATCATCAACATCATCATCAACATCATCATCATCATCATCATCATCATCAACATCATCATCAACATCATCATCGTCGGACTCAATTAATACAGTAGTCGCACGACATATAACCTACTTACAGACATCCCATTGAAATGCAAAGGAAAATTCTATTGAATACTTGACCCAACTGTATTTGTTGAACAAGGACTGCATATAAATAACGTGGGTGGGTAGAAGATATCGAAGCCAATAATGAAAGTTCCAAGGCATCATGCAGTCCATTTGACATTTAAAGGAAACAAACCTCCAGCCTTCAATTGCTCGTAAGCTGCTTTTTCCCTCTGCCTTGTTTGAGCATCAGCTAGTGAAGTAAGCAATGTGCCTTGCTCTTGCATTTCATCTTCTTCTTCCTCGTAATCCTCATCTCCAGGTCTCTGTTGACAAAAAAATCAGACAAAATTGAACGTGAACGATGACAGCTGACAGCTTCTAACTGGTGTTAGCCACATACTATCCAATATGAAAGTTTTTATAATGACGTATAGGGGGGAGGGGGGATTTTGCACATAAAGCTCAGTGCAACACAAATAGGACGATTTATCAGAAAGCTAAGATCGGGATAGGGCGCTTATGATGGATCATCCTATCTCTGGTGGCTATCATTTAAGCGTATCTAGTTTGAAATTCACTTCTTGTGATAACTATGACCGTACAGGATAATGGCATGAAAAATCTTTGATTTCCTAACGACCTACAGTCGTGAATTGCCTGGAGCACTCGGTAATTGGCAGAGAAATCAGGAAAGAATGCTTTCGAGCGGTATTACCCTTAGTTTTAAATGAATATCCAAAAAATCTACAAGTGAAAAATCCACGCAAAAGAAACAGCTGAAAGTAAAATACGCCACACAAACCTTTTTCATCATGACAGCTCGTCTGATATCTCTGATACCTTCGTAAACCTGCAGATGGTAAATCAGAGTGAATAAACATAAAATGACTGGGGGTCTTGATCATCATCAAGATAATCATCTACCTGACCAAGATGACTACCGTGATATTATTCAAGCCTTGGTATGAGGACCATAGAAAATAATGGTTCAAATGAAGAACGGAGATCACCTATTAAGTAATGTAGCCTTAGAATATTATCCGAAACATTAATTCAGTAAAAAGGTCCTTCAAAAATATGAACTACAGTATAACTTTTGAGGCTCATGACAAAGGCTGGTCTTCTCTTAGCCTACAATGATCGTTATCAATTTTTCAACACAGGGAATCCACATGATAAATTACAATAGACGTGCATAAACATGTGGGGGATGCAAGCATATCTCAACCTTCGAAATTCAGTAACAGCACCAGAACTGGACTAAAGGTACCTTAATCAAAACCAACTTACCAGTCTAGAGGCATCAATAAAGGCATTCTCGTCAAATTCAACATTAGGATTTTTGTTCAAGGCATCAACAGACATGTCAACATAATCAGCAAACTGCGGCATAACTAGATGAGTAGACAAAAAACAAATCTGATTAGAACAGACTATCTGAAGACATGAAATAGCAGCATTAAAAGTAGCCACAAGGACTCCTTCTTTATCTACTGGTTCCATGCATGCGTCATGCGTCGGGTGTCATTTCCTTCCAAGCACGACGGTCCCGTGCACACGCAAACAGCTCTGCCATGTTCGATTGGTGGCCAGATGTGTTCCTTAGCACTTCTTTGATCGTATCAAGGAAGGTTTATATGTTATTCTTGTTGTTTGTTGCTGTGAGCCAGCCAAATAAAAGTTACCTTTTTGGTGAGATGTGTATTTGTAGCATCTAAAGAATGTGATAAAACAATGAAGTTTTAAGAAGAAATTATTATCATCATTACATTATCAACTTAGGACTCTTCAGCCTCGATGTCTTTTACTTAGACTTACCATCAACAGAATCATTCCACCAGGCAAAGAGATCGTGCTATGGGGAGAAATGTTTGAGATCTTGGGCTTTGGCAAATATCAACACAGACCTCGCTGATAAAAAATCAGGCCAGTTAGCTCATGGTGACTCACTCTCGGTAATAAGACTCAACCAGAACAGAACATGTGCCTGGATCTCCCTTACAAAATGCAAAGCTATCCTGTAAAGCAAAGGAGGGTTTAGGATTAGAAAAACAACTCACTGCTTTCCCTCATGATATGGATGGCTCTTTGAACTGTGTCAGTATACGGTCCCGGTTCATAGTTATCCATCTCTGCGAGAACAACATTGTCAACCCTTGCAACGCGACCTCTTACGGCGCCAGCTGTTCTGTCCAAGGTTTCTGGGTCGCCGTGTTGCAATGCCTCAATGCATTTGTTGACATCCTCCAAGATATGCGCCTCTGTTGAAACAACGAACAGCTCGTACTGACACGGCAATGCATGTAGTTTAAGGTTGCAAAGCATAGCAATAAAATGGAGCACAAGTCTTAAACAGCTTACAGAGAGTGCTAAGACGTTCAATTAACCGCAGAAAACGACGAAAATCTTCACCCTTGAATAACCTGCATTCACAAAAAAAAGTACTCAGAAATCGCAGGTATTACAAGAAAAAAAGGGTCCCTCTAGCTTGTTCATTTGAAAATGATGGTCGACTGGTCAGGTTACTTACAGAAAAAGGCTCTGGTTGTCAAAAAACAAAAATTCCGCAAACGAACAAAACCCCATGCGTACTTAAGCAAAGTACTATGTTATTCACAAGACTACCGAGTAGCAAAGCTTTCGGTTATTCAAATACCTGAAACTGCCAGGAAGTCATCCACGGTTGTTATGTCATCAACAGCTTCGGTCAGGACTTTTACTTGGTGGATCCAAGCGTCTCGGAAAACGTCCATATTCTCCCTAGCAACTTTGCTTCGAGGTCTTGCAGCGAGTGTTCTTGCGGCATTGATGACCTGCAAGCAGAAAAAGCAGGTAAGAACTCAAGGCGATCCGATTTCACAGAAAAGATTCGCAGGATTTTGAGTAAAAATGAATTAATCAGACATGGCTAAGGAGACGATGAAATAGTGAAATATGTTCCTGGTCATTGCTCCTCAAGGAAGATTTACAGCAATGACAGGCACAGAAGCAGCCTAAAGTTCTACATGAAACTTGATATTAGTTTTTTATCTACTCTGCAAGTTCCTTCTCTTTAAAGTTATATACGGACATTGTTGATGCCAATTATAAAGGAAGCAGGACCCTGTCGATAATAGTATGTCAATACTGATAGGTTATTCTGCCAAAACAGTCTTGTATCATCATCGTTATTACTATTATCTACTGAATCCGAAGCAAAAAATTCATACCTGAGGGCAGAGAGAGTGCAACTGGTTTGCTGCGATTCGAACCATCTTTACACCTTCCGAATTATCAGACATTGAGCAGGCGAGGTTGGCAACCTTTAAAAACAAACCGCTACAATCAAATCGGATCTCCGAAGACCACAGCATAGCAAATCAATGATTACTCAATGGGAATAAAAGCTGGAAGAAATTGCAAAAATGGAATCTCATACAGAACTGCGTCGCATACTCGATTTCGAGCGTAGCAGTAGCCAGAGACAGGTCTCTGAATTCTTTCTAGGGAAGTGGATTTTACGAGGTGATTTCCCGTTGCCTTCCTCACCAATGCTGTTTTTATTGCGACACAGGGAGGAATCGCTTTCATGATCCCTGCGTTATGTGTCCGCATGATTAATCACTACACCACAGCACCACTTAACCATTACTACCCCACGAAATCTCATACGTGAAAAAGCTTAATTTTTTGCACTAAGGTTTTATAGGTGCTGTAGTGGTTCAGTGGTTCACACAGTGGTTCAGCATGTGGAATCATAAGGTATGGGTTGCAAGATCGAATACTTAAACGTTCACAATAAACAAGAGTGCTATAGATAAGGGAAACCCATAAAATAAAATCCACTTCCATGAAAAAAAATCAGGGCCTTGCCCTCGGTTTTCTGCCAAGCTCGGAAGAGAGTACGTTACGCAAGCTTTCACTAGATAAGACAAGCCCTTCTGATCGTGCTCCGATTGTCATGGCCATGCAATTCTTCGATTATTACCCGATTATTTAGGTCTAATAAACTAACTGCCTGTGCATATCTGTTGAATGGGAACTGATATAAGGTACCTCTTCAAGTTTTGCTGCATGCTCGGTAAAAACCACGGCACACTCCTCGACCTCCTTTTCATTGCCAGCCTCTGCCGCCTCAATCAGCAGCATCAATGGAACATTGGTTTCCAAGAAGGAGTCTGACACATGATCGATTACAGCTTTACGCAGCTGAAAAGGGAGGCGTTTTCCATCACCGTCAAGTGGACAAATATATAGCGAAATCACATATTGGTCATGAAGGCTATTGTAAATCAATACACAGCAGGGGGTAGTCTTGATTACAAAACCTGAGCGAGTATGGGCATTGCGAGTTATGAAAATTGCTAGTTAAAAAAATGTATACGGCATCGCTATTCATAATAAAAGGGATCAAGCCGAGAGTGCATAGGTCAATATAAAGGAAAATGAGAAAACCGAGTCATTGAGAAGTGCCGTGAAAAATTCAACAATTTATCTCATAAATTTGACAGACAGGCAGATATATAGACAGATATATAGACAGGTAGACAGATGGATAGACAGATAGACAGATAGATAGATAGGTGGATAGACATATAAATAGACAGATATATAGACAGCACAAAATATTTCAGTGGACAATGCGAGACCCTTGAAAGAAATCAACTGCTTACCTGCTTTCCAAGATCTTTTGCTTTCTTTTCGAACTCACTCTTGGCACCATGCACATTATTAGGCTTTCCTTTGGTCTAAAAAGATATTGGCTTTTTAGACAGGATGGACGTTGATGAGGTTAAGCTTATGATATCATAATGAGTAGATAAGTAGGTCACAATGAACGCTTTATTGCTGGAGAATAGAACCATGCATAAAGAAGTGAACTCAATTACTAACATGCTTCATATATTCGTCCATCAGATTTTGCAAAGCTTGCTTCACGTTCTTGCACTCATCAATCAATCTGTCACGTGTATTATCACGCGTGCAAGAAGACTCAGCCAATCGATTTGCGCCAGCGAGAAGCTCCTCAAGTTGCTTTTCTAGTTCCAAGCGCGTCTTCTTCTCCTGGTAATCGGCAGGCTTTCGATTGATCATGGTCTACGAGGAGAAAGTAATAAACTCAAACGAATTGAGACTGCAAGAGAGTTGGACATGGTTCTCCTTTCTGATGAAAAATTGTCATTGGAAATAAGTCATACCTTGGGTTTTGTGGAAGGACTGGAAAGCGCGTTAAAAATTATTTCTTTGGTATGTGAAAACGTAGCAAACCATCTTGATCAATTCGATTGACGGACGACCTCGTAGTGGTAGAAGGGTCAGCAATAGAAGTGGGAGAGGACTGGAGAGAAAAATAACGGTTAAGGAGGCACGTGGTCTGATTACAATCAGAACGGAGAAAATGGCCTCGGTGCATTTCTTCGTGAGGAGACCACGATGGAGCTCGTCAGGCTGGGATGGGAGAAACTGGAAGAAATGCAGGAGTTTAAGTACTTCAGGTCCATGGTCGAGGTGAATGAAAAAAGTATAACAAAGGGTCTATGAAAAGGAATTTGGCATGAATGCAATGAACTTTTTAGAAAAGTACTGTGATATATGTTAAACCAGTGCTGTTATGATAATTGCAGGGCACAATAGTCTTGCAATTAGGCGGGATCCTAATTGTGCCATTGAGGTCTGCTGCTTTTGAGAGAGCCGGCTCTTACATAAATGATGCAATAAAGAGTTATGAAGCTATAGCAATACCAGAAGAGAAGAAAGTGCTTTAGCAAGGGCTCCAGCTTCTTCAAATGGAGATGGATCACTTTCACCAACTGATTGCGCCACACCTGATATGGCTCTTACTGCATCGCTGATCTGCTTCATGACAAAGTCACGATTGTGCTTTGTGGATGCTACTTCTGGATGGTTTACAAAAGCCTGAAAAATAGAAAAACAGCATCATTAAAAGATTTAAAAAAAATGTCTGATCTTCTTCATTTGGCTTCTTCCATTTTATTCAAGAAATAAGCCTACTGTTCTTGTCCACTCACTTTGCGTATAGTCATTCAATAAAAAATGCTACCATTAAAAATCTAAACTATTCAATAAGCAGTTGTACCTTAGGCATTATAATGAATAATTATAATTATAATATATTTATACAGGTTCAGCATTTTCAGTGCCAAGAGGCACTGTCATCACTAAGGGTCCTGTTTTAAACTAAGAGCTTATACAATGCTATAAAAGATGAAAAGAAAATAGTTTTATCTACAAAGTTAGAAATACAAAAAAGTCAGTAAAATTTTTCCGAATAAAGAAAATGCCTAGTTGTTCAACAAATGCTTATTTGACTTGTTTTTGAAAATAGTTCAAGTTTTGTACGTCAACTGGGATTTTATTGTAACAAGCAGGATCTTGAAACATAAACAACTTTGCTGCTTGTAAGATAAGTACCTTTGCATGTATCAGGCAACGTAAAAAGAGTAAACCACTATCAATTTGTGAAGAAATGGGCCTTCAAATACAATAAATTCCTATGAAAAAGTGTGTGAAAAGTTGCGGTTATGTACCTTAGAAGTTGTCAGCAACATTCTGCTTGACTTCTTGAGAGTCGCTCTTGCTGCTGCCATTTCATCCTTCTTCCTTGGATCTTTCAAATCCTGTCGTTAAATTATTGTTAACCACGTAAATAGCAATCGCAATGCAAGTTAAAAATGCATTTTGATATGCATCTTCGTTTTATATGTAAGCTAGATCTGCAAGGCTATTGATGCTGTGATTCACTGGTCAAATCTGATATCACACTTCAACAGGCTTTGCATCATTATTGCTGTTTCAAAGTGCCGTACTAGACAAAACATGAGAAGCTTTGCAAGCTGGATAAGAAAATGAGGATTCAATTATGGGCTCTTTACATGATACATGTTTAAAATTGTAACCCTGTCGAAAAGGTTAAATGCTAAGAATGAAATCCATATGCCTAAAACAATTCCTTTAAAGGTCTGTCCAAATTTTCATATAACGTGTAGACTACAAATCGAAGGCAGCTTGTTTCTTTCTTATGTTCAACCTAGTACACTGCAAGGTAGACTTTAAATTGCACTTGTGAAGCAAGATCTTTGTCCTTTGTCTTGGTGTAGCAATACCTTTTGGTCCTTATGCCTGGGACTAAAGGGAGGTAACAACTCTTCTCACTCTGATATGAATGCGGGATGAAAATCAAAGCGGCTGGGATGAAGTACCTTAGCATCTAGGCCAACCTTACATCTAAATCAACGAAAAAAGATGTGGAGGGCTAAGTGCTTCAATGACATGCATATCCCAACACCCAGGGCAAATGGTACTGAATTAGTCATTCCATATAAATTGAGGTATTTTTACATCTTCAGTGCCATTGCATTCCATTATAAAATTTCAAGTAGCTGGTTTAGCAGTGACAGAATGTGTCTACTGTGAAGAGGTTAAAAAGTCCTCTTCTTCATTCATACATTTATCTGGATGCCATCTGCCCATCTTATTTGCAGTAAATGGTTATCAGGTGAAAAGCTGGGGATGTAGTGCAGTAAAATAGGAACTAGCCGTCCCACATAAAAAAGCTGTGACAAGGAAAACAAATCCCTATCAACATACTCCGCTATCTACTAAAGCTTGTATTGAGTATGGGACTCAAAATATCTTATATACATGTTTCATACTGTCAAAAACCAAAAGAAAATATAATACTCACAGCTTGTCGGATACCAGAGAGTTTAGCAAGCTTCATCAAATCATCTCCATAGTTTTTGAAGCACTTCACCAAATCATCTGGGTTTTCAGCACCATCAAGTTCCTTCAGTCTTCTTTCAACCTACGATAACGATAATTTCCACTGAGCATTTGTGAAGTTTTCCCAAAGAAATTATTACCAAATAATACTATGGAGACTGCTGGAAGATACACTGCAAGATCACAGCGGTAATGGCAAAGTGTGCACAAGACCTGTACAACAAAAACTTTATGACATTGTAAAATAATGCCCTTGGAAAAGACGCTGGGGCGTGTCATAAAACACCAAAGACCTTCAAAAACATATTTGGAATGGGTGACCTACAGAGGACAAAGACGAAGAGCAAGGCCTTCAAGAACCTTGAAAAAAACGATTGAGCAAGGTCTCCAATGGATGGAATCAGTTGGAGATAACTGACAATCATTGCCCTGAAAGAGCAAGATGGAGAAACGGTGCATTCCCAATGATCCAGCTGGAACAAGAGGAACTATATCCAAGCAAGCAATACTGTGCATGACTAAATCCTACTTAGATCAAATTAAATAGTGTCTACAATAGCAATTTGAAACTGGAAAGTGTAGAAGATTTTAAAACTGAAGCTGGGCTTTTTTTGCTTAATGTGTTAAAATTTCTGCTATTCAAATACTATGAAATGCCATACACAGCTGACTTGCACAGAAATACAATGAAAGGTCATACCAGCTTTAATGTTGCAATCAGTCTGTAGATATCTGCCATGTCAGCAACACACAAAAGCCTGGTGACAGCAGCGAGAAGAGCTCTTGCAGCTCTAATCATGACACTTCTTTTGCTGGACGAGCATGGATCTGCAGCAAAGTCGTTTGAAGCAGCTCTCATGGTGTCTCCTGTTTTAATCAAAGAGACAATGAGTCAAGCACACTCCATAACTTGATCATAAAGTTGCATATAATGTACAACAATTATCGCAATCATCATAACCAGCAATTTATTGACTTGGTCCAGTAGGATGATGGACGGGATACGCAAGGTTTTATGATTATACAAACTGCCAGGTTTTAATAAAATGTGCTAGATTGAGCCTTACAATAACGGCAAGGTTGTTACATCATTATAGATTGAATCTATAATGAATAAAAATACCCCATACAGTTGCAGGGCAACGTTATCTACATAACTTTCAGACTGAAAACATAGCCAACCACAAACGAAACTTCTAAACGCGTGGGAATAATCTATGTACGCATTATGCATCACAAATAATCTTTAAAGGATAAATATATAAATCAATACATAAATAAATATATGAGTTTAAAAAAAACTGCTACAAATATTTTTCTGTTTAGGATACGGATGTAGCATAAAACAAATGGCATTGAATTCATTAGAATCAACATAAGCATCCTAAACACTACAAATTTTCATCATTCAACCCAGTGAAGTATGATTTTTGTAAAGGACCACATGGATCACACAGCAATAAAAACGCATACCTGCGGACCTTGCCTCTTTGCATGCTTCGAGCATTGGCTCTTTGATTTCTGGGAAGTCATTGGAAATGCTCTCACCAACTACAACAAGTCTTTCTGTGGCTTCATCAATCTCCTTTGCTAACTGTGTTGCCTTCTTTGATTTACCTGACTTTGACTTGCGTTGGTGGTTAACTAGTGTGGTCACCTGTACAAATTGTTTTCATTAATAAATGGCATAACGTTGCAGAGGAGGATAGTGAGATGAGAATACGATCATTCCTTCCTGGTTTACATCAAAATGCCCAGAAGACGAATCTCAGCATCAAAGTTGTTGAATGAGATGAAAATATCTGATTTTCATCCCAAATTCTTATGTCATTGGATATCAATACTTCATAATCAGTACCATTTGCTATTTTAAATAATTTGAACTCTGGATAAGGAACCTCAAAATCAAACATTCCTCTGACTTTACCAAATGGGTATAAGTCAGAATTCAGAACTTCCTAGAAACATTCTGGGATAAAATAACATTAAGCAGAACTTTTTAGATGGTGTGCAAAAGCAGCAGCTGACTGGGTGACTTTGTTGTTTGGCAAATGAGTCATCGTGCGATTGGAAACAAATTCTCTATACTCAGATATCGAATACGCTGCTGACTAGCATTTATTTTTAGCCTAGCTAGAGGAGCAACATTTTGAAGTCTGAACGATGGAACAGCAGACAAATTAGCGAATGAAAGATTGAGTACCTTCTACATAAAATTCACGATTTTGTGTCTGGCAGAAATCAACTACAGGACTCAGATTCTATGCGGGGCCATAGAAATCAATTTTCCGGTTGTGCCCGCACCTGTATTGTTATTATTGGGAGCTGTGCCGGATTCGAGCCTACAACCCCGGTTCAACTATGACACTTAGGCACCACTTTCAGCAGCTTCAGAGGCAACAGCCGTAAATCTAGTTCGGATTTTTAAAAGGAAAGAGCCCATTTCAATCCTTTGCTTAGGACGGATGGCAATCTGAAAATCTGTCTCCCGTTCCACTCGAAATTCTACTGACTGTTAAGATTTCTTTTCACTCCAGCTGAGTACAGAATAATGAAGCCGAGCCTTCGACCTCACTTGCAATAAATCTGTATTATTTGAACCAAATTACGATGATTAAACTGACAGGGTTGATTCGATGCAACTCACACCTAGTCTTCACCAGACCCAATACCCAAATGGCAAACTAGGCCAAAATCCCGAAGGGCTTCACCTACCTGGTGAACTAGCGGTTCCAAAGTCTTCTCCACACTCCTCGTTCTAATTTCAACGGATTTCGGATCCCATTTGATTCTCTGTGCTTCAACCTTAAAGTCTGTTTCGGTAGTAGTTGCCATTTTTCAGATTTGAACAGCAATGACTGCTACTTTTCCACACAGTAACCTGTTTACAAGCGCTTACGAATACCTGACGGAAGGGTGGATCCCTACTTCAAATCATTAAGCCAATCAGAATCAGTTAATCCTTCGAAGCAGCCAATCAGAGGACAGCTGAGTTGACTCATCTCCACTGACTATGGAAGGCGTAGAGACAGCTTAGAAGAAGTTTCGATTCGAGCCCAAGGTTTCCTATTTGTTTCCCTAAATGTGGCTCCAAGTTCCTCATGGTCCAGTTAGTCATAAAATTCTAAAAAAATTTCTTTTGAATGAGCAGGAAACTTTGATTTGCTGGTCAAGGACCTCCTCTGCAATCATCAAACAATTGCAATATTGTTTTACAGCAATGTCATTACTTCACTGGTTGAAGACATCAAAATGTATTAATATGAATGATTATAGTATTATTTTCACGACTTTAGCTTTTCTTTGGTCTTTATTTGCTCGCTGTTTACCAATATGTCACTTCTCTCATTTTGAAATTGATAACTATAGCATTGTTTTCGTGCTTTGAGATTTTCCTTCGTTTTAATTTGCTCGGCGTTAACCTACACGCCACTGCCCTCGTTCTGAAGAAACTGTTGACTTCTGCTGAGAGCCTGGAAAAGCTCCTTATGTGGTAATCTAAGCTTCGATCACCTTACAAAGGCGTTCCTCGTAACAAAATGCTTACTACTAAAGCGATAATTGCATCTTCAAACAAATGTGATAATCAATAAATGAAGTGATATTATAATCAGCATAAAAGAACAGAAAACATCATATATTAGTAATAAAGTTTATGGCTGTTCCATTTTCTGGAAGTCACACAACAGATAATCTTTTGCAAGGTCACCTGGCTTTACATGATGGGTAGTCTTCATTTTGGTTTTTCAGGAAGAGAGACCCTTCGGTCAATGGCCGATGCTCAAGAGGCTCTCCAAAAAGTTGCCATCATTTTTGCAGAAGATCTTTTAGAAGAAACCAAACATTGGTATTTCCAAAAACTTCAGCACCTTTGGAACAAGGGTTTTTCTAGGTTGAAAAACTACGATGCTGTTCTTGTTGCCTTATAAAACTTTAAACGTCAACTTGCTTTTAGGATGGTAAAATAATAGGCCATGCTAACCAATAACATCATAAAATCGCCAAATCCTGAGGTACGGTGATTGCAGCCCGTGCATCTCTGTTGACCAAAGCCCATGGAGGCTAGGAATTTCCAAACGAACGCTTTTCCAGGAAAGTTTGCTGTGGAGTTTTCCTTTCATCAAAAGAATCCTTTATTAGGGCTCCATTTATCAACAATAGGAAGTAATATATAAAACAGGAAGCATTGGAATTATTCAAATTTTGATTAACAATCCATGTGAAATGTCAAATGATAGAAGTGAAATAAAAAAGCTGTTGGTTAATCACAAGGACGTGAAAGCAGCAGATTTATTCAAAATTAGCACTGTGGGAGAAAGTTGAAAAAGACATCAAAAAGCTTAGAATCCGCTTCAGCTGCACTCGCTACCGTCTGGATCCACCACTGTGCAAGGACTAAGGATCAAGGTGATAAATCTCAAAGTTGCAAGTTTAGATCACAACACTTACTTTAACTAATCACATGTCAAAACGAAGGTACAACCTCGTGTTTGTTTAGCTTCAAGTTACACGTGAAGGTGTCAGCTTTAACCCATCGTCGAGACTAATGCATAACTAGCTCCTGTGGAATCAAATAAAAGTCCTTCCCTCACGATTTTTGGTAAAAAGGGTGGCGCCCATCTCCGTTTCAGTAGCCTTTGGGCCACACAGCTGTGTAAGCACAGCGAATGCACAGGGGCTGGCCATCTGGTATATGTCTCATTGATGCAAGAGCCGGTGCTGCTTGCTGAAACAGGTGAATGTTTAAATACCTTGCTCGCTAATCAAACTTCAAAATGGACAATACAGAACACAACGGAGAACAGAAATTCAGTTCGAATAATCTCTTCACTACTCAGTTAGATACAAAACTACATTCTGAAACTACTACAAAAAATGAAAGTACACATGCATCCTCATGCTTGTTTTTTGAAAAATATACCCTACGAAAATTCAACTTATGAATGAAGTTACTCTGACTCTATCGCTTATGTTTGATATATAGCAAATAAATACAATCTTCACAATTTCCCTCGTCAGTTTGCGTAGAAACATAGATATAATTATACATTGGTCAATAGGATGATTGTCATACAAAGGATTATAAAATGCTGATCTTACAACCCTCTTTTGGCGAGAAGTATCGACCTATGGCCAGCTTATGTCTTACTTTGAAATTCATGTATGGGGAACGATAGAAGCCATTGATTTGTCAAGAATCATTCTAAGATCCATAGAAATCAAAAGCTGATTTAAAGAAGCTTTTCCCATCCCTAACGACTGTGGAGCCCAGAAAAATTTATGCACTTGGAACTCTCAGACCTCAGACAACGGTTCTAAGACATACACGAAATTTCAAGGAGTAAACCAGGCAAATTGAAAAAAAGATTAATCAGACAATGAGTAGCTTGCAAACTAACAGTTCGTCTTGAACTTCCAACATTCGGTACAGAAGTGAACAAATCCTCAGTTTAAACTGGAGGTAAGCAAAGGGATTCTCTGTGAAATTCGTCAACATAGCAGAGTATACTTGCACAACTCGTATACTGAACATATCTTTATTCAGAAAAAGTCGACTTTCAACCGAGCCACATGCTTGACTTATTAGCTACATGTACCTGCAATCATGTTGAATTTTTCATACAAAGCATCCAAACTCAGTCAATGCCACCAGCCTCATTACATCTCCTGCTTCACCACGCCTCCTACGTTGGTCTCCATCTGCCATTTCCGAACGTGATGCTCCCCTTTGCGTTTGTTGCTTTTACTTGCTCCCATTTCTTCAAACTGCCGGTCTTGTTTGTATTTTGTTCGTCTGTTTTGAAACCATATCTTGACCTTAAAGATTACATTGGCTCCATTATCACTGGCTACTACGAGATGGACACCAACAATTTGCGACAAGTCGATTCTTTCCTATCACGATCAGTTTTCATCAAAGCAAGACATTTTGTCGACCTCTGAATTCTTTCTAATCTAACTTAGTGCAATGCTATGCGATTTGAAAATGAAATTAAGAATGAAAATATTCGAGAGAGATTCACCAAAATTTGGTGGAAACATGACCTAAGCCGAGAACATCTACATTTCAAGAATCCGTTTCAAACAGAAGCTGTTTGGAAAATGAAAAGCGATGCGAAGTGACCTTGAGAAGCAACAAGACATTCTTGTAAAGGGAAAATCACAAATGTGATAATCACTTCTGATGCAGCAACTTCCGCAATGAGCAGAAAAATTCGAATTTGCAGAAATTCAAAAGAATGCATGCTCTTGACGGGTTTCAAAATAAATGGAACGAACAAAATGAGGCACGTGCTCGAGAAAAAAGTCTGACTGACTAATGAATGTCAGATAAATGAAAACGCCCCCATTGCTGAATTGAAAATGAATTTACAGAGCAATTTAACCATAACAGCTTCTAAAAATTAAAACTAGATTAATGCTGATAATTCAGGGCTAAGAATTTCTGGACTGACACTATTTCGCCCTCTAGGCCGTTTTAAAAAGCGAGATTTTCTATAATGCTAAGAGTGATCATTATCGACATTAGCCTAAGACCAAAAAGACAACTTGAAAGTTACCTGAGATTCGTTTAAGCTTAGCTCTTGTGCCAGCTGTTTCCTTTCATCTCCAACAATGTAATGACTATTTTTGAACCTTTTTTCTAAAATCTTTAACTGCGATGGAGTGAATGTTGTCCGCATTCTTCTGCTGCTATTTTGAACTCTGCCAATTTCACTCTGAGGATAAGGCGGTGCGTACGGTAGCAGCAGCCCTGCAAGAAGCAATTTGTTTTCTAAGCAACGCTCACTAAACTGAAGAAGGCGATTCAGTTTTTAAGAAAGACAGAGCTGGCTATGACAGCCCATTTCCCGAAGCTCTTTTACTGCAAAGCGAGAAAACAGCGACAAACGCAGTGTTGGCTTCTGTTAAGAAATTTTTCTCTCCTCGAGCTTGTTTGATATCCGATCAAATCGCTATTTTCCGTTTTCAGAGAGGGTTACAAAAATGGGTCACACAGTGGATAGATTAGCAAACGTTTAAGACCACAAAAATCACATGACAGGAGAATTTAGTGCCCATGGCTAAACTGCACCAAATTATTGCACTCACTAAGTGGATGGACTGGTCGAAGTAAACAATTCTGTAACAGATGCAAGGTGCAGTTAAGTGCAGGAAGTTGCAGTTCCCATTTGATAACTACATAAATTGAAATAGTGAATTAACAACAGAGCCAAGAAACAACGGGAATGTAAAAATCTGAGTTTAGCTTTTGCATCTTCTCTTAAACTGGTCGTGTAATAACAAATGCTTTTACCACGGCTAGTTTTATTGACTGGAAAGTATTTGGGGCAAAGAATCTTCAAAAGAGGGCAGTAGCTTCACGAAGGACAATGGGGAATACCAATTCAACTGGTTCTGTTTGCCGTAATTCTGTTTTCATACTATGCAGTCGCTCGATCCAATTAAAATGGTTCGGGTAGTGAGGAACATAACATCTAAACACCACGAGACATTGACTAGCCACGCCATTCAGTTCAGAGCCATGCCTCTTGTGGTAGCCAGGCTTTGTAAGGTGATTTGTTTCAGGCTATAAATGGATGCATCAAATCATAGTCATAAGAAAGAGAATTCTCTTTCTTATGACTATGATCAAATCAACACTGTTTACTGTCTCTTGCCCTTCCCCTCGAACTGGCGATCATTAGAGACAAGTCATCGTGCATACTTGTCGTATGAGTTGCTATATCATTAGTATGATTAAAACATAGGGTCATTCCAACTTGTCAATTAGTTGTATTAAGTAGTAATTAAAAATTAGTGATAATCTCATTATGATCAAACAGCAGATCGATTTGATTGCTAGAAGGTGCAGAAAACATGAGTTGATCTTGACTGTTTCTGAATAGTTTCACATCTTCAGCATGACTGCTTTTAAATTCAAATAGATTTGAATCCTCTACGGCAGAATTCATTTTATGGTTATCGCTTGTAGGTGAGGACATTCTAATGCCAGTTGCCATTCAGAATAAAAGATAATGTGTTGCCTACCAAATCACTGCACTAGATGTACATCAGAGTAAGTCGCTTTTTGTGAAAAGGATCAAGCAAGAGTGTTCCTTAGGCGATTCAATCGTCTGTAGAACTTGCTGCATTCAGATTTACCTATTCTTTTCTGGGAAACGACATATCATACTGTTAAGAAGTTTCTTTGGCTTCTTCATCTAGGTTGCCGAAAAATTTCTTATGGAAGCTACGTAATCGAAGCGTCATGCTTCATGAAATTATGTTTCTGGTAAAGTAAGGTCGATCATACATATCATATGTTATCAAACTGAAACCATTTCAGTCCTAGTAAGCGAGGTTCTTGATTTTTTTTTAGTGGGTTATGTTGAGGAATGGCTATGGTGGCCCATACAAAGCCCCAACATAGGAAGAAAGAAGAAAGCGAGCAGCTAAGAGGATAGAGAGATAAGATCAAGTTTATTATAGCTTTTCCTCAACATAACCCACTAAAAAAAAAGAAGAAAAAGGGAAGCCTTCCAGCACGAAACAACTAATACAAACTTAGCAAGGACAAAGTATAGACTAGATTGCAATGGCTTGAAGTGGACTATCAAAAGAAATTATAAGTTGGAAAAAGATCTTGTGCCACGCCTTGAACGAGTGCACTTTTACAGAAGCGGAGAACGTTAATGAAATTGGACAAATGGCTAAACACTTCGCTGCATCAAAATCACTGCGATGGAATAAAAACTGCAGGCCTAAACGTTGGGTATACAGAAGCAGTAAACAAATCAGTTCTCTGATCACTTTAGTTGGCATTGTGAAAGTGTATTCCGACCCCATTGAGAAAATAACCGTTCCTAAGCGTAACAACCATGTAAATTTCGGGCGGGTCAATTTTATCCAAGCTTAAAGGGGTGAAATGAAAGAAATACAAGGGCTAAGTTGTAATCTAGAGACAATCGCAAGGACGCATGGAGTGTATCATTTAATCTTGATGAAAGTGACTCTTGTGGTGTAGTGGTACCGTGGTGTAATGGTTAAGCGTGCGGACTCATGACACAGGAGTTGTGAGTTCGAATCCCACACGTGTCACAACAATAGCGCCATTGGTGGGGAAAGCAGTGGGAAACTACCTCATAAAGTCCACTTCCCTAGAAAAAACTCATACAACTTGTCTCTGGTCTCTGCTACGCTCGAAATCGAGTATGGAACACAGTTTAGAATCATGTGGTGTGCTACGATTGTTAACGCCTGCAATTGTCGATTCCTGACAACGTCTTGTCGTCTTTTGCCCTTTCGATAATGGTCCGAGAGTCAAACTAGATACTTACCTAGCTGTTTGCTAAAATGGAAGGTCAATTTTTTGCAGTCCTGGAGCAACAAGTGTTCGTGGCAACGGATAATCATGTCAAATTGACACAACCAGATATTTCAACGGGCTGTGTTCCTACTACATCGTATGAATGGACTCGATCATACGGATTGAATATCAAGGGCTTTATGCATAGTTAGTTCGATATTAAGTTAAGTTGATCGCGGCCTTACCATAATGCTTGTCCATTTGTTGAGAGCCGAGGTAGTTTCCGTAGAAATGATGACAAGTCTTCTGAGTCGATGCAGCAATAGATGATGGGGGTACGATGCTGAAAGAGTCAGAAATCGGCAAAAACCTCTCGCGATTTGAATGAAAAACAGTCTGGCTTTCGTGGCATTCTCCACGGCTTTCAAAGGCCGGCTGAACGTTATGAACTGGTGGCATCACGACCCGTGATCCAAGCGAGTGCTCAACTGGAATGTCAAACGGTGGCTTCTTGCGGGCCACTCGATGGTAACAAGATGGCAGACAGTTTCTATCCAAGTAGTTGTGACGGAAACATTCGTGAGACGCAGTTGCATAGCTTTGGTACAAATGCCTCTTATGAGACTGGGGACATCCCTGTGTCCCTTCTTCTCTTACATGGCTTGAACTGTGTTCTCTTTTTTGCTCGACAGTAGTATCCTCGTTACTTCCAATCAGCGACTTGATGTCAAACGCCTGCCTGCGATCCACTTTCACTGTGTCGCCTTTACTGTGCTGACGCAACATAATCATCTTTCAACATCAACCCAATCGTCGCGGCGAAAATACCCTCGCAGTGTAGTTCAATACGTAGCAATGTTTTGTATAACACACCAACTATAATAATCCTTTCATTTGCCCACGTGGTTCTCACACCAGCTTTTCGTTGGCAATGAATTATACGTTT
The DNA here is from genome assembly GCA_964026355.1 of Pseudorhiza aurosa. Lineage (NCBI taxonomy): Eukaryota > Metazoa > Cnidaria > Scyphozoa > Rhizostomeae > Lychnorhizidae > Pseudorhiza > Pseudorhiza aurosa. The sequence continues at coordinate 5,158,670 of OZ032125.1, read as the reverse complement.
GGATAGGTTCCTCAACACAGGCATTAGCTATGATAAGTCAGCTTAAGTGATCTGTTTATGACATTTATAAACTGTCTATAATTTCGCTATTGATGTCGTTCATTGGTCTCTCGCTGTCATTTTTGGTCATTATCATCCGAAATTGGATTTAATTGCACTTTGCAGTTCCGACTTGCAAATCATAACAGCCGAATATTAGCAATTCAATTATCAGACATTTCGCTCTCATTTCGTGTGAAAATTGCAGAGGGAAAAATGCACTAGCTTCTATTTTTAGTGTTAAGGGTGCTAACCACCAAGGACGAGCTTTGACATATTTTCACAATAAGGAAGCTCGAAAGAGAAAAAATACCCGACATACCGCGGTGATAGGTTTTGGAGACTTCGGCATGTCTCTGTTTTCTAAACTGATGACGTAATACGGAAAAGCACTCCAGATAAGGAGAAACGACCTTTGATTCTCTGATAACGGTTTGTCGTTCCCCTAGAAAAGTTGTGACTGCGCCTGTTTCCTTGGATTAAGATAAAAAAGCTACCACCAGGACTTGCTCAAATGAAGAGGAGAAGTGGTTTTGTGAGGTTTCTTTCTTGAATTTGTGACACAGCCTCGCACTGTGATGAACTTAGTTCATGTATGGACCTGTCCATTAAGAATCAGATTTGTCTTCTGGCGGGCGGCGGGCTACCAGTTCTTTGGGGCTCATTGCATGCTGGATCGTGGGATTGAATTCTCCTTGGCTGAATTTTCACCTGAGGCAAAGTCCCATGGCAACTGAGACCCACTAAGCGTGACAAAGTGGCAAAGTTGGAACAGTCCAGCTTTTCCGTTTGTGCCACTTTGAAAGACCGCCTCGAGTGCAAATCCAGCTATCAGTGTTTTGATTAAGCTTCAAGTGCCATTTTATTTTCTGGTAGTGTTATGTTTAGTCAAATCGTAAATCAATTGATGTTCGTAATGTTTGATAAATGGCAAATCGACAACGCTATGTTTTCCCTCCACTTCAACAAAAAAATTGCCTCAACACCTGCCATTTTGAGTTGAGTCATACAGTATATAACAAATCGTCGAACCAGACGGAAAGACCCTGCTCAAGCAACTGACGGAGGCTTCAACTGCCAATGTGGAAAGAAATGTGCTTCAGCAGCTGGACTGGTGGCTCACCAATGCTTATCCCACTGAACTGAACTCTTCCCTCCGTCGTGACCGAAACCGCTCTGACTTTCAACAACAGCAACAACAACAACAACATATAACAAATCAGCCTTCACGGCGTATTCCATTGGGCATCGCTCTTGAGCAAAAAATCCAACTTTCCTGAATCCATTTTTAGCACCCCAGACTGAAAATATCTTAGAGAACGTTTTGGCATAATGTAGAGATTATACAGCAAAATATCCCACTGCCGTGTCTGTAGTATCCATGTAATCTAGACCCCAGACCCCTTACAGTGAAAATATCGTGACTTATCATATTCACATGTTGTCTTATGTTGTGTTCGGATCAAAGAATTACTATTTTCTCTGTCTCTGAATCTTAACTGTGGAAGCATCAGAAAGAACGGATTGATAATTGCTAACAAGCATGAAAGATAACAGTTTCAATCTCTAGAGATTTAACTTTTGCGTGCTAAATGCGCCATTCCTAACTGTGTGGCCCTTTGAACCGCAATTTTGTGAGTGCGGCCCTTGTGCTGAAAAGTTTGCCCACGCCTGGGTTACACCGATTCGAGATTGACTTCATTTCCGAATGCTTCTAGTGTTGACAATGTTCCCATGTATCTTGATGCATGGTTCTAAAAATACACAGCCCTGCCGCCGTATTTGCGCTGGATTCTAAAGGTCTTTTCTCTAACTAACTTAGTGATAATGAGATTGCAAATGTAAACACGCAGTACTGGGCCACCGTGAAGAGCTTTTAAACGGTTTGGTACTGATCATGGCCCTGTTTATAATCAAGTGTTGCTGTCACGTAATTCCTTCGTCATACATCATCTGTATCCAAAATGCTTTTTGGCCGTATAAAACCAACATTCGCACCACAAATTGATAACACCGTCAACCAACATCCAGTTTGTTACATGTGTACGAAGCAGACTCTTAATGCTTAATGTGACCCACGTGTTTTGTCAATGCATTTGTAATAATGCATTCTGACGCAACAAGTAAGGATGGACGAAGTTTCACACAAAGTATTTCGATACAATCGTGTTTATCTTGAGATCATCATGCAGCATTCATGGCCGGTGGCTTACACGGTAGGGTGCTTCCCGATGGATCCTTAGGTGCCCAGTTCGATACCTTTCTTCTCCTACTCGGCGTTTCAGAAGTACAGCTTGGCTAACCTGCATTGTGCGGTAAATGACGGGAGCTGGCAGCAGAGGTGATGCTCCATCTCAACAGAAAGAAGTTCCCATGTCTAGGGCAAAAGGAAAGGGGACAGACCCTCTCATTGTTGGCGGATGGATGTTAGGCCACAGAGGTGGAATCTTTTACACAGCATGCTGTATTGAGGAACCTTATTTTCATGGAACTGCAAAGCTTTCATTTACTAGTATTCTCGCAAATTTAAGCCTTACTTATGTTACGAAAAAGAAAAATGCATATTGATAACGAATTTCAGCAAAGTTAGAGCAGATCTACCGTTTATTACGGCCGTCAAAATTCCTAATTGGGAAAGTATGCACCCCAGAATCCCTTTTCGACTTTGCATGGAATTATCAGGAAAAAACGAATGCGAAAGTGGAATCCGGACAACTACGTCAAGGTTTGGCTGTGTGTTTCACAGCAAATGAATTGCTAAGTGCGATCGTTCTACCCGCGAGCATTCATGGGCTTTGGAAAGCATTAAGGCCGGTTCGTTGAGCAACGAGACAGCAATTAACGTGGAGACAGAACACAAGCTGGGGTCATTCAGCTCAGACACACCTTGCAGATTTACCATCTTCTTCTCGATAATCTTCATATTTCTGTCATCAATAAAAATAAAAGTTTGACGTAACCTAAAGCATTTTTACAATGTTCGAATTAGTTTGCGACCATTTCAACAGCTTAATGAGCTGATAATTCCCTCCCCTTTACATCAGCGATTAAGCAAATTTCATACGGTATAATTGACTCTCAGCTAATCCTAAATTGATAGATGAGATATCTTATCCAACGTTACTTTTAAAGAATTATCATAAACGGCTGGGGAATGAGGTTTACTGGTCTTGCTCCTACATGTCAGCTCTTTGAACGTCTTTTGTGACATTCAAAGCAGTGAAAGAGATGGAATCTAAAGCCTAATTTCCACTGCGCGAAAGGCTGTCGCGCGAAAGCTGCCAAGAATTCACCCGATGCTTTCCACAACAACAGAAACTTATCGCGCGACAATCACTCCCACCAAACTTTAACAGATTTAAAATGGCTGCTATCAATCGAAGATCTCTTTTTAAACGGGTTTTTTTCACGAAGCGAAACAAGCCTGAGAATATCGAAGCTGATTTTCGAATAGGCAAATATGCACAGTGGCCGGAATTTTGCTGGTGTTCTGCACCCGGGACGAGCAACCTTAACTAGGCAAAGATTTTTTGACCAGTCTTGCAAAGGAAGGAAACACTGGGGCCTAGAAAAGCCCCCTTCCGAAATTCAAAGGCTGGTAAAAAGCCTTTTAGCCTTAATGCTATGAATAGACGCACTGAAATGTGTTGAGAGGAAATTACAGGCTGAATCAACGGCTGAAGAGGAAATTACAAGAGCATGTTTGGCAGGTAAAGCAATTTGAATTCGAAACAAAGATATTGGATGGACGGTTGCCTAGGGAGGAGCGTTTCCTTGACTACCTCCTACACAGTTTCAATGGCATTTTCAGAGCGCCTCAATGAAGACATGCTATACTGTATGAGTGCCATTGGACAGCATTGCAGCAATGATTGTTAGTGCCTGGGAATGAAATTCTTGATGTCGTAAAGGAATATTCTGCTATACGGGTACTATTCGTCTGTGAAACCAGCAGATGCAGTATGGGATGATTTAATTTGCTGACAGGCATCCATTTATTGAAGTGACTCTGCATAGAATTAAAACTTTGCAGCAGTTCCGGGACAGTTCTTTGCCACCTCCATCCGGATACTAAACATTTTTTTAAATTTATTGGATAGTTCCCCCTTTGTTATTGGATAAAGGGCAACCAATCAACGGTGGCTGATTCACAACAGCCTCTACGCAAGAGATTCGTCCAGTGTAGACACGTGTAGACATTTTCAAAACATGTTGATGTTATTAGGGCTTTGGCTAGGATTACGTAGGCCTGGTTTAGCCGTCACACTTTACGTGTGTGGAACCAAACGCTGAATTCAGCCAGTAAGGTTCATTAATAGTTCTACGTCTGAATTAAATCGGCTCTGCACTTATCATTTAGGTCGACCAAATGGAATGTTTCTGATATCGCAAAAAACCGTGGTACCACGCGACGATGAATGGGCTTCACAGCGGCAATTCACTAACCATATTTTCCATGCACAATAACGACAGGTTGTTTGACGACGCGATTCGCGGGGATCTGGATGGCAGCTAAGTCCCCCTGCGGGGGAGAGAAGTCCCGGCTAGTAATGACCACGGCGACTCACACTGGGCAACAAAATAAAGAACAAAACACTGAACATCAATGCAAGTTGAGGGCGGCAAACATGATGAAGAGTTTCTCATTTCACTCATCAGGCAAACCGTCACACGAATCTGCACGTGTAGATCTTTCCCCTATTCAGGGGAAAGTTGAAGAGGCCTAAAATGAAAATTAGTGTTGCAGTCTTTTCTATGGGCAGTTTACGAGACTTGTTTGAGGCGCCTGATTCGGACTGGGGTTCGGTTTGTGGCTCTTTAGGACTGGTCTGGTGTGCGATTCATCGTGGACTGTCGGGGGCGGGTGGTTCCCCTCGGTGCGCCCAGTACAGGATTGTCGTATCAAATCCATAGCAACCTTCTACACTGCATCTGAATTCAGTTTTCAGTACCCTTTTGTTGTGTTCCTAATTAGCCTGTAAACTAAATATTTTGGCACATTGATAAAGACATGGATTTGATTTGATGGATTTGCTTTCCCTTCAAGCGGGAAAAACTGACTGAAAAGACAGACTAAAAGACACTGTCGCATAACGAGAATGAAAAAGATGCAGGAGAAAGATACATCTGGTCCTACTTTGCAAGTAACACGTGGTGAAGCAGTTTTGAAGGGATTATTGATCAGTTGGTAGGCATCTTGCAAAGAGTAAACGAGATTCAATAAATTTAAAAGGTACCTTACTGCTCTTCAGATATAAAGCCTACATAAGCATTCGAAGGCTGGTGGTGACAGCGTGATCCACTGCGATACAAAGCGACCATCTAATGTGTAAGGATAGCGTTTCATCAACCATAGGCGACCAACCAGGCAAAAGTGCCGTGCTTCAATGTCAAAACCTTCAAATGCTGTTAAATTGGATGCTTTAAGAATCTTTCAACATAAAATAGACTCCCGTTTAGCATCAGAAAGAACACTGCCAGAGATGATGTTACATTGAAAGCGGCTATGCGAACAAAATGCTGAGTAGAGAAGATTAAGATAATGTGATCTGCACTTGCATTTCACACAACGCAAGGTTCAAATTACCCCAGCCACATCGTCTCTTCGTGTGGCTTCTTTAAATTCTCAGCCAATGCTTCTCTTCAGCTTATTACTTTCTATCTTTTTTGAGTGCAAATTCTTTGACACGAAGCTGGTCATAAATCAAAGTTGCGATCATTTTTTTTTTTCAGTGAGTCATGTTGAGGAAAGTCCATGGTGACCTATACAAAGCCCCAACAAAGGAAGAAAGAATGCTAACAAAATTTCAAATTAATCAAAAGGTGCATCAAATCCAACTATTCACTGTCTCATGAAAGGTCCGTTTCCGGCTTGGTACAAATTGATCGGCGTTGATCCATCGGAAATCAGTGTGCTCTGTATATTCAAGGATTGCAGCATCTTAACCTGCAAAGACAGTTAAACATGATAAATGCAATCTCGGTCATGAGATTGTAGAGAAAGCTTCGATCAAAAAAGCAAGGCAGCTAAATTGCTCACAATTATGATGGCAATGATGAAAACACTGACCGAACGAAAGACCCTTGTCACAAGGATAGACTATAGAAGCGATTTCCTACAAAACCAATGTGCCCGACCTAAGGAGGCACAGTGGATTTGCAATTAGGGAAATAGTTGCTCATCTGGCTTTGCATACCACACGAGGAACAGCCAAATCTTCAAGACGAGACTTACGCACCGTGGCTAATGCTCTGATGACAATTTCAGGAAAAAGATAATTTCAACTGGAACTTCCACCCAATTGCGAAAAAGCAGAACAAACACGTGACCGGTGCTAGTTTACATGGGCGCTCATTACTATCTAGCTTCGAAGTAAACGGCATGGAAAACTCACCTTTGATTGTGGTCCTGAAAGCGCAATCTTGTTAACAGTGTCAGATCCAATAGCGGAAATCATTGCGGCAACTTTATTCATCTACGACAAACGAATAACATCACAAGTTGCATACAGCATACGGAGAAGAATGAAGAAGTAAAGTCCCTCATAAACAAAACGAAAGTTGGATAGCACCTTGTTAGATAGGTATCATCCCGAACCACGGCATCGAGAGGTAGGGCTGCTACTTCCTTTCCTTGCCGTACTTTAACCTAGCTATAGGCCAGGTACAAAGTTACTCCAGGATAGACGGATGGACGGTGAAGAGAAGCGTGCATGAGCGTACCTAGTACCCAGGACCTTCCACACAGTACACACGTGTTCTGAGCAGCATGCTGATTGCTCGTTCGTAGAAAGAAGAATATGATGCTCCAGATGCAGCAAGACCTCTGTTGTCTGCTACCAACGATATATTTCTTTAAGATGATCTTATAGCCGAGGTAAGCAAATAGAAGGAGGATGGGGGGGGGGGCATTTTCATGGCATTGGAAATGTGTTCCGTAAGTACGTAAAAGAAAACTCATGGAACAGTATCTCGCAAAGTTATCCCTCAGACGAGTACTTTCCGGAGAGAAGAAGATGGTAATGTTTGAAGCCATTACCTCGATCTTTGCAAGAGATTTCGCCTTCTCTATCTCCAAGGCGTTCAACTCCTTCTGGTAGCTTAGCTCTGCATTTCTAGCCTGCAATTTGAGAAGGAACGAAATCAGTGAACGATAAAAGCAATGAAACTGGTGAAATTAAATCAGGACCAGAGGGCTTAGACCTTGACGCTCAAATTACGATCCCGACGCCAGCCCATCAAGGCCTTTGATATAAAGTATCAGAAGCGTCTACTCAGCATCCACTCGTCTGAAAAAAATAACTAACAGAAAGGCTCTACTTGATATTGGAAACCCAAAAAGTTTCTTTCCGTTGGTGAATAAGCTCAATTCCAACTTTTAGACACATGGCTATGGATGGTTTTAATTTCCATCATGTCACAAGAATAGCACAGCACAGGGGTGAATGGAGAAATGCTGTACATCAGTCATATCAAACATGCAGCCCTTTGCAGCCACCATACTCACGAAGAATAAAAAGCTGGACTCAAAAGCTGGACTCAAAAGCTGGACTCAAAAGCTGGACTCAAAAGCTGGACTCAAAAGTTTGACGCAAAAAGCTGGAAGTGAAGTTGTCGATGAAGCGCAAAAATGAAATGTGAACTGCTAGTCATATACAGGACTGTTGTATGTCTTTCTTAACCCCCTGCTCCTAATGGACCAGTCTTAGTTCTAATTAGATTTTGAATGTGGCCCTCACGACAAGGCGCAAGTCCCCCATGTGGCCTTCAGGGAACCCCGATTTGATATACCTGTTGTACATGACGTCACACATAGCTGCAACGGTTGAATGGGTGAGAGGTTTTTGCATCCCAAGTGACTTTCGAAATGTCCCTTTCACCAGTGCAGGGTTTTCGCTTCACGACTCACGTGACTTAAAAGGGACACTCTTTGAAGGAACTACCTTGCATGCTCAATCATACGTAGGAAATGTAAGAAGCAAGGCAAGAAAGATAATAAGCATTATCACCAATGGTGATGGACATCACAGAAGTAAACAACACAGACCGGTAGACAAATAGGATCACCAGCAATGGCAGCATCTACTAACGAGTCCAAAACAAAACAGGTATAGACTCGCCAATCTAATCAGCTGGTAAAAAATTGATAAATCACGAATATCATAAAGAAAGGATAGATAATTGAAGTGTCAGGATGGCTCAATGGTAAGATTCTTAAGCATTGATCCTATAGTCAGTGGTTCGAGTCCACCCTCAGCTTAACTTTCACTTAGAGTGAGGAGAATCGTCAGCTGTCTGTAATTCCAGGTGTAGGAATCACGAGGTGTGGTCACATTGTGAGGAAGGACCTGGACGCTGTTCGATAAGCAAAAAGCTACCACATGTATAGATGTTCACCTTTGACATCTAGGTAGAACCATATATATATGTAAAAATTATTGCGAAGATATCGAGATTCTTTATTTCCATCCATCATGAAACATTGAGCTCCTTCGCCGTGCCATCGTAAACTATCAGGAACGAATTCTCAGGTGTAGTAACACATTCGTGCAATTAACGTACGAAAACGATGTACAACTTAAAGCCGAGTGGTGAAATTAAGAAATAAAAAAACTGGACCAGTAAACAGCCAACCATGAAGACTAATCATAAGTCCAGATTGCTTCTAAACTAAAAAAAAATTGGTAAAAAACTCTCAAAAAGGGACCTCATCAGCGAATTTCTCTTGCACGAAAAGAGGAAACCATTTCCGCCGATAACTTCACTACCTGATGGTAAAACAGCCTGATACGTAATTGCGCAAATTTTCGCTTTTCACTTCAGCTCTTAATGACCCCGAAATACAGATAATTGCAGGTACTTATCATATCATCCAAGGTTGCGGTCATCTAACTATTGCAAAGCCGAGCATTTTATGTTCATTAGCGTATAATTCATCATGTATATTATAACAGTTATGAGGATGATTAAGCTAATAGTAAATAAAACTAGAGCGATTACATCATTTGAGGTTGATCAATTTCGATCTGGCAAATACCACCAAGGGCATGATCTGCAACACGGGGTTCATCATGCCGAAGGAATTTCCTCTCCTGCGATATTGAATATTGCGTGTTTCCAAGATTGACGAAAGCCATGAGGTTAGGTGCGAATTGATTAAAAATTCTACCTCATCTCTTTTCCTTCAGCGTGATTAAATTGCCGGTGTCGTGGTGTAGTGGCAAAGCGCTAGGACTCGTAACATCGCAACACAGGGGTTCTGAGTTCGAATCCTGCATGTGTTACAATAATAACGCCATTGGTGAGGGAGGCATTGGACGAGACCACCTCATAAAATATACTTCCCTAGAAAAAACTCAGAGCCCTGTATCTGGTTTCTGCTACGCCCGAAATCAATTATGCTTTGCAGCTCATTTCAAGAAGTCCACTTCCCTGCAAAAAACTCAGAGCCCTGTCTCTGGTTTCTGCTATGCTCGAAATCGAGTAAGCTATGGAATTCTATGAACACCATTGGCGAGGAAGGCAATGGGTAGCCATCTCATGAATTCCACTTCCCTGGAAAAAACTCAGAGCCCTGTTTCTGGTCTCTGCTATGCTCGAAATCGAGTATGCTGAGCAGATTTTTTATCAGTGTTACAAGAGTACCACGAATTACATTTCGACGATATTTGAAAACTTCTTGGTCTGGCAGGTTGAGGGACTGAGAGAAATGCATATAACCTGTACCAGCGATCCAAAATACTCGGACCTAGATCTGTGGCGGGCCAAGAAGAAAGTATTTGTCAATCAAAATTCGCGTTTTTTATGTAGGTGAAAACATGGGATTCAGATTATATACTAAGAAATCGGAAGCTTTCTATCATTAGAACAGCCGCAAAAACTTATTTTACCTTTCTTCTGAATCACACACTCGATTTTTGGCGTAAGGCTCTTGAGCTGTTCATAAGGGAAGTGGATTTTATGAGGTGGCATCCCGTTGCCTTCCTCGCCAATAGTGTCTTTTATTGTGACACGTGGAGGATTCGAAATCACAACCCCTGTGTTATAAGTCTACACGCTGAACCACTACATCACGACACCAAGGTATCTTGGCACCACGGCATCACTACGAGGAGCTGCACGACAGGAAAACTGCGAGTCAACCACGAGTCCTTGGTAACTGAAAGATTATTCTGCCCTCTACATATCTAGGGATTTGCATTTGTCCAAAATCAAAAACGTTTTCGCAAAATAAAGCATCAACTCCAATGTGCAAGTCGATACGTGATTAGGACATTGGTATCACTTGATTCACATGCCAGTATTAGTGAAATGTCGATACTGAATTAGGGCAAATAGACGAGATTAACTCCAATTGCCATGAATATGACTGCAACTTAGCAAGAGCGCGGTTTGATTTATCATTTAGAAATCTGATATGCCATCGTTAAAGCATAGTGATTATCCCCATACCCGATGAGTTCAAAACACTGAAATTTCTCTAAACTTCTAGCCAATTCAACTTGACTTTCAGTTTGCAACATAAACTTGAAAGCAACAGGCTACGGAGTAGTGCTAGCCCGGTATGCCAGCAATATTTGGTAGCTAGTTTTTTTTTTAGTGGGTTATGTTGAGGAAAGGCCATGGTGACCTATACAAAGCCCCAACAAAGGAAGAAAGAAGAAAGCGAGCAGCTAAGAGGATAGAGAGATAAGATCAAGTTTACTTACATTAGATTTGAAAGATGGCAAGTTGTAGGACTCAGGAAAGCAAGAAGAAGGCAAGACGTTCCATAAGTTGCATGTTCTTGGGATGAATGATGATTTGTGGGATAGAGTTCGTGGATTAGGCAGTGAAACTTGTTAAGGGTGTGAATGAGTTGAGCTTCTGGTGGTCCTGACACGCCTCAGAGGAACTGGAATAATATCCCTGATCTCCTGAGAACAATGTCCGTTATGATTAGTGTAATTAGTAAAAGCATTCGTGCTTCCAAATAGAGAAAATACCTGAGTCAAGGAGTCCAGCTTTGTTACTTCCTCGATTTCTTGGGCCTCTGACGTCAGTGACGCAACTTACAGGAAAAAGGGAAGTTGTTTAAATCAAATGACAGTCCAGTCAGAGAAACACTTTGGCAATGAAAGTCAAGGGATGATCACACAAACACGAAGTAGCGCATTAGGGTAATTGGGACTCTGCTTTAGGCCACCAGAGCTATTTCCCAACGTAACAAACTAAAAGGAAGTCATTCTGAATATCTTCTTCGAGTGAAACGTGTGCGGTTTGCCAGGAACGGAGTACAGAGAACTACAGAGTTATCAACGTGGCTGCCATGTTTTGTAGCAAGCGAACCAACGGTACAAAGACAAAGAGTCTTTATAATCGATCAAGTGGAATAGTGTGAATGGAAATTTTTGCAAGCTATCATGAGCATGGAACCTTGTATGAAAAGGAAAAAAGAAAACTTAGGTCAATGAACAGCAAATTAAACACAGGGTGTCAAAAATGGAAAATAAAACCAAATACGTACTTTCAATTTCATTTTGTCCCTCAATGAGATGACGTTCAGCTCTCGCCTGAAAAATAAATCGTCGTTACCACCATTTATGACAACGACAGAGTGACCTCAATGTTACAACCCTTTACACAAATTTTAAAGCTAAAATGCAACGACTACGTATATAAATGATAATGACAATAATGGCAATGATGATTTTTTCAAACCTCATCTTTTCATTATATATCTTAATAATTTGGTTGTAATGCATTAATATGGCTTTGGCCAATGCCTACACCTTAAAATATGCTGTTGAGTAGTGAAATGATACGATGCATGGATATCGATACAGCAAACTGAGAAAGTGATGGAGAACTATACGTACTTCTGCCTCAGCTTTGGCTTGTCCTGACGACTCAACAGCGGCCGTTATAGCACGCAACTCATATAGTTCTTTTCGGGATTTCTCAGCAGCCTGTTATACAGCAAAAAAGCAAAAAGCTACAAAACCTATCTCAGTTGAACAAAATTAAATTCGCTCCTTCAAGAGCCCATGACATAATTCTTCAAATTCTTCTCAATGAACACGAGTTCCCACCAAAAAGTGCACGGTTCCGCCTCTTGAATCTGGCAATAAACGAGAACCAGATGAGAAATGTACGGATTCTGTATCGCCCTCCTGAAAATGGCTTCGAACCACCAAAGGAAAAGGAATGGTACACTCGTGAGTATTATGAATCAGAAAGAACTGCAGCATCAGTAGAAGAAAGTTGTCCATGGCATATTCAAATTTCAGGTGCACACATGGCATCTACGAGATGACTTTGTAGGATCGTTGGAAAGAACTGCCGTGGAAGCATTAATGCAGAGAAATAAGCGTTGGTGTAAAATACCTGCTCGTTTTGAAGTTTGCTTCTTTCGAGGGCACCCATCGCAACTTGATCTGACCTGGCAGCTTCGTGAGCAGCATAACGTTCAATGGAACTGAAAAAAACACACGGTGAAGCAGAACGATTTACAGAGTGACAATGAACGTAGCATCGTCTGTGATCAAAGTCAACACAAATCTACACGCTAGCATTTTACGAAGCGACATTTCAAGCACTAATGCTCCATTCAGCACTTTGGGGAAAGGGCATGGCAGTTAAGCAGGCAAAGCTAACAGATGGGTATCCCTCAACTACAGCATTTACTGTGCTTGTACAGCTGCGTGCCCCACAGGCTAATGAAACGGAGATGGGCACCGCCCTAATCACAAGAATGGGGAGGGAGGTACTTTGACTTGACGTTGATTTGACTCTACACATTTCATTCAATGAAATCAATGCTGCGATTTCAAGCCCACCATTAATTGGATAGCAATTGAAATCAAAATCAGGTGATAAATATATAAACATAGTTCAGATACTGGGCACCCCAGAAGCCTGAGATACGAGGTGGTATTGTCAATGGTGCAAAACCTGCGGGTAACTATCGCGCTCGGCTGTATTCTAGGCACCAGGTAATGGATACTTACTTTGTCGAAATTTCAATAGCAAGCTGAACCGACTTCAGTAAGCTGTCTCTCATTTGACGATCAACTGGTTCAATGCTTTGTATGTCAACATTTGTAATCACCTGCACAAACGTTATCAAAGTTAACTGAAAATTAACTTCTGGTGTCTAAAAATTTCTCGGAACGAATAAGTGAATTCAAATTTCTATTTACATAGATGTGGTCCAGATTGAAGTCAAACATTATCTAGCAAGCTGCGTTTAAAATTTGAGTGGAACTTTCAGTTAGAAAGCACTAGGCAAGATTTGAATTCGACTTTGATCTAGGAAAATATAATCTAAACTGGAGTCCAATTTACACATAGATAGTAATATTTATATACCTAAATATCAAATTATGAATTAAAAAATTTGTCGAAAAAGCATCCTAGATTTACTTTCCTTCAACTAGAGTGGGTCAGCAATATCTTACAAATGCGTCAGAGGGTTGTTTGTAAAATGCAGAGAAATTGGCCAAGAGCAGAATAACAACGGATTAATGGCGGATAGATGGTAATGTCATTTAACATGGAATCAACGTTCAAAGCATATACTGTAGGTATTTGGAATTCGTGCATGGAATATTAAAGCAGGGCCTGCGCTACCGGAATGATCTTGCCACCCAAATTTCGGGTATTTAGTAATTTTTTTTCATCGTGTGGTAATTCAACAATTAATTCAGTTTATTTGCAGGCAGAGTGCCAATAACAATGGAATATTGAGTAAAAGATGCATCGATTCAAAGTTACGTACCATGTTATTTTCTGCAAAGCTCAAAGAGGAGCGAACGTTTCCATCTTTGCTGACACCAAAAACGGCTTCCTTCACAATTCTGGCTGAGTATCTGTGGAATTCATCGAACGGTGTACGAGCAACTCTTCCTCTGATGCGGCTTGCTTTGAGAAAAAAGGATACAAAATTAATGAGATGATTTCAATAATCTGCTGTGCAAAGTTGCCATTAAAAATCAAATTTAGGATGCTGAGTTGATGGAGATATGCAAAATAAGAGTGCGAATGCATAGCCAAAAATTTTACAACAGAAAGCTAAAGCCTTGGACATTGTAATAGTTCTGTGTTGGATGTTTAACATCCAAAGATTGTAAGGTGTTGGTAACCCACTTTACACATCATCATTTAATCACAGATCTTTCTGTTCAACTCTCATGTCGAATGCAAAAATCACTGGGTATTTCCATAGCATAAGAAGAAGCGTTGTCTAAGGTATGTGAACTAACAACACGCTACCAAACAAGGTGATGGAACTGACAATATTTAGAGGACAAAAGCCAACAGGAAATGATAAACGGCTCCGTGCTACCTTCAATATCGACAAAGATTCGACAAAGCAACACGTATTACAAGCACCAGAGCAAGTACAGCATTAATGTCTCGTGTGCCACTTGAGATTTAAGAAACGAAGCTAGTATCAATGAGATGATAGCGGTTAAAATGTCCGTCCTACTAAACCGAGAAGAGGATTGGTAAACGAAGGAGGAAAAAGCAGAAAACACCCATTGAGATGGAATTGGTGAAGGAAAGCGAACTCATACGAATACAGCGAGGAAATAAAGTGTAAAAGAAGATGGTCCAAGTAGGAAGATAATATAACTAAATACTGATCATCATTATTAAAAATGTTTAGAGAGGGCATCCCTGCAGCCGGAGCTGGTTTTCAAGGGGCCCTCCATTGACATACAAAATACCAAAAAATCTTAAAAATTCATTTAAAATAACTATTTAATAAAAAGGAATTAAGAGAAAGGTAAATGCATATATAGGTAAGGTAAATACATGAAAATAAAAAATTACCAAAATAAATGAATGGCTCATCAAGCGAACTATGTCAAAGTCTATTTTGATTCTAATTTGTTTCGCGCCTTTGAGCTGTTAGTCCTAGCTATCAAATCGAAGATGACACATGTGTTTTGGAAGTTGCTAAAAATCTCTGAATTAAGTGTCCGTGCGTGAAATAAGCGGCGTTTGAATCAGAGCTCGAGTATCGCATTATGGTCGACTTCTAGCGGTGCCGTGGCGTAGTGGTTAAGCATGCGGACTCACAACACAGGGGTTGTCAGTTCGATTCCTCCATGTGTCACTTTAAAAAAACGCTATAGGTGAGGAAGGCAACGGGAGACCACCTCGTGAATTCAACTTCCCTAGAAAAGACTCAAGAGCCCTGTCTCTCGTCTCTGCTACGCTCGAAATCGAGTATGAGACGCAGAGGCGAGGAGTCGACTTCGATGTGCAGTTTTATTCGGCGCAGGTCAAATTCGATGTTTGAACCAGGCCTTAATGACGTCACGATGGCATCCATGACAAAGTGAGGCAACAATTGGCACGAAAATGACACAGTGAACCAGTCTCTTGGCAACCGGACAAACTGACGCTGACACATACCATTGCTATTGCAAATGAAACCGATGTAATCGGGTACGGCGAAAATCTTTGCTTCTGATTCTTTGTCACCTCTGGTAAACTAGAAACACAAAAATCAGTTAGACATGTATCTAAAATGCTTAAAAAACCAAATTTCACAACGTTCCTTTGAACGATGATAACGATAATGATAATAATGCATGATTCAAATAGTGCCACCATACTAGCACGATCTGCTGCGCTTTAGGCAATTCATTGCAATACACTGCAATACACTGCAATACACTCCAATGCACTGCAATACACTGCAACTCAGTAAGGTCCAATAGAATTTGATATATCATTATGCACAACATAGGAAAAAGTGCAGAATTCAAGATTGATCAGCTACAGAAGATTTTACCTCAAATTTGATGTTAGCAGCATACTGTATTCTTAATCTTGCATGATCAAGCGTTTCGACCTGTTAACATAATTAAAAAAAGTACTGTGTCAGTATGGCGGAGTGTTTAAATGGGTGCATAGCAAAACATGTACCTTGCCAGTATGCTTAATTGTTCTTATCTGCAAAAGCCAACAAACATTCTATGCCGGCTACTAAAGGACTTTGACGAGAAAAATGCCATAGTGATGTCAAATTTCATGTGAACTATACTTCTGCTTCAAGATACTTGTTATATAGATATAAACAAATCGGACCAAGGCAGGTAATGAGATCGCATCTGGCTATACACAATTGATATATACGTGCTTTTACTACGCAAAGATCAATCAGAAAATGACCACGCATGTATCTTAGTTCAGCTAAATTTCGACAGCTAATGTCAGTCGGGGTTTGGCATTGCCTGCAGGTAGAAACTGATTTAATACTATATGTATATGCCGGAGGCTTGCTTAACCTGTTAAGTAGAAAAGAATTCACAAAAAATCGCTTCATACCTCAATTATATCTGTGATGAAATCGGGGCCAAGTAAAACAGCTAGTGACTTGAGAGCATTGTTTTTCTTCGGTTTTCCAGCTACAAAACAAAGAAATGGTAAAACCTGCCTACACTCTTTCCTCAAATACCACCCCATTTCTACTCGCATAACAGATATATAATCACTAGCTCCAAAAACATTTTCCACACCACATTATCTGGTACCTTTACGCATGATGCACTATAATCAGTGACAAAAACTATGCACACGGATCTAGCCATGAACCACTTTCCCCAACCGGAAAATGATGACAGGAAAAAAGAAAAACCCATTTCAGAGATTGGAAACTTTCTAGAGCAAACTGAAAAAATATTGTTTAAAAGAGTGACAGAGTTGATTAAGCCTACTGTAAAGCATAGTTCTTAAGTCATATCTTACAATATATTTACTTTGTATGAATTGCTTCTTGCCTTCACGCATCGAAACAATCTTATAAAGCTAGACTATTGGTGGTAAATACTTGTCTCAGTCAAAGAATAACTACGTTACATACTCGATTTCGAGCTTAGCAGAAACCAGAGACAGGGTTCTGAGTTCTTCCTAGGAAAGTTGATTTGATGAGGTGGTTTCCCATTCCCTTCCCTTCCTTGACGATTAAGATTTTTTATTCGAACTCATAGTAGACATTTAAAAGACATAGGATGTATAATCATACCGCTTAGACTCAATACGTTGAAATTTTCATGCGGACCAAGGATGACCTACGACCAAAATTTTTCAAAGTTCAACAGGAAGAAACATCCATAAAATGTGCAAATGGTATGAAAGACAATCAAAGATTGTACAAAAAATTGAAAAAATATGAAGAAGGAGATTTTCTGAAAAACTAGGACATTATTAAGAGATAGTTGGCACATGCTAGTGCGTCAATGAAACTGAATAGAACAGGATTTGACTGTCTTGTGAACTTATGGGACAGCTGAGGATTGGGAAATTCGTTGGTGGAATATGGAATGTATATCGTGAAGAGGTACAAGGTAGCTGATGAATCGGACGGAAAAAATCAAAATGGAATTCAAAGTATTCGCAGTTTCTTCACAATGAAATGAAATACGCGTCATAGAATGACATTTTGGGTTCCTGCACCAAAAAATCATCCGAGTTCTGCCTGATTTCTTTCGAGAAAGCAGCGAACCAGGTGCCAGGTGCTGAATTTAGCTGCCCTCAAAAGAGCGAGGGGCTACATCTCACAAAAGGGTTTACCATTTCATCAAACATTTTATGAGCTAATTCTAACAATTTTCTTTCGCATTTACGAGGCATTTACTAGGTAAGAATTCTCCACTTACAAGGTCTGGACCGAATATAACTCGCGAGGTCTGCTGTCTGTGATTGTAGATCTACGACGAGACAAAACAATCGGTCGTTTGATAATGACAAAAATGAATGGATAAAAAGTTGAACGTTTGACGGAGTGTAGTACCAACAAAGTTTGTTGTTTTTGCTCGTGAAAAAATGCCAAGCTTTTACTTGTAAAATTACCGGGTTCCATCCATGACAAAATCCTGGGAAATGATGATTTTAAAATATTCCTCAGCATTTCCAAGTTCGAGTCAAAATAAATCACGTTAGGCCAGAAATGTTGTGCTTGCTCCGTCAAAGTTGCAAAAAAATGTTCTCATTAAATAGCGAAAACAAAGTAGCAGCGGAGATATAATCCCGGTTCTAAACCCACCTGAACTGCTGCATTCGGTGGGCACCTGTACTTAACCACACGAGTTTTGTTCCTCTGAAAACAGGTCGAAAATAAGAATGAAAGTTAGTTTCACCATGCTCTCCACGGCAAACCTTTGCCGAAGCAGATAAGAGTCCTTATAAGTGACCAGGCAAGCGATTTACCAAATATCACATATCTATCAAATACTTATGAAAAAATGTCAGAGATTTCTATTATGAAAGTAATCTCGGTGAAAAAAGATAATTCCTTAAAAAAGACGCAAAGAAATAAGTTTCGAAGAATTTTTACTGGTTCCTAGAACGATAGCAAACTGAGTTTTTCATATTTGAGAATATGCTCCAGAAAATCCATCTTATATCAGCTGTAAATTACAAAAGATAATGACACGTGTTTCGATGCATTAAGAAAGTTCTTGCTCATCAAAAGAACGAGATGGAGCAATGGAAATGTATACACACAAAGCACTGTTTTGCAGATGCTTCAACAGTTTAGTACTGTTCAGTGTCTCAAAATCGCATTTTAAAGGGAGATTGCCGGCTTTCCTTTTCTCCAAGTTAATTTTCCCAACCACACCAATTACATAGGATGAATTTCTTGTACGGCAAGTGTTGTCGAAAGGCAAATGTAGTCGAAAGGCAAATGTAGTCGAAAGGCAAATGTAGTCGAAAGGCAAGTGTAGTCGAAAGGCAAATGTAGTCGAAAGGCAAGTGTTGTCGAAAGGCAAATGTAGTCGAAGGGCAAGTGTAGTCGAAAGGCAAATGTAGTCGAAAGGCAAATGTAGTCGAAAGGCAAGTGTAGTCGAAAGGCAAATGTAGTCGAAAGGCAAGTGTTGTCGAAAGGCAAATGTAGTCGAAAGGCAAATGTAGTCGAAACACATACTCTGCCAGCGGCTATTTCTGGGTCGATGGACGACTCAAAATAGGCCACCTTCCTTATCTCGCCTTCACCATGGCAACCACCAGACCTGCAACAGTACAAATTACAAGCATAAACACTTCGAATTCCATGAACTGAGAAAAAGTTCAATAAAAACATATAGATTACGTCCAATTTGCCATGCTCAGACTTTTGTGTGTCAAATCATAGAAACTGATGAAAAGCTTCACAAACAACTGCACAGAGAAATCGCATTACTGTTCAAATTGTTTAACCATAACTGTCCAAATCTACCAGTTATTAATGTTCGAACCTTCAAGTTGAATTGTTCGAATTTTCACATTTACAAGTATATACATTCTATCATCAGAGACGATGTCATAGAATACATATATTGGTGTTGAAAAGCGTCACTTTGTTTCAGTGAGTGGTGTTGAGGAAAGGCCATGGTGGCATAAACAAAAGCCCTAACAAGGAAGAAAGAAAAATGCGAAAGGCTAAGAAGAGACATAGATCAGATCAAGTTTATTGATCTTATATTTGAAAAAATACCACAATGCCACATTGGTAGAAACAATTGACAGGTAGCGAATTCCAAAGAGCATTAAAACCAAGCAGGCATGTGCAGATCAGCCAAATCGGCATTCGAGCCACAGAAAACCATTCGAAGTTCACAAGTTGCACAGAAACAAAGAGGCGAATTTGCGGGAAAAGGTATTAAGCGTTAAGTTATCAAGGGAATTAACAAGCCTATCTCAAACCTCAGCATGACCTCAACGATGCCAGGAAGTTCTTTCTTCCAAAGACATTCGTCTTCTTGTAACAAGTATGACTGCGGACCCATCTCCATTCGAACCTGAATATAACGAAAACAAGAAAAACATTTACACTACAGCAGCATACAAACTAATTGGACGAATCAACTTCACACAAAGACAACTGCAATCAACAGTTCAGTACATCAACGAGGGCTTGGCGAAGTCAAACAAACATTTATCGTGGATTAAAATCTCTTGGAATTCCAGGACTAAGAAGTAGAAATACGAAGTCACTGAGCAAATGACCGTAGACGCAGAATCGTGCCATAAGCACAAGAGAGCCTGTGCTGGGTTATCAATGTTTTTACGGAATTCAGCTACGTTTCCAAATTGTCTCACTATCTTTACAGGACAGTGTCTCAAAGTTTCATCGTCACATGTACTATCAGTTAAAATTCATAATAGGTGCACTGAGGATCTACAGGTAAGGAACTTAAGAAACTCTCTAAATATACGACTCGAGTCTATTTGACGCACTTTTACACACTTTAAGACTGTATGTAAGAACTGATTTGGAACTGGTGACGTTTGGGAAGAACTGATTCGACAAGAAGTGGTCCGGCAATCCCAGCAGAACCACGATGATGACGATAATCACAAATTAAGCACCTTACCTCGCCTGATTTTGTATCCTGAATATAGATGCCTTCGTTCTTGTCTAAAGGAATTGCTCTCCTGGCAAAGATAAAAGATAAGGACCCACTGTATTTTGCTACAAAAAGTAGAAATCTTGCTGAGATGACTTATTGAATTTCTATAGCCAACCGTTTTAGCCTGAGAAATCCTGGAATATCTCATCGATAATATTTGACTATTGCTGCGTTCGCGGAGAGCTCGCCAATTCTAGCTAACACGTGAGACATCTACTGCTATCGAACAATCACGAATTTCACGCACCACCATTGAATGATATCACTCACGGACATGTGCGTATGTTACTCGCCAAGAAACTACTGCAAACCTGAAAACTTCTGATTCACGTGGAGGGATGCATTTCTTCCAAATCATTCGCACATCAGGTGAGATTCCGCTGTTTTCTAAACTTTGATTCTCTTAATCGAAATTCAAATACGAAAATAAATGGCTGAATGAGACTACCTCTTGTCCTTTACGACAACTTCAACTGGTGGCACGTACTCAAGAGGTCCCTTGATTAGCCACTGATCGCCCGGTTTTCGTTCAATTGGATCTGTTGAAATAAAGATACAGAGAGACGTGTCACTACCTTCCTATCCATCTCTGCAGCATTTCAAAGTGCTTTAAAATAAGGGAGAAACTTCGTAGAACGTTGCCAAGAATTATGCGAAGTAGTGTACTAATTCAAAGCGTCGAAAAGAGGGAGTAGGGGGAAGATAAAAAGTCCAGGGCCCATGGCGGGAAAGGGCCCGTAAAATCTCCAACCAATATAAATTGGCTATTACTGTGAAGCACGGGTGTCCCAACTTTTGGAAACGGGGGCCAGATTCTATACGGTAATATCTGTAGGGGCCAACCTTGGCTGAAGTTTTAGACATAGAGCAACAATATCCTCAAAAAAAAATTAACAAGCCACTTTGTGTTGCACTTTTGCTTTTTTATCTCAATCTTTTTACTTATATACTCTATGACAGAAGCTGCGGGCCGGATGAAATTTGACCAAGGGCCACATTTGGCCCGCGGGCCGGATTTCGGACACCCCTGCTGTAAAGCGTCTTGTACAACGCCTTCGAAATTCACCCCAAACACAGATCCTTGGGGCCCGATCCTATGAAATACTCCAGGGCCTGAGCTGGCTCTGAACAGCCCTGATGCTAATTAAAGCATGAAAATATTGATTAGAAGAATCTAACAATTAAGTGTATTAATATGTGATTATTGCAGGTAAAAGTCAATTAGATCCAACCTTTTGCAAATGTTTTGTCAACAAATCCTTCTTGAGCTTGCAACACTATCGCTTCATCTTCATTAAGAATGAACGATTTTTGAATTCCAGCTTCTAATTCTTCACCTGCACGGAGAAGGTAAAGAGCATGCATCTACAAGCAGCACTATTAAAAGATAACGTTAAGCGATGTTGCTTAACACAGTACGAGAAGGCAGCTCCGTAATTCAATCCAGGTTCCTCAATATGCATATTAGACGATAATATACTGCGACACATATATACGGTTTGTAAAAACTGGTGTAGACAGAATTGGGGTAACTTCTAACATAATGAAATATTGTTGAGGAGAGACCATGGTGGCCTAAACAACGCCCCAACAAAGGAAGAAAGAAGAACGAGAAAGGCTAAGAGGAGAAGGAGATCGGATGAAGCTTAATTAGATTTGATAGCTTAGTTGGCGGATTTATCTGAGAATTTGATGACAGAGGCGGAGAAAGAGGAAATCATAGTGACTATTAAATGGTTGCGCGCTGTCATCAGGGAGACATGCTCACTAGGGAGCATCCAAAGAGGGATAACGCTGAAAGAGACGACGCAGCTGACATGGGACCGAGAAGAGTGGGAACAGTTGAAAGGTCGTGACAGCTACGTCATGAGAATAATGAGCAACAGCTGACCCACTCGCGATGCTTCTTTGAATGAATGGAGCAGGAAACTCATCAGAGCAGAGGCAAAAGGAAAAACTGAGACGGGCATCGAAAGAAAGCTATGACATGGATAACTAACTGCGGTTAAGGATGCCTCGATTAACGGCAGCAAGCATCGAATCCACCGGCATGAAAATGACAAAGCTACAGGTACTACAACAATTACAATGTTAACTGCTTTATTTGATCAATACACGTAAATTGTACAAGCTGATATATACACATCCTTAAATGCATATTTGCTCATAAATTCATTTAATCATTTATTTATTCATTCATTCCTTTATAAGTCTATTCATTCATTCCAGTATGCAAAAAAGACTGTTGGGAATTCGGCCTGACTTGTGAAAACGTGCAAATTACAGTACACTCGCCAAACTCGTGTGCATTGAGAAAGCCTTGGCTAATTAAAGAGCGACAATTTGCTTAGCAATCTTCCTTTTGAACTAATTTAGGGACTGTTCTTGTGGCGATAAAATTCTTTACATTGCGAAAGAGGGCCAAGCACATGGAAAGAAAACATTTGCTCTGTTTCTTTAAAACTTTGCAAAATATACTGAACAGTAGGAATTTAAATTGAAGATGTTTGATACCTGGTTGCAGAAAAAAACTCGTTACGCCTTGTCTCAAAACCCTTTTCCCAAGCTGCGGCTTTCCTGCTTTATCAAATGGGTTCACAACAATGCAGAACTCATGGTTGCGAACGACCGTTTTCTGGATTTCTTCAACCAGTCTCTAAACGAAGAAAAAACAGCCATTTTCACAAGACATGCGTAAAAATAGAGAAACAAGGTGTCCTTAGTCACGTGCCCCATGAGCTGGAAAGAAGCAAAGTCTCAAAAGGGCGATAGAGATATCATTTTCATGCGATTACGCAGAAATATGATGGGCCCGAGCACGCGACACAAAAAGAAAGAAGGAAGAAAAGCGGAAGAAGGGACGACGCTCCATAGAATGCAACTTCTTGGAATTCATCTTCAGGTAAGGATGTATCTTCAACTGTATGCTATGTCAAGTTGAATGCTACGTTAGAGTGTGCAATGTTCATCTACAGTATGTTACTTCAACCCAAAGACGTATGTTAAATCGTACTGCATTTAATCTGTAACGTATATTCTGTTAAGCTAAGGATGCGTATTACACTGAGTGGTACTTTATCTGTATGTTATGTTCAGCTAATGATACATGTTACACTTCCCGACGGTTACCTTATTCACTGCGAAGTCATCCAACGAAATGCAACAATTTAATCTTCAGTCCGACCAAAAGGCAGGAAAATTTGGGCAACGATAGGACAGAAGGAAAAAACCTAATTATTCTTTAAGCATTCAGAACAGTATGGATCAGATGCAAACCTCTCCAACTTCTGGTATATACTGCTCCTTGTCGGAAACCATCACAAGCCATTCCTCACCAGCAATTCTAAAACGAACACAGCTGTTTTCACACGACGAAATAACGCTAATACTGAGCCTTAATGAACAGCATAAATTTTCAAGACGTGTACGTTGGACACCTTTCTGGTATTGAAAAATGCTTCGTTGTAGAGAATTTTATCATTGCGCCAAAAACTGGGTCACATACTCGACTTCGAGCGTAGCAGAAACCAGCGACAGATCCCAAGTATTTTCTAGGAAAGTGGATTTTATGAGGTAGTTTCTCATTGCCTTCCCCACCAATGGCGATATTTTTGTGACACGTGTGGGATTCGAACTCACAACCCCTGTGACATGAGTCCACACGCCTAACCACTACACCTTGGCATCACAAGCGGGAACATGATGGGGTTACACTGAGCAAGATACTGAAATTTACACCAAGGAGCAGACCAGAGCCATGACAATGAGCGATTGACACAACTGATTGGTGCCCTGTTACGAGTAACCAATCCACCGCCACAATCAATCACTTTCACAGCTTTCGATCCGCATCTAGATGCAAATTTCAAAAAGCTACTTCAGCTGTTTCCCACGTCTTATACTCTAATTACTGCAAGAGGAAAATATCTTCACTGTGACAACATCTTGTTTCTTTTTCTCTCATATGATAAAAAAATTTCCGACACTAGATCTAATCGACCCAAGGCTTGAGAATCACGAGGTGTCGTCAAATCGACAGAAGGAACCAGAACGCGGCTCATCAAGAACATATTATGTGTCCTGAAATCCACTTTCAGATGCTATGCAGAAAGCACATAGAGATCGAATCGCAATTTCTTTCAAAAAGCGCGAAAATAACACAAAGCCAAACCTCCGTTTTCCACAGGCGTCCATACAGTTGGTTTCTGCAATCATGTGCAATGCTGTATTTTCTGTAAGGACATATCCCATTTCAAACCCTTTCACCTGGCAATAAATGCGGAGATGCTACGGTCACATGTTTCCATCAAATCAGGAACGATTGCAAGGAATTTAGTGAAATAGAGTTAGGCTTTAGCAACACTAATAAAAGTGAAATATGAATCATATCGCAGCCAGAGACAATTGTAGGGCCGGTAGTGTATTTCGAGAAGGAGAGAAGAAGGAGTCAAGATGGCAGACAAAATTCTAAAAACTAAGTGCAAAAAGCTGTATTGGGAGCGCAATTGATAGTAGCATTTGAATTGCATTTAATTTAATCGAGAAGATTGCAGTTGACAGTAGTTTACACTTGGTTGTTTCTGAAATCGTGCTTGAAATGAAGAGAAAAGGCCGGCATTCATTTGCAACAATAATAGATTGGGTAAATCGCAGGTTTCCAGTATGGGATTTAACTTTGCTCTACCCTTTTTTAACTGCGTTGCATACTCGACTTCGAGCGAAGCAGAAACCAGAGACAGGGCTCTGGGTTTTTTCTAGGGAAGTGGAATTCATGAGGTGGTTTCCCTTAGATACTACTAATTGATGCACTGTTTTTCAAAACCATCACTTCAACAACAAAACACTTTCGCATCTGAAAACGAATATCAGTAGTACCTGCTGTGTTAACATGTAAACTGCTTCTAGGAGATAATAATCATAGGTTATCAACAAAAAATAGTTTCTATGCAATGGCCAAGGAAATAACAAGCCATTACCTCTTCATACACACCACAGAGGTATGCCCCAGGGTCTCTAACAAGCCATTCTTCACCAGTAACACGCAAACTCAGAGAAAAAATAAACAGTTATCTCAAAGGGCCGTGTCAATTTAGAAAATTCAAAATTTTCAACGGACTATTCGGGATTTTTTTCTAGAAAAGAATCACGCTGTGTGTGAATACAGTATACGGTAGGTAACAACTTTTTGCATTGAAAGGAATATCTTTTCGCCTACAGTATACTCCACTCTTGGGGTCTTTTTTAGTGGGTTATGTTGGGGAAAGGCTATAGTGGCCTATACAAAGCCCCAACAATGGAAGAAAGGAGAAAGCGAAAGGCTTGGCCAAAATAGGTAATTGATTGGAACTTATACTGCATAGGTATCCTGAATAAGACAAACATTCCACAAAAATCTCTCGATCGTCAAGCATACGGTGAGTGGAAAAGGCAAACAATCTTTTCGTGTTTTGTACTGAGTCCTACTTAGATCAACCCATCCCAACGCCGGTCTTTTGATTGGTGATGAAACTTTTCAACATAGCAACATAGTTCAAAGCACTCAATAACTTAAATTAGCGTCTAAATGAATATCAAATTAAAAAACTGTTAAACTTAGATTAAATTAAACTGAAGATTATACACCATGGATCGGTTTTTGAACTGCACAAAGCTTGGTGGGCAACAACTACTATCAACAGATGGTTGTTTAGCTAGTTTGCCTAAGTTTCAATTCCCTAACATGTAAACTGAACATGAAATATATTGAACAATATTGATAAAACCAAGTATTTGTGGAGCAAAGCTTTCAGATGAAGACTTACTTTCCCTTGCTATCCTTAAGATCTTGTTTTGCCCTTAGGCGAAGAGCCTGGTCGTGTTGAATGACGTGTGGTTTGACCTCAGTTACAATTTCCTGAAAAAATCCAATCAAGAGATACTGCTCAAAGGTGTGAATTCTTTATTTACATAAACCAATCTCTTAGTAGACTTCTTAATCAAACGCTACTTTTATAACTGCAATTGCAGTGCTGACAAGATCTGCTCTGTATGAATATTTCTCTTGAATATTTCTTTTGAAATGGAAACTAATTCCCCAGTTACTTCCAATGCCATTGCCAACCAATAAGAATTACCATGTATCGCTGCTGTCTCATCCAGTAAAATGCTATTATGTCAGAAGAAAAGTTCAGTTCAATTCCATACTCAAGCATTGGAGACCACCTTGTTACAGGCGTGCCATCCTAAGCCACGGCAGTGAGAGTGGGGTGACCAATTCCTTTCCGCACTGTAATTTACCATCAGTTTTGTGCAGAGCACCCATTTACTGCTGCATGGACAGGGCGAAGGTGGAGAGAAATCTGCATGAGCGTCTCGAGCTTGGAGCCATAGAAGACATGTGCACTAACCAGTAGGTCCATTGCCCCTTAATGCTAGGAACACTTGATGCAAAATTACTAAGGCAATTAAGCCGCATGAATAAACGGTGCGATATAGATGTCTTTCCCTGTAATAAATTGCTCTACAAAGAATTTTTCCAAAAATCAGTTCACCAAAAATTTTGGCAGCAATGAGCTCAGCCCCTCTGCTGAAGGTCAAGGGTGTGGCACAAACTTGCGCACAATTATGGATGTTCTCTACCTGTTCAACCACCACTAAATAGCTACATGGCATAAAGCTAAGGCTTGAGTGCAACCAGGGAAAAGACCTGCCTCACTTACCTCCAATGTTACCTATCTATGAAGGTGCTGCCAGTGATTGTATAGAGGATGGTGCTAAAAATCACTTAGGAGATTTGTCTTTGCATATTCACACTTTTAATCTGAGAGCGAGTGAAGAAAAGCAGAATGGAGGGAAACCCCATCCTGAATGATTAATTACAAGCCAGAGGAATGATTAACATGAAAATCACACCCCAATAAGGTAAAGAAGACCTAAAACAGCATTTCATAATGTTTGAAACGGGTCAACTTACAACTTCTGCCTTTGGGTAGTAAGTCAATGGACCTTTGAGCTGCCACTCATCACAAGCTTTCCTTTTTTCATCACCATCCTCAAAATCAACAAGTGCTCTCAGTTTCAGTCCGTGGTTTGGTGCGATAATTGGGAGCTTCTTAATTGCCTTGTTGTGAGCTACAAAGAAGCAAATAGAAGATGGAAATCCAAGGCTAACCTTTGATCAAGATATGATACAATAAAGTGACAATTACGACAAGACGAGTCAAGATATAATCAAGCCTATCTGAAAAATACTTGCATTTGATGAAGAGCTTGGTGAGAAAAAATTAATTGTATTAAAGCCTGAAGAGATACTCGCAAGGAGCAAGTAATTGAGTAACAGTTCTTACAAGTGTAGCTGCCATCAACTAAAACTTCACCAGGATAGAGTGGAAAAGGCTCCTGAAATGAAAAACACCCATGATAAAAAAGCCTTCCTAGACCTAAAAGGCTTGGAAAGAAATGACATCTGACGCATGATGCATGCATGGAACCAGTCAGAGCAGAGCAGAAGAAGATCTGAAATGAAGGTGAATAAACAAAAACACAAGTGTCAAGCAAGCACAGTAAAAATGGTTTGTAAATACTGCTATCAATGTCTGCATCGCTTGATCAAACACTTGCTAGCTATAAACATTTTGTGATGAAAACTTGTATGCAAGGTTTCATAAAAAAGTACGGGGCAAAACATTTAAAAGTAGAATAAAAAAAAGTTTGTAAGTCACGAAAAAGCACACAAAACAAATGTCTTAAAAGATTATTATAAACCCATTTCCAAATGAAATTTATATCTAACGTGCAACCGTGTGCCTAGCCCTAACACAGAAGCAAATGAGAACACCACCATGGGACAGTGACAGAAGAAGCAATACTTTAATCACACAAAACAGACAAACTAGGAAGCAAGGACGAAAAAAACTTGCAAAATACAGTGCCTTTCAAAACATTATCAGTATGAATGTTGAAACATTGTTTTGCCTCTCCTTTCCAGTCTACAATCTTTTGATAATAAGCAATAAATGGATCTATCAATATATCAGAGGGAAAATGTGACATCAAACAGAATTGATCGTGGATATTATTTTTTGGTAAGATGTTTGTAAACTGTACAAATTAAAAATTCAAGCCTTCTTACAAATGCCTTGAAAAAATGAGTTGGATGAGAAACACAAGACATTGATCTTATCTAGCAATGAAATGCTTCTATTACTGGTCTGGCCAAAAATTAAACAAAGCCACAGAAATAAAACTTAGAACAAGTGCAATCTTGCTCAGCCCGTGCCTTGTTTCTGCTGCAGTAAAATAAAATCAGAAACATTTTGAGATTACCAAGGAAAATTGTTTTTATTGATTTCTAAGAAGCTTTGGATCTCAAAAAAGAGAAAAGCTGACATAGGTATTAAGATTTCTTGCATAAACACCATCAGCAAATGCATAAATACCAAGAGAATTGACTGAGAGATTTAAAAAATGAATCCTACTATAACCACATAAAGCATTGACCTGATGAAACCGCACTTCCTGCTGACCAAACTGTACTTGACACTGTTCTCCTGCTTTGGTGGGGAGTCTGAAAAGCAAGCAAAGAAATAAAGGAAAACTATACAGTGACAAGATGCAGTGTAAAATTGCAAGACAACTAGCAAGAAAATTGAAGAGCCAAACAGAAATATGGAGAGTCAATACCAACATGTCTTGGTAACATGAGCAAGCAGCTGATTAAGACAACAATAGGGATAACATTTTCATATGGTTGGCTGTGATATTAGCAACATAAACATGGAAATGGTTAAAAATAATGCAAGGGAGTGACAAGTATAGACAGGGAAGAAAAATGCCTGTCATTCAAGGATAATGGGTAAAATAATGCAGCAAAGAAGCACAAATTGCAGCCATTATTCTAGATCAATGCCAGCGACAAGTTTATTGTCAAGGAATGATTGAAAAGGGAGAGAATGCACAATGTAAGAGGGACTGTACAGGAGAATAGAAATAAATGGCGTCATCACAATTGAGATGGAAGGCATACAGGAATACCAGGGTTGGAGTGGAGTAAAGTGGTGGCAAAAGATGTGAAAGAATGTCAGTTGACAAAGAAAAAATCACAAGACAGTAAGAAGGGGAGGCAGGTACCATGCACAGCTGCCAGCCAGCCACCATGCACCATTACTGGGTTCTCATCTCACTATAGGGAAGTAGTAACATCAGTAATGGTAACCGGAATGGAGATGGTGGTGAAAACAGCAAGTTCAGAAATAGGTGCTGGGTGCAACAAGGAAGGACAGTGTCAGGAAAGAGTCCATCCAAGTAACAGCTAAGATTGCTCATTTGGGAGAACATAAAAGAATCAAGGCTTTGGTGGAAGTATTAAGTGAGGAGACAGGTGTTGGGCATGGCGGCAACAGGGGAAAAGTAAGGAGAAGAACTAGTAGGAGGTACGTGAATGCTGTATGGGAGAGCGTAATTATGGGGATGGAAGAGGAAGATGTGACAAAGAGAGGGAGTGTGAGAGGTGGGGAGTCCAAACAGGAACAAATAAAAAGGAGAAGAATGGACAGGATCATGGAGGCAGCAAATGAGACATTAAGGTTTTAATCTAATCAATCTCCTTCCTGGTGCACTGGTATGAAAACTCTCACGAGCAAGTTTGTGAGTTGTCTGACAACTTGGCATGATATTTTTGGAAAGTCGATCAGGTCATTATGGAGAAATTAAATCAAAGTTTAATTTAAAAAATGCCTTGATTGTAGTTGCAGTGAAGTAGAGATATTTCTTGACAAAAGCAGGAATTGAAAAACTCTTTTTGAAGTTTACAAAGTCGAAATAAAACATCAATATCTGAAAATATGAAAAATGCAACAATAGTTGAGTTTTTTCAGTAGTCCACTATCTTCATGATGAGACATAGCAAACACTGATTAAGAGAATAATAGCATTCACAATCATAATGAATTTATATTTAGAACTTACTTCACTGGACTTTCAATGGTGCAGTAATATCCAGGAGGCACCTTGACCATTTGCACTGGATCCAAGACAATCTTCTCATTATCTCTGAGTATAAACGTGCCAGGTCCAATTTTGAGAAATGTAATGTTATTGTTCTAGGTGGAAAAATAAGAGAGTTTATATCACTTTAAAAACTGATCTCACTAATTCATGAAATCCCGTTACCCACAACAACCACCTTCTTACCTTACCCCAACAAAGCGTGGCTGGGACATGACAATATCTAGTTTAACAAAGAAATAAAACCGCAATGTTTATCAAGGCAGAAAGCCTGGAGGCACCATCAAAGAAGAGATATCAATCCACCAAACTGAGATAGAAATGGCACTGATGAGAAGAGGCTAGGTGGTAGAATGGGGTGGAATAAGAACATTTGAACCAACTTTTTCCTACATAAGATTTACATTTAAGGTGCTTCACCATATGAATATGTTACAATTTCTAACAAGATACAAGTACACAAAGGTCGATAAAGAACTCAGATAGTCACAGAGATTTGCATCTAATAAACTTCATGCAAGAACCTTAGCATTTGTTTTCATACGCACACAAAAAACCCACAAATTTATAGTACCTTGGGATCATGCATAAGAGGAAGAGCTAAAAACATTGGTCCACTTTGTGAGAACCAAAAAATATTTAGAAGAAAGTGAATGGCAGATGCCAAGCAAATAACATGGTGCATCAATAAGCCAATGGTTGAGGCAAAGAGTTACTACAAAGCTTAGAGAGTAGCAGAAAGCCACCAAACAGAAACACTCACAGACATTTAGAGAGCTTCACTATGAAAGAGGGAACATTTCCTCCTTTACAGAGTGAGTTATAGTTGTAGAGACACACCCACTATGTGAGATGTACAAGAGACAGCAGCAAGGACGACTATAGAAAGAGGCACACAGTGAGCACAATTCTCTCTAACAAATCTGAGGAATGGTTGATCAAAGAAAAGAAAATGGGAGAAAGGCCATGATCAAAATCAATAACAGGGCTCTTATTGATACCAGCAGCGTTGCTGAAAAGGCAGCTCTGTATAAAGAAATGTATTATTATCATTGTTATTATTAAGAAGTGTTGCCTTGGGGAAGCAAGTAGGAAAACAAATAGGAAAACAAGGTCAGACTTTAGGCCACACACACATGCAGAAATTAAGGTGCTGATGCAGAAGATATCAAGATACCAAGATACAACAGATGAGGGAGTGCGGTGTTCAAGCATTGCAAATGTAGCAAGATTCGATACAGAACCACAGTCTATGGGTCTATGGGAGCACGCTACAGATGAATGAGAACAACAGGAGAAGCCAAATATACATTACTCTAATTTGTCGAGTGCAACAGTTGCGAAAAAATTTGCAAATCAGTGAGCTCATCTTCATGTGGAAAAATTTGCATCAGAATTTTCGTTTTTGCTGACTTGACAATAATTTGCATGGCTGTAGGCATTTTCAGTTCGCCACCTTTTAGGCCATTGCTTCCTTCTACGGTGAGGGTGTGTTTGGCACACCATGGATAGGTAAACAAAGTCTTATCAAGGTCAGTCTTAACTGCA
Organism: Pseudorhiza aurosa; assembly: GCA_964026355.1. NCBI lineage: Eukaryota > Metazoa > Cnidaria > Scyphozoa > Rhizostomeae > Lychnorhizidae > Pseudorhiza > Pseudorhiza aurosa. The sequence continues at coordinate 5,126,712 of OZ032125.1, read as the reverse complement.
TAAGCAATGTTCACCAGTAGGTCAATATCTTCTTACAAACTTTGCAGTTTATGAGTAACGATCTAGGCTTCATCCAGGAGAATAAGGCCTAGTGTCGCTAAGCAGGAAGTACCGGACCTGGCGAGATTCAAAACAGCATTCACTACGAATATGCCACTCGTTCACAATCACAAACCGTAGAATCATGCAGAAGGACTTACTAAGTCGAGTATATGAGAGTACTGCAGAGGCAATAACCGCAGAATCTGATTTCCACTCATCTCTGTGAGTCTGTCCTTCTCCTCTCCGCCAGTACAGTGGATGAAGTGAAGCCAGCAATGAGAAAATGGGAAAAAACAAACCACTTTAAAACGCGGACCAACTTTGGATGCTCGAAAATCCGGAGCGATGAATTGGAGAAATGGGAATTAGAAGCAGCGACAGTGAAAATTGCTTTGCCAAAAACATTGTACTTAACAATTGCCGATTTAACCGTTGAAGAGCTTAAAGCCACAATGACGAGAATACGTTAAAAGATAATGCAAAACAGTTATGCTGGGAGTGCAGTTGTCAGTGAGCAAGTCATTCCATCTTTTAGCAACGATCTTTATGGTGTATCCTGTAACCATAGAGTCACAAGTCCAAAGCTCCTATCCATCCAATGGGGTGTACCATATCTAAATTTTTGACCCCGCTCATTTCTGGTCCCCCGCAAGGTCGAGCAGTAAGAGACAGTAACTTTTCAACATTTGATCTCATTCCCTTCTTTATTACTCCAAGTGCACCTAAAACAACAGGAAGTATAGTTGCCTTCATTTTCCACATTTCATTTACCCACATTTACTTACGGGCCTTATCCGTTGCTTCTCCATGCTATTGAAAGAACCAGTAAACGTTACACCAGCACCAAGCAGGGATCTAAGCCATAGCAACCACAAAATGGCGTGTGGAAGGACGCATATGAATGCTGAGGCAAGCAAAACTGAAACAGCTGCACACGCAACAATTTGAATGCGGAAAGATGGGCTAGCTGGGGGTAGTAGCTACACGTGTCCTCTTTAACGTAAAAGAATTGTCCATATGCACTGATCTCTGCAACAAGTTATGTTTTGGCTGTATTTCGATTTGATGGCACCTTGATGTGTTGAGATGAGTTGATTAAATGATAGCAAGATGGCCATATACCTGCACAGTTGTGTGTTAGAAACATGAAGATTTGTAATCTTCTCGTCACCACAAAAAGACTTAAACAAATCTCGTAGATATTTTACTAACTATTCAATGAAAGCAAACATAAGGAGATTTTCCAATTCTCCTCAGTTACCAAACCTCCATTTGTAACTGTTGAATTATTTACGACAAACTCATCACTTATGGATATGTTTTCCTTGTGATGCTGTGCGTTAGAAATTAAGTCGTATCGTTATATTACTGGAAGTCGCAAGTCTTTGCTAAATCAGGAAAATACAGCTATATGAAGTTTCAGTTACAGAGGAAGGGAACTGTCAATTATGGACAAAGGATGGCCGAGTGTTTGGAAAAGCTGCAAGCTCAGAGTACCCCATAAAAGCCGGAGAGACGAAACACCTTCGTTGGTTTTAGATGCAACCAAAATGAGTCTGAAGTATCCAATCAAGTCACGCTACAAATTCAAGGAAAGACAGAGCGCTCAAAAGAGTATTTTACAAAACGATTTTATACCAAGCAGCAAAGATACTACTAGCATGCAAAATTTTAATCATTTTGATAGCGGAAAAAAGATTGCAACAAACACTGTAGACAATATATGGAATTCTCTCAATTTCAGTAACATTCTAACAGTAGCTGCTGTCTCAAACTGCGACAAGAGAGAAATCTATGATAGGACAACAGTTAAGCACAAACAAAAGTACTTCATTGGTGATCAGGCCCAGAGAGGTATTTCAGATGAATCGAAACCACGAGGAAACATCGGCCCTAGGAAAATTTATCTTGGTGGGGGTTTTTACACGGCAATCGCCATTTACGACAAAAACGCAAATGTTGAAGTGGTGAAGATCGGCGAAACAAGACTTGGCTTCATGGATTGCGTTGTGAACAAAAAAAGGAGAATCTCTGCACAAAATATGCGAACACCTCTGCCAAAGCTGCACATTACAAACAGCATCGATGGCTCTAGCTACATGCCCAATGAGCTGAAGTGTGGAAAGATATGCGAAGAAGCTGCAGGAAGGCAACGATCTGCAAAAGCTGCGCCTACATGTAGAGTATGCGAGCAAAACAAAACGAAGGCAAACTGCACGGTGGGACCAAAGCAAATCAAACTTTTCCTAAGCATTGATGTTTAGCTGGAAGAACCAAATTAGATATAAATAAGAAACTGCAACGTCAGATTGAAAGCAAAAATTTAACAGTTTTCTTTAGTCAGTTTTGGTTGGGGAAAGGCCATGGTGGCCTATACAAAGCCCCAACGAAGAAGAATAATTATTTTGTTGCTATAACAATAATTCTTTTCAAAACTTCTTGTTTGTGAAAAATATCAAACATACAAATGCAAACCTCTCTATAATCAGGCAGCTTGCAAATGGCTTGCCTGAATAGAATAATTGTGTATATTAAGGTCTAATTTCAGAAAAATCTATGTGGCATTATGCCATGCCTTTCCCTTCACGCTACTTCCAGCATTGTAGCATTTGTCCCTCCTTTGGGATAGTGAAGCATTGATCCTCAGCAACTATCTAGAATGACAAGTGCAATTACGTTTGCCTCAACAGTTCGGGGTGCAAGCCAGTGAAATTTTGAAGTGCTTCCACATTTTATCCACATAACGAAGGCAAAATTAGCTATTCTTTGTCATCTATTTTTGCATACTCCTCGGATACTATTATCAATGGAAAAGTACTGTATCTTTTCCACATTAGACATGAAGTCTCTAATCATTCCATTTCCCATTATCTCTTACACTTCATTTTGAATGTTGGCGTAGATATCTATCTTCTTTTCTGTCAAGTGATATTACAAAACTTTTTTGATAACAATATACTGACGTGTACCTAGCTTCGATGTGATATGACTTAAGCAAAATCCTGAGGCATTGCCAATTTTCATACTTAGCTTCAATAGCTGGTAAACGTTTGACTCTGTTTCTCCTTTTCAGCGAGTCATTTTTCATTGCCTAGCTTGATACTGTTGGGACAGGAGAAGTCTGGCAAAGTAATTTCGGTTTGCAATCCTATAGTGTTATATACACCCACATCAGCTGTGTATTTGGAATAGCAGCCTCGCAATCAATATCAGCTTTCGAACGATCAGAATTTTTACTTTCATTGAATCATGTGAGCCTATTTTCAATAATAGAAGCCACCCAAAATGATTGAAGGACATTAATGAGTTAAATTTGTTCGGTCTACCAGTTGCTGACTGTCGTCTATTTTAAAAAGACTCAGAATTACCCCTCACACGACTTTGCCATATCCCTATCACTTCGAGTGCCCTGTGGCTGTTGCGAGAGACTCCATATTAGACGAAGATGGCGGCGGCTGAGACGGCTGGTGAGTTTTTTTGCGCGATTCCATCCATTCCAGGGCCAATTTTCATAAATCTTGACTGGTAAGACAACGCACGACTAGGGGCCCATCCCTTCACAAATGCAAAATATATGTTCCGAACAAAAATGTTTATTGTTGACTGTCTGCACTAGCTGTACCTTGGGATAAAAACTAAAGTGATTCTTTTTACTAGTGTAAAACAGTGTATGTTACAAACAACGAGGGCTCTACGTAATGGGATGAAGTGCCAATATATGAAGTTACTAATGAGGTAAGGAAATAGCTTACTGGGGCAACTGGGCCACTAGTGACAATGTTAAAAGAGGCGCAGACCTTGTTTACTGAAGAAATTCTAGTTACTGACTCTTTGTCTTTTTGTCAATTTTTGTATTGCAAGCAAGCATCGCATGTTTTACTAAGTAGATACTGTGACAACATTGGTCCTAGGATGTTATTTCAGTTCAATTCAGTCATTTCATTTCAAAACCCCACAACATACAAAGTTCAAATGAATGACAGCAAAAAAGCCTAAAATAAACTAACATAAAATACAGTAATACCATGCAATTAGCTAAATAGAATATAATAGACAGTAAACCACCTGCAATCACAGCAACCAAGACCAGACCAGGGCACACCCAGAATCCCAAGCGGAGGAGCATCCCCAACGACCCAATAAACGCCATCACAAAAGCCAATCCCACCACAACCCCCCCTGGTGTCAGGAAATTTTTACCTGATCCCCCTGAAATGTGTCAGAATGATCAAGAACTTGACCCTTCAACACTCATTCCAAGTTTCAATACCTGATCCTCAAAATTTACCCCCAGAATTGTAATTAATTCTAAGATCTTTAAATCTATGAAGCATCTTACGTTGCTCTTCTGTTCAAGCGTCATAAAACCTGTCTTCTTTCAAGTCCAGAATCATCAAGCTTGATCTTATCTCCATCTCCTCTTTGCCTCTCATTCTTTATCAGGACATCAACATAGGCTACCATTACCTTCCCTTGCATGAACTAAAAAGTTACAAAGAAACAACTTTTAAAACAGCTGAGAGGAATGCCAGAATAGACTCAGCTGGCAGACTGTTTGATAGCATTGGTCCTTTCTAACATGATGAGAAAAGAAAGTTTATTGTATGCATCTGGACTATCCATAGATTTACTGCATTGATTTGGATCTCTGTGGGTTGTTAACAAGGCTCCGGAGAGTACAAAACTAAGATTTCTATATTTGAAATATTATTTCAGAGGGTGATGTTGAAGATGAAAAAGCAAGAAGAAAGAAGAGGGGTATGCTTAAACTCTATTATGGCATGACTGATCAGTCTATGGTTGGGGAAAGTCAAGATCCTCATGACATCAATGGAGCTCATTTCAAACATCAGAGCTACCTTAAAAAGCTTCTCAAAGAGAAATCATTGTATGAATTAATGGACAAAGAAACAGAGATTGTCAAACGTAAGTGCATATTTCATTTTACATTCTTTTGAAGAGAAAGCCACTTGTATGAAAACCATGATTTACTTGGCAGAACAAGGTAACAACATACTATTGCTGTAAAATTTTCAAATAGGCCTTTCCCTGTTTTTGAGATTCAAACCAGAATGAGGCACTTTTAAAATTGGCTCTGTTTTCATTGCTACGCCTTTCAAGTTTCTGAAGTACATTCACAGTGCATTTATTTAGAGCACTTGGAAGTATTTTTTTCTTTTTGTATAGAAGAGTATTTTCTAAGGATATGGGCTATCCTGCACAGTGTCATTTTTCTGCAATTACCATGCCTTTCGAATTTCTGAAGTACGTTTATTTGTTAGTAAATTGATTGTTGGCGGACTCAAACTCACTAAGGAGTGCTACGTGTGAGGACTGCCGTAAAGTTTGTGCAAATGCTTTTGGCTGACAATCTCACAAGAGGTGGAAGCACCAAAACTTCAAAACCAAATGGCTTCCTCTCTGTCTTCTTTGATATCAAAGGACCGCCAATGATGATGATGATGATGATGATGATGATGATTGTTTGGATAATTTGTTGATTGCTTGATTGATCAATTGATTAACTATTGCTTAACTGATTGGCTGATAAATTTGATGGTTGATTGATTTGCTGATTTATTGGTCAATGGATTGCTTGGTTAGTTTGCTAATTGATTGATTGGTTTATTGTTTATAGCACACTAGTATTTAATGTTTATTGATCTTGAATTCTTCATGACCTTGTTGTAGGTATCATTTTCCCACTCAGGTGAAAGATTAGGTTTTAACATGCCATGCCTGCAATCCGAAATCAATTTCCATCAGATACATTCAACAAAAAGATCTGCTAACTGAATAATCATAGCTAATTACGATATATCATTATAGCTTGGCCAAAGGTTAAGTTTCTTTTGAGAGGCCAACTTTTCCTACCAGAAACTAACATTGAAATTTAAAATTGCTTGACATAGCTGAGTTTTGAGTTGTCAAAAGTTACAATTTTTTTCAATTTTTTTTTGCAGAAATCAAAAGTCTGGACAGTGACATGCAAACACTGGTGTATGAAAATTATAACAAATTCATCAGTGCTACAGACACAATTAAGAAGGTACCAGAAATATGAATTAATGAAAATGTGACTTCTGTGTCATCCGATCTTAAGCAAAAGCCATGCTTTATTTATCAATGACTTTTATTAGGGCTTTGGATAATGAAAGATATTATAGTTGAAACCTCAGGGGCAATGTGCTCTTAATAGCTCCAAGTTCTGGGAAACTGCTGATTAATGTGCCAAATGAAATTGAATTTTTATTTTCAAACCACTCAGAATCAATGTAACAATGATAATTTTGGACAACTGCCCTTTTAAAATTTTATTTGGCAAATAATGCAATTATGAATTGTTTGGATATAACTGCATTGCATACTCAAATTCAAGCTTAGCAGAGACAGGGCTGTGAGTTTTTCAAGGGAAGTGGACTTTATGAGGTGGTTTCCTGTTGCTTTCCTCACCAATAGTGTTTTTATTGTGATGTATACAGGATTCAAACTCACAACCCCGGTGTATGATTCCACATGCTTAACCCCCACATCATGGCACTACATTATTGTGATAGAAGTCAGCAATTGTTACACATTTCTTGTTCATTGCATTCAGCCTAATCATGTATATTGCTAATGTTACAAAGCATGACACAAAGATGATTATGAAATGCATTTTAGTATATTAAGTTGTTGAAGATATTTCCATGTTTTAGTTATGCATACAAATAAAAGTGTGTTTTTGATTTTATTTCAAGATGAAAAATGATTTCCACAAGATGGAGGATGAAATGGGAAAACTTGATAGCACATTGTCTACTGTGATGGATTTTAGTGATAAAGTTAGTATTGCTCTGAAAGAAAAACGTGGACAAATATCAAAGCTGTCAGGCGTACACATCTTACTACAGAAGGTATTGGTTAAAAATCTTTTTCAAATCTCATTGTAAAATTTTGGTCTTTTTAGGTGGGATCACTGTTATTTTCATTGTTACCAGTCAAACAGTGCCTTTCTGCATTCCTCAACTCTTTGACAAGTTCATGATGTGGCACTAATTAGTGAACTGTGTTACCTATGATTGTTCTCTTTCTCTCCTCCCATCCGCCACTGAAAGCATTGCTATGTACGCTTCTTTTTATGAACTTTATTAACAAGATGATGGTATTGGCTTTGCTGGTGAATTTTTATAGCAAGAAGAACTGCTTGTCACCAAAGGCAGCATAATTCACCTGTTGTGTATTTTCATGCAAATTTACTATAAATCTTTGATTTGTGTGTACTTTTTCAACCATTCACGCAAACAGCATGTTCTGTAATCTTGTGGTAAATTCTTGTCGCTTTAAATATATCTCTTTCCGTTTAGTTACAATTCTTATTTGAATTACCTGCAAAATTGAACAAATGTATTGAAATGGAGCAATATTCTATCGCAGTGAGGTAATGAAATACTTCCTTTTGAACTCTGCAGAAAGCAGAGGTTGAATTGTTTTTTTGGAGGTAGATTTCTGAGGTGGTTTCAAGAGGTCATCCTGACGGATAGATAGTATTTATTGAAATCGGTGGAGAATTCTGACTCGCAATCCTCACCCCCTTTCGTATCCATCTATATTATCTTAACCAGTTGCTTGCCCTCGTTATTTTGGAAATAGCTATACCATCTCAATCTACAATTCATTAGTCTTTAGGGTCACACAGAATCACTCTACTGGGTTATTCTTTTTGCCTTGCACAAACAAGTGTCTATCTTTGAAGATGTTTTCTTCTTTTCATTGCTGTTGTCTACTTTTAGGTACTACATCAAAGCTAGAGATGTGCTTCATCGTTACAAACACATGCCATCGTTTCAAGGAATTCACTCAGATTGTGAGCTTATTGTCGTTTCACTCTCTAAGAAACTTAAAGAGCAATTAAGGAATCCAGCGGTAAGAAACTATGTTGCATGCCGCATGAAAATCTACATACATACGTGCATCCATCCATCTATCCATCCATGCACCCATCCATCCATCCATCCATCCATCCATCCATCCATCCATCCATCCATCCATCCATCCATCCATCCATCCATCCATCCATCCATCCATCCATCCACCTAACCAATCTACCATGGACCCATTCGTCAATTCCTTCAGTCAGGCCACACAGTCATCTGTTGTTCCATCTATTGATGCATTCCTTCAGTATTCTATTCCTTAATAACTTTTAAATGCTATGTTTTCTTCTATAGTCTTCAACTCGGCAGCTTACAGAATCAGTCAATTTGCTTCTCAAACTGAATGAGCCAACAGAAGCCCTCTGTGAAGAATTTTTGAGTCTGTAAGTTGTTATCATCTACTTTTTCATCATCATCATCAGTCGGGCGTACCCGAATCCACATTATTTCTCCATAACTCTCTATCTGACATGGCTGTGCGGAGTTATTCGTAAGTAAGGCCGTTATCTTGCGTGAGGAGGGTGACATAGTCAAGCGTAGGTCTACCGGGTCTTCTGTAACAATGTTTCGGTTTCCACAGTATTGGGTTTGCTACAGCTTCGTCACTTCGATAGCAGTGGCCGGCTAGACGTAATCATCGTTGCTGTATAACTGAGGAGATCTTAGGAGGATCACCATATAAGTTTCATTTGTTACGTGTTTTCTCCAGTTGATGTTAAAGAGCATGGCGAAGTAGGCGGGTGTATGTGCCGTCAATTTCACTATTCATTGTTTTGGTCATCGTCCATGTTTCAGCGCCGTATAGCAAGATACTTTCTACTGTTGAGCGAAAGAAATTGATTTTTAGTTTGCGAGGTAGATCGGATTGCTGCCCAAGCTTGTGCTTTTCTTCCCTTCATGTCTTTTTCTGAATTGTCCACCCAAGAGCCCAAATATTTGAAATCGTTCCCTTTTTTGAGTGGCTTTACATTAGAAAGAATCGTGTCGTTTCTCGGACTCGGTGTGTTGTAAGACATGTACTCTGTCTTATCTTCGTTTATGCTGAGACCGACCTCTTTGGCTGTTTTAATGACTAAAGAAAGCAAACATTGTGCGTCTTCAATGCTGTCGGAGAGAAGGGAGATGTCGTCTGCGAAGTCAGTATCCGTGATATATGTAAATGTTCGACTAAATCTCTGTGTTATTGTGAGGCCAAGATTTTCTCGGTTTTTGGTTGAGGTTCGCATCACATAATCGATGGCGATGATGAATAAATACGGCGCAATCGTATCACCTTGTAATACCCCAGCCTCAATGGAAAAATATTCGGTATTACCATCTTCAGTGATTACTTGAGCAGTAGTGTTGGTATATGTTGCTCTTATAGTTTTGATTATCTCCTGTGGGATACCGTATGCTGCTAGTATGTCGAATAGCCTTTCTCTGCTCACAGAATCAAACGCTTTGCGGAAGTCCACGAAATCTAAGACTGCTGGTATGTGGTTAATTTGAGCTTCTTCGATCATTCGTCTTAGAGCTAAAATTTTACCGATCATGGACCTGCCCTCTCTGAAACCATTTTGGTTCATACGGAAAATTTTCTCGAGATGTGATTTGGTACGGTGTGCAGCATTTTTTCGACAATTTTCGTTGCGGTGGGAGTCAAACTTATTCCTCTGTAGTTTTGCGTGTTAGTAAGGTCTCCCTTATTTAGTAGAGGCAAAGTAGCAGCTTTGCGCCAGATATCTGGTGTTTCGCCCGAATCGAAGACTTTGTTGCAAACGCTTAGAAGATGCTCTAAAAGTGCCCCAGACTTCCAGACTTCTGCAGGGATGTTATCCAGTCCAGTGGCCTTGCCCGACGAAGTGCTCCTTATCGCTGAAGTTAGCTCTTCCATGGTAAACTCGTGGACAGGAATCGGTAAAGTTTCCGAGATGATCGTATCAATTTCTTCTGGATGTGGTGGTAGAGATGCAGGTCTACCCATAATATTTTTAAAATGTTCTTCCCATAGCTTAATTCTTTTGGACGGATGATCACAAGATGGCCTTGCAGCACGAGATTGTTTGCGGTTTGTCACATAATTTACTGTGGCCCATGCTAGTTTAGATTTCCTTGCAACGTGAGCTGTTTCAATTTCACGGAGCTTATTTTCTGTGTATATTTGTTTGTTCGTATCATGTATATTTGTTGTTTGCAGCTTTAAGGCTCAAAGTCCAGTCAAAGTCTCAGCTTTTGGTCCAGGGCGCTTACTAGAGGGCTTATTTTTTCTCTCGATGGTTTCTTAACATGAGCACTATTCTTTACTTTTTCATTTGCTCTGAATCGGGCTAAGTTGTTTTTTAGTTTTTTTTAACGACGGTTATTGCGGCTTTAGCTGCATCCTCGTGTGCAATGGTGATCGAACGATATGTTGACTCTGCTGATTGGTCGGTATCTTCTACGTTGAGTGCATTGAATCGGTTTTGAATTTCTAATTGGTACTTCTGCACCACGTCAGTGTTTTCCATAAATCTTGCCAGTCGTACTTTGGTTGGTGTTTGCGAGGTTTGTGAGCTCGAAGTTTAAGTTTCGCTGTAATAATTCTGTGATCTGAACCGACCGAGGAGAAAGAGTTGAAAGCTTCAGCGTTTTTTGCACTGCTCTGCCATTTCTTGTTGATGAGGATCTGGGATCTACTTTTTAGGTAGAGTCTATTGTTTCAAAGGAGATTTATCTTGAATCTGATGTGAATCAGGAGTGGTGTCGTGGCGTAGTGGTGAAGCATGTGGACTCACAACACAGGGGTTGTTAGTTTGATTCCTGCATATGTCACTATTAGAAACGCCATTGGTGATGAAGGCAACGGGAAACACCTCATGAATTCTACGTCCCTAGAAAAAGCTCAGAGCCCTGTCTCTGGTTTCTGCTACGCTCGAAGTCGAGTATTCAACGCAGGAAGATGTGAATCATGTGTCTGGCTGAACCATTTTATGAAAAAGTATTGAGATATACTGTAACACGCTGTCATGGTAAACTATGAGTATTTTTCATTCCAGCGCAAAAGATAAAGTTGAAACTAGTATAAATGCACTTAAAAGCCAAGTGAGTAACCGATGTTTTGTTGTTGATTGTTTATTCAATGCAAGTCATTTCCAGCTCATTTTTTTTGTTTACATCTGTTCGCTAACCTTGCATGCAAATGAGCGTAGGACATGTGAAAAATTTTATATTTTCTCCTCAGCACATGCAGCTATTTTACTGAAAGTATTATTTGCACTCGTCTTTTGGTCAATGTAGTTATTGATAAACTTTTTTAATGATTAGGTCGATGCGAGGGTTCGAGAAGAGCAAGGGATTGAAGGTAAGAATGACAGCTCTTTTGTAATTTCATCCATCAGCCTTCGGGGCTGTTTCTTATATACTTCATGCTTCCAAATATCGCTGGTTTTATGAATTATCAAGTGTACACTTTACAAGGTCATTCTTTGTTTACCACCATGCTGATCTCTTCTCAAAATCCCATCACTATTTACCACTTCTGTTGTACGTGAATCATGCCTCTTAAAGCTGCAAGATCAAATCTAATGCTTTGGATAGGACTTCACCTTTCATTTCGTGTTAATGTAATGGAAACTCATTCTCATAAATAACGTTTAAAAAATTTACAATATTACATTACAAAGAACGTTAATCTTGACTACCACTCTCCAAAAAGGGCGACCCTTACCGCCCTCAAAAATGAAACTTCAAAATGTTAAGAGTTCTGGATTAGTCTAGTCTTTGTCCCTCTTACAAAAATATAATATGTTGATCTTATACAAATGTTTATAATCTGTCTAACGATGCTCTTTAATGATAATTATAAAATAATGATAATAAGAATAACGATAATGGTTTCTACTGACAAAAGGGTAGAAGAAAAAGAAAAGAAGTAGAAAGACATAAAGACTTGAAGAGAGAGATCGGCAGAATGTGGAGAATAAGAAATGTGCAAGTAGGGCCAGTAATGATTGGAGCCCTCGGGAATGTAACGAATTTGGTAAATGGATTGAAAAGCTTGAAATCCCATTCAACGTCATTGATGTGCAAAGGATTGTACGGTTAGGAACAGCAAACGAAACTAAGAAAAGTGTTAGAAATGCAAAGTAGGCCCTCCTGTTAGCCCTTGGTCATTAGTTGCGACTCGCCTAACAGGAGTACGCAAAAGACTGCACTGTTAGGAACAGTAAGGATGCTAAGAAAAGTGTTCGAAATGTGAATAAGGAAGAAGGCCCTTCTGTAGCCATTGATCATTAGTTGTGACTCGCCTAACAGGAATAATTTCGGCAATAAGAACAGCCAGAGCATAAGCTGAAACAGAAATATTGATAATGGTGATGCAAGTACAGAGCGCTAAAATCCATATGCATATATTTGACTTTTTCATAAATTGTTTAGCAGATGATGGCAGTTCTGAAGAGGCAACTTCGTCAGTAAGTTATGCATTTTTGCTCTTTCTGGTCTTTATTGCATTTCACTGCAAAAATTGAGAGTATCAACGGATTGTCTGAGCTTTTCGCTCCTTCTTTATTTGTACGTATTAATTAATGATAGATCAGTGAGTTTTTTCATCAATCATGACAATGCAACATTCATCTTTGTTTAATTTCGATTATTTCCATTGAGAATATTGGGCACGTGTGTCCGCAGACATTTCATGTCAAGTAACTGTTCTTCTTATTTATCTGTGATTCAATTAAATCTTGACATTAAGTTCATGTTGCTATGTATTCATAGGATATTTTGGACTTCGTGGACCAAGGATGTAATGGATTCCTAAGTGATATCACTCTGGTGATCGCCTCGTATAACGAATTATTTTTCATCCGGCAGTCGGACGAGTGAGTTTACATCCTGTATTCCTCTGTACTGCTTCATTTGATTTTAACGAGTGCCAAAACACCAGAAAACACGTCTCATTCATGTATTGCATGCATCCGTGGTTTAGGTGTCAGGATAGCTCAGTGGTAGGATTCTTGTCCATTGGTCCTATGGTCAGTGGCTCCAATACACCATCAGCTAAAGTTTCACTTAGAGTGGCGATAGGTGCCAGCTCTCTTTAATTTCAGGTGTAGGAATCACGAGGTGTGGTCACACCTAGAGGAAGGACCTGGACACTGCTCGATAAGCAACAAGTGACCAAAAAGGTACCAAATGTCTTTGACATCTAGGTAGAATCATATTGAAAATGAGGTAACAAGGAGAGGACGTATATATGCTGATTAGGGTACTTGTTGTTGACATTCAACGGACACTACCATGCCGCTACCACACTGCAGAAAATCTCTATTGCGATTATTGAACAATGCCAACATCCCAGATTATTACCCAGAATAAAAAACTTTGCAATTGAGAACATTTTAAGAGTAGGAATGGTGGTTTCGTGCCTTTTTAAGAGCCATCATCATAAACCAAATATTGTGGGTTTTTCATACTATAGCCAAATTTACACATTACTTCTGAAGAGAATAGTTGATCCTTTCATGGCAGCGTTAAGTATATGATCTGAAAATAAGAAACAAGTTCATAGGTTTCCTAATAGGCAATTTGCTATACAATTTGATAAGTTGGTGATTTAGACTGCGTCCTGATCCGCTGGAAAAGCAAGCAGGCAAGGAAGGTCTATCTAATCTTTGGGTTTGATATTATTTGAAATCTCGTGGTTACCAGTACAAAATTCCGGTTGCTGTCTTGTCTGTCATCTTTTTCTTTCTGTTCTGTCCGTGCTTCTTTTGCCCCGGGTCGCATGTCTTGAAATCACGTTGAAAAGTATTCCTCAGCAGTAGAACATTTCTGTCGATAAATGAAAAGGAAGAGAAAGGAAAGGACACCATGGAAAGGAGGAGCGGCCCGGGCTTGTGCCTCTGCATTCGCGTATGTGCAGTCGCTTTTGAAAAGACTAAGTTTTGTCTTTGTTTTCATTCAGTGCGACTTACGAACGGGATTTAGCAAGCGTTGCCAAGGAGAAGCTGAACAGTTTCATAATGGGACATATGAATCAATATTTCAAACTGATAAAGAAGCGGATCGAGTTGGAGGTACGCATTTATCTCACGTACAGTTAGCAACACTATCGTCCTAAACTAGTCACACACTGGTTCACTGTGCTGGTTACGACTGATGGAGTCTTTCAGCCAGTAAAGAGAATCAGGAGCTCATAATCTCATTCGTTTTTCTGGGCTCGTTTGTGACACCTAAAAGCAACTATCTAGGATTCCGTTACGTTTAAAGTCAAACATGTATGTCATGATAGGAGTGCGAAAAAGGTGTTGGTTTAAAGTCAAACATGTATGTCATGATAGGATTGCGGAAAAGGTGTTGGTTTAAAGTCAAACATGTATGTCATGATTTGAGTGCGAAAAGGTGTTGGTTTAAAGTCAAACATGTATGTCATGATAGGAGTGCGAAAAAGGTGTTGGTTTAAAATCAAACATGTATGTCATGATAGGAGTGCGAAAAAGGTGTTAGTGTCCTTGCTCGTTACAGTGACTCACTGGGTTTGTCAGCGGGAAGGCCTCCTTTGATCAACCTCTGAAATCTATTAGTTTGAGGTTAGCCTTGTCGTTCAAAGGAATGAAATAGAAAATTGTTTACTATCGGTTTGTTAGTATTGTGTTGTCAAGATTGTTTTTCTATTGGTCTCTTTTTAGTGAACTGATGTATTTTGCCATTTAAAGCTATCAAGCATCAGCAGAAATCATTGCCTTTGTGATATTAATGTTATTCAGTTGTCTTCCACTCCTTTTAAGGTGCAAACCGAGGACAGCATGATTTTAGTTCGAGCTTTGGACAAATTCAACCGTAAAATTGAGACGATTCACCAGCTTCTTCCGGATCAAGGCATTGGTAGAACCAGTGCCAATATTGTGGCATTAGCAGCCCACAACAGGGTCAAGCAATATTTCATTCATCTTGAAGAGAAACTATGTGGTAAGTGGATATTTGTAAACGGTACGCAGCTTTTGTTCAACGTGGAGTCATGAGTTGCCAGAAATTGGAACGGAGTTGTCCATATGTAGATGCGGCACTGTACTGTATTGGTTTGAGTATGGAAACATTGAGATTATGAGCTCGAATCCCACACTGTCCAAGCATTCGTAGGCAGGGAAAAAGCAATGAGAAGCTATCTCATAGAAGTTCACTCCCCTTGAAGAAATTCGTTGCCTTGTCTCTGTTTTCCGTGAGTAAAGTGTGCTTTGCAGGCCACATGAAATTGAGAGACATGACATAGTGGCAAAAAATTAGATCAGGTAACGACAGCATTCGTAAATGCACGTATGTGACGTAGAGACAAAGGCTACCTTCCATCAATGTTAAATATTGTCATAGCTATGTTTTGCCTTGTGGAATTCTCAAGCACTTAAGGCCGTTGACGTTTTGAACGGGTATTTTCGCCAGATACCTCCCACGGGTGTAATTGTAACCCGTGTAGCCGTGACGGCTCAACTAATGCCGCAGTGCTTCCTTGTATCCAGTGCGTAAATGACATACATTGCTTACCTTTGCTTTTGCAGTTATCATCACAGACGTGCGTCAGTCACTCGTCAACTCGAGGCTAGTCGGTCCTGATAAAAAACAAACCCTTGCGGATATAATGACAACCGCGATGGCCAGCTTGATCGATCACATTAAATCTGTGCTTCAAAACCTCAAGGTAATTTAGCTGAATAATGCCCCCCCCCCCATTCATCGAAAGAGAAAGTACACAGTTTCTTCTAGTGAATTTACAGAGTCGACGAATGTAAACTCTTTGGTTAGGGTTGTTCGTATTGGCCATAATATGGGCCTATTGAGAAGGCTCTCTACTTTTGAATTCTTCATGTTCCTTTTAACGGGTTTGCTGTGCATTGGACATAGATCGTAGCATCGGATTTTTTCATTTTTTTTAGGCGTTTGTTCACTTGGACATCAGTTTTTCTTCAAAGCCTTATTTCAGTGGTCCATTTTGCATTGATGATATCAGAGAGAGTTTGGTTGTGGCATTCCTTAAAGCTGTTTTGATAAAATCACAGGTATTTAACCCGATTTGACTTTCTAGCTTGCCGTTAAGAAAGCTCCCTCCTATAAGCTACTTTTCTGCCACTTTCTGGCTGGTTATTCTTATGGCCTTTCAGGTAGCTCCAAACTGGAATGTTTCTGCACGATTTTTTTGAGTTGTTTATAAAGACCTGTGTGTTGATTTTCTAATTATTTGCCAGGAATTTCACTCTGAGTTGAAGAGCAGTATTCCTGTGCCTCCGTCATTGCTGATCATCATGTCTCGTTTATGTTTGGATTTATCAGAGAAAACTATCCGACACCTGGTAAGTACCTTTCAAGGGATATATTTCCTCCACTGTTTATGCCTATCAGGTGACCAGTTATCCACATATTTTTTTAGTGAGTTGTGTTGAGGAACATTTTTTTTCAAAAAAACTCAGAGAAAAAAAACTCAAGAGCCATGTCTCCGGTTTCTCCTATGCTCGAAATCGAGTATGCAGCGCAGTTGAGGAAATGCCATGGTGGACTATACAAAGCTCCAACAAAGGAAGAGAGAAGGCGAAAGGCTAAGAGGAGAGATATATAATATGAGTTAAAGATACAACTGTTTTCATTGGAATAAACGGACCTGCCTAATGTTGGCATAATATTCTAAAGACGCAGCACAGAATATTATAGAAGCAGTAGAAATCAACTTTCGTCGTAAAAGTTAACTAGTTATTGATCTTTTGTCGATCTGGATTCGTGAAAATGTGCAAAATAAAAGAGTTTCCAGAACTTGGTATTTAAGGGGATAAAAATGCTCCAGTCTGCGTTAGACCACGAATTTAAATGAGGATCATTGGAAACCTTCTCGTCTCTTTTCTAAGGAATTATTGCTTACCTGTGGATGCATTGTGTGGTGTCGTGGTGTAGTTGTTAAGCATGCGGACTCATAACACACTCTGGTTCTCAGGTTGATTTCTTCATGTGTCACAATAAACACACCATTGGAGAGGAAGGCAACGGGACACTGCCTGATAAATTCAATTTCCATAGAAATGAATCGGACTTATCAGCCACTTGAAAAGTGCAAGCTTTGGACATTCATTTTCATTAACTTTAAAGATTTTGTGATACATCAACCATAGTTATTATTGACTGACGGTGCCTGTTATTATTATTATAGAAATGACTCATGACTCTGTCTCTGGTTTCTGCTACGCTCGAAATAAAGCATGAAACGTAGCAGTGTGCATCAGATGTAGGCATTTTTTTGATATTTTTTCAGATAAGCATTACTGAAGAGTGGTTTCCAGTTGATGAAGACATCAAGCAGGGTTGTGTTGTCACCTCCATTTCTGAGCTCTGTAGCAATTTTAAGACTGCTGCCCAGGTATGGAGAAGGCTTGGTGATCTTGATCCCGCCATCTTCGGCAATCAAATGGATTCATTTCAGCTTGCTTTCATTGCCTTTTTATGAATCCTTGTTCAACTGTTAACCCATCACATTCTTCAAAATATCATATTGTTTAAAAACGGTGTGAATTTACAGTGGAAAGATGCAGTATTTGCAAGAAACTAGCACGCTGTTGTAATGTTTCACTGATTCATGCAGTCCTAATAGCTCCTTCCAGGCTAATCAACATCGATTTTAGTTAGTCATGTTTGCCACCATGGAGTTGTCCTGACGAGGACGGAACGCAATTCTCGCCCTCAGTTTTATCGATAGCATTTGATTATGGGGTAGCAAAAGACCCTAAAGCGCTTTAAATGTTTATATTTCGTGAAGAATGTATTTCAAATTGTTTCTCTGTTCGCCATTAGTTAACAATCGTCAACCATTTAATGTGTTCATATTGGCAGTGGAAAAATGCTTTGGAAATTTGGATCACTGTTCTCATTCTTATATTTTACAAATCTTTCTTTATTTTGGTGCCCTCAATTCTTTTTCATGACTTCTACCTAGCATAACGTAGATCTTTGGATACTCAGCAGCTTTTCGCCTATCAAATAGGTGCCAGGACCTGCCTCTCGATGTGACCACACCTCCTGACTCGTACGCCTGAAGCTACAGAGAGCCAGCAACTTTCCTCACTCTAAGTAAAAGTTTAGATGAACGTAGACACGAATCACTGACCATAGGATTCATAGGCAAAAATCTTACCACTGAGCTATCTGACACCTGCTACCCTCAATTATAGCTGTCCACTAATGGATTTTACGCAAACCATGCCTTTTATGTAATTAATCTATTTTGGCTCTATTAGATGTCTTCGTTTCATCTCGTTGTAGAATTTGTTGAATTTCTACGTCAAAGCACAAGGAGTTTCCATTTCACAAGTAAGAATTCAACAATTTTCCAATGCAAAGCATTCGTCTTCATTAATTCACCCATTAAAAGGTCCTGCCTCTAGCTTGTTGTGCAGTTTTTCAGAATCTGCGAGCTTTTTATTTTCTATTTTTAGTTTCATCTATTTCAATGACGTTCGTTATCTTCTTTAATTTACGAAAGAACTTGATCTCATCTCCCTTTCTTCTTGAAATTTCACTTTCTTCTTCCTTCCATTGTTGGGGCTTTGTATGGGCCGCCGTGACCCTTCCTCAATATAATTTGCAAAGAGAAAGCAACGAATTTGTTTCTTTTTGCCAACAGTTTTTGGTCTTTTTATTTCAACCATTTCTTGAATCCGGTTTGCAGGAAAAAAATCATAAAGAAAATTCACCCTTTATCTATTTTTCAGACGTTTGCATGACGTGTCTCGTTGACTGATTTTGACATCTTATGGTTTTTTTTCTTGTTTGATTTCACATTACATTTTCGCACCTTTGATATTATTTTAGATGATACGCAAGAGTGTTGAAACTCGCGATTGGTTGAACACTATCGAACCAAGAACAGTGCGAGCTGTAATGAAGAGAGTTGTTGAAGATATTTCATCTATGGATGCCCAAGTCGGTAGCCTATTTGAAGAAGGGACGCGTAAAGCCAACAGTTCGGATTCCAGCAAATGGGCTCAAAGTGTTAATCGTGGGGTGTCCAAGCCTCAACTTGGATACAATGCTAAGTAAGTGAGCATCTTTTTATCTTTGCTTTCAACACGTTGGATGCCTTCAGATTTGTAGTTTGCCTGTGAACGAGCGTTGGGGGGGACCCTGAGCCACATGATTTTGCTCTGGGGCGGCCAGTTCCCCCTCGCCGCTCTTTATCCCCAGCTTTTCGCCAGGTACCCATTTACCGCTGGGTGGACAGAGGGAGGAGACAGGTGCAAGATCGTGCCTCGAACCCAGAACCTCTTGCTCTAACCAACATACCAACTTCCCCTCCAATTTGCTTGTATGTGTTTTTAATTTGAGTTATATGCATACATCATAGCTTACAGAACTAGGAACTGGGTTTTTCATTTATCATATTCTGTCGTAATATCACCCCTGGTGTTTTTCCTCTGTTCTAGTAATTTTAGAATCCAATCACTTGCGCTTCTTTGTCATTCTAATGTTTCTTCAGTATCAAAGCAGAAACGCGTCCCTTTCTCTTTGATAACCTGCTACGTTAGATGGGGTTTTTGCAATATTTTAAACTGCTTTTATGTGAACTGCAATACAAGTGCGGTCATATCCAAATCCATCTTTGCGACGTTATCATAGAAATGCTTGACTGGAATACACGGAGCTCCAGAATTTCTGCTTCACTGGTTACACAGATGGTCGCGGGAAGTCGTCGTCTGGGATCTAAAATTGTATCCATAACATATGGCGGTCACTTGATATGACGAAATTGGAGATGATGTGAAATTCTGATAAATAAGCCAGCTGACAGGAATCGCTATATTTCTCTATGAATCAATCTCAGTTTAATGGTTTTTGAGCTGTACTGAACTGAAAAAACTCTGAAATCGAACCGTTGCTCAAGTCTGGCTTCAGCACGTCTCAAAATTTGCCACTAGTGTCCTTGTTCCCATTTTATGTCCGCTTCATTTTTTCTTTCGCAACATTTAATTCCGTCACAGTTTATCATAACGAGTCCCGTGCTTTTCTCATGCAGTGTTAGCATCGATGCCAGCTTGATGAGCAACATCCAGAAATTATTTTCAGAGCGAATCGAAATATTCACATCAGTTGAATTCACAAAAGTTTCTGTTTTAACCGGCATAACAAAGATAGCTCTTAAAGTAAGTCATGTCTGAATTGCATACATATCTCCCTTTTGCCTTCGCATTTATCTCAATGGAAATTTTTGCGTGGATCTTTGGTATATCATTCTCGAATGCTTTCCGCTAAATCTGATTGAAAACGCAACAGCGGAAAATAGGATAGTTAAGAAAGGACGGTCTGAAATGATGATATGGCTTGAAGCAATCGGCTTATTTTTCAATTCGCAAGTAGATTAATTGGTGTCGAGGTGTAGCGGTTAAGCGCGCGGACTCATAACACAGAGAAGTTAGTTCGAATCCTGCACGTGTCACAATGAAGAAACAATTAGTGAGGAAGACAAAGGGACACCACCTCATAAAGTCCACTTCCCAAGAGAAAACTCAGAGCACTGTCTCTGTTTTCTGCTAAGCTCGAAGTCGAGTGTGCGACACCTTTTTTTTAGATTAAGTTGATTAATCTGACTGTGTTATTTGTTATTCCAACACGGTATGATTTTCTGGAGTTGGCCTGCTTACTTTAGTAAAATTTAATGCTAGTGATTTGAAAATGTGTCTCATTTTGAAATTAGATTTGATGCGGAGTCCCCGTGCATTGAAACAAATCAATGGGGTATGTAAGTAATAAAGGTAACCATGGAGATTCACTGTATCAGATTAATTCCATGGAAATTTGCTTTGCAGACCCTGTTGGAATGCGTCAGATTGAGAACATTTAGCAAATATGGCCTGCAGCAAATTCAAGTTGATACTCATTACTTGCAACTTTATTTATGGAGATTTGTAAATGACGAAAAGTAAGTGAGGATTTTTTATTAAAGCATTTTCGAAATTTGATTATGATTGAGACATATGCAGTAGAACGTCTTTCATGTAAGTGTATCGCAGATTAAAGAATGATTCGGTTGGATCATTGAATGAATGACAGGGCACTCGGTTGTGGAAGCCCCATGCCGAACTGAATGAGTTATGCACGTGATTATAGCTACGTGTTGGGTTTAATGCGATCTCAAAGAAGCCGTCTAGAAAGGTGAGAATGCCAGACGTGGATGAGAGCTATCCGTCCCGGTGACCAAAATTAAATGAGACAAAACCTCACAAAAGAATGTAGCAAAATTATCATCAATTAAAATGAAACACGAAGCATTTTGTTGATGCAGTGTCGAACTTTTAATGCAGCAGAGTATGACCCATCAGGCATATTTTACGTTGTCAACCTATTAAAACTTGACATTGTGAATCAAATTGACTGCTGATAAAAAATTGCCATAGTCCAGAGCTAGAATCAGCGAGAATGCCTGCTCCACGTGATGCATTAAGTCCGTTCCTTTATGCCTCAAAATTAGAGCATAAATTGTGATATCAGTTCTGGTGGTGAACAGAAGATAATGTCGCCTTATGCATGGGTAAAAGTGCCTTCTTTTGCTTTAGGCTATCGCCACATAACTGCCAAATGGGATTGTTTGTGTTGATGCAGGTAAAACCGATTTCAAGACAGTACTGCTGCATGATGATAAACTCTTGTGATTTTTTAGCCTGGTGCATTTCATGTTAGATGAAGTCGTGAACAGTACTATTCACAGATGCTTGGAAGCTGAACTCATGGAGCCAAGTGTCAGTAGAGTTTTTAACTTTTCCTCTGTTGAACTAAACGTCAAGCGATGTTTTAAGAGGGCTTTGGCTGCTGTTGAAAGTATTTCACTCAAAATGCTACAAAGCAAGCAGCTAATCCCGTTTTTGCAAAACAGATGTGTCTAAAAGGATCCAACGATTATCTTATCAGCTCTTTGCTTTGTGTTACTGTCTTGCATCCAACGCAGACGAAACTGCACGGTGATTAGAGGATCCAAGCATTTTTTGTAAACTCTTGCATTGTAATGCTGTTTAAGATTGAATGCAAGCAGATGTTCTTTATGAAGTTTTGGAAGCTTTCCTTTTACTTGGTTCTTTTAGTAGATAAGGAAGGTGGACTACGGGCGTAGCGCAAACCTACTGCATGTACGCTGACATTATGTGCACGAGCCATCCAGTTACCTTTTCGCCCTGAAACAGTTGCTATTTTTCTGCTAAGAAAATTTCCATTGATGTTTTTGTTATTGATGCTCTCTGCTTGTTCGGTTGTTCGGGAGTAAGGGTGGCTGCTATGAGTAGGGAGATCATTGCTTCTAGGTTCTTCTGCTGCTTGCAGGGTCGGGATCGGGATCGGGATCGGGATCGGGATCGGGGTCGGGGTCGGGGTCGGGGTCGGGGTCGGGGTCGGGGTCGGGGTCGGGGTCGGGGTCGGGGTCAGGGTCGGGGTCAGGGTCGGGGTCAGGGTCAGGGCTGTAAATGCTTCTTGTTAGGAGCAGATCTCGTATCAGAGAATCCATATTATACTCGTAGTAACTCAATCAGCGGTCTTAATGAGGGGGTTTTGTATGACTTTGTGGCCTTCTCTTTGATATAGAACAAGGAAACTGCGAACTTTCGACTGGGTCTCTTTCCTTCCACCACCTATCCTGGTCGTCTCCTCTGGTTACTTTTCTGCCTCCGACATAAATCAAAATCTTGATTTTTTGTAGATGTTTTTCTTCTTCTTGTAGGTTATTGAAATCATATGCGAGAGGAATTAATTGGAAATCATTGAACAAAACTCAGTTTGCTGTACTGGAACGATGACAGAAAACGTTTTGTGCTTTTATTCAAAGTAGGACGGGATAGAATCAACAATTGTTTTTAAGCTTGATTCCAAGACTAGAATCTAAGACTTGAAAAATAAGATATTGTATAGAAATAAGATAGTAATTATAATGATTATTATTATGATAATAGGGATCATGGTTAATCATTCACTGAACTCATTGCCACTTTCACTCGACTTTCATCTTCATGATTTTTAGCATTAATCGTACAAATTGTACCGCATCAAGCCAGCAGTCGAAATCATCTGCGGAGCCCTTATTTGAGCATTTTTTTATAAGCTAAAATTATCCCTGATTTCTGTTTATCTTGTTTCTTTCTTCTATTGAAAATAAAAAATCTTTTCAATTTTCTCTAGGTGCGGGACCCTCCTGGGCAACCAAAGCGTTAGACCCGGGGCCTAAGGCCGTTGTCTCATAGCCCCAGCCCCCTGCCCCTGTTCCCTTAAAGCTACCACTGACAGGAAGTCAACTATCGGATTATGTGTTAAAAGGGAATCGTTGCTTATGTCATGAGAGTGAAATCGCTTTTAAAAAGCTGCTGGGAAACAGCCAGCAATCAGCAAGTCTTAAAGACAGGGAAGATTAAAAACCTTGCCTTTGAGCGTTGAAAGGATTGAAGAAGCCAAACTAATCGTAAAGCACCACTGCATCCAAATTTTGTTGTGTTCTGGCGTTTTCCTGCTGATAGCAACCAAGGCAATGTTGATAGGAATCCGCTGTTTGATTAATTTGGTAGTCACATTTCTTCTATGGACACCCTATTCTTGTTAAGCGTCGGGCCCTATGTGGCAGTAATCTCGTGACCAAATCTCGAGTACCCATCGTACTATCTTACTCCTCTTACTTCTCTGG